>CM062819.1:682629926-683082393 GCA_031772625.1 Pinus tabuliformis
GACCCTAGCAAAATTAAAGCCATTAAGGAATGGAAAATCCCCACATCCATAAAGCATCTGCGAGGATTTCTTGGGTTGACAGGGTATTATCGCAAGTTTGTTAAGAATTATGGGAGAATAGCAGCACCTCTAACAACATTATTGAAGAAAGATTCATTTTCATGGACTCTGGAAGCAACAAAGGCCTTTGAACATCTTAAAGAGGCAATGTGCCAAGCACCGGTCTTAGCTACACCAGACTTCACAAAAACCTTTATTGTGGAATGTGATGCTTCAGGAAATGGAATTGGTGTTGTTCTAATGCAAGATGAAAGACCCATTGCTTTTGAAAGTCGTCCAATCAAGGGAAAGTTTTTAAGCAAAGCTATTTATGAGAAGGAAATGTTGGCAATACTCCATGCACTTAAGAAATGGCGACCCTACCTAATGGGAAGACACTTCAAGGTAAAAACGGATCATGATAGCCTTAAATACTTTTTAGAACAAAGATTATCCTCTGAAGAGCAACAAAAGTGGGTCACAAAGATGTTGGGTTATGACTTTGAAATCATCTACAAAAAAGGGAAGCAAAATGTGGTGGCAGATGCACTCTCAAGAAAGGATGAGGATGTGGAAGCATTGTTGTGTGCCATTTCTATTATCCAACCAGATTGGATAAACGAAGCAAGGGAGGAATGGAAGAATGACGAAGAAGTGTGGGCACTTATTCAAAAGCTACAACAAGATTCCAGTACTTCTGATACATTTAGCTGGAAAAATGATTCATTATGGTACAAAGATCGCTTATACCTCTGTAAGAATTCCCAGCTAAAACAAAAGATTCTTATGGAATTGCACACTTCTCCCTTAGGAGGGCACTCAGGATTTTTAAAAACTTACCACAGGGTTAAGAAGGAATTTTTTTTGGATGACCTTAATCAGATATTCAAAAGTTTTTGGCGGAATGTTTGGTTTTCCAACAAAATAATGTTGAAACAATTAAGACACCGGATCTATTACAACCTTTATCCATTCCAAGCCAACGTTGGGAGGAGGTTTCAATGGATTTTATCACAGGTTTACCCAAGTCTAAAGGAAAGAGTGTCATCATGGTGGTAGTTGACAGACTTACCAAGTATGCACACTTTTGTGCATTATCACATCCATTTAAAGCCAGTACAGTTTCTACTGCATTTATGGAAACAGTTCAAAAGCTACATGGAAACCCAAAGATTATTGTAAGTGACAGAGATCCCATTTTCACTGGAAATTTTTGGACAGAATTATTTTCTTGTCTTGGTACTCAGTTAGCTCATAGCTCATCTTATCATCCTCAATCTGATGGGCAAACTGAGATAGTAAACAAATGTTTGGAAGGATATCTTCGTTGCTTTGTATCTGATAAACAGACACAATGGGTCAAATGGTTGCCTCTAGCTGAATGGTGGTATAACACTTCCTTCCATACAACAACAAAAATGACCCCATTTATGGCACTTTATGGGTATCAACCACCATCCATCACATCATATTTAAGAGAAAATTCTAAGGTTCAGGCAGTGGAACATCACATCGAACATCAACAACAAGTCCTCCAACTCTTAAAGGATAACCTCGTGTTGGCACAAAATAGAATGAAACAACAGGCAGATCAACATCTTAGTGAAAGAAGTTTTGATGTAGGTGATTGGGTATTCCTACGGCTACAACCATATAAGCAAATGTCCCTAAAGCAAGCTAAGAAGGATAATAAATTATCACCAAAGTATTATGGTCTGTACAAGGTGTTGCAAAAGATTGGTACTATGGCATACAAATTGGAGCTTCCTGCAGCTTCTCGATTGCACCTAGTTTTCCATGTTTCATGTTTAAAGAAGGTTATAGGTGACAAGCTCCCAATTCAAACAATATTGCCAGAACTTGACGAGGAAGGAAAAATTATATTGGAACCGGAAGCAGTCACAGAAACAAGAACTCGACAGCTACGAAATCGATCAATTTCAGAGTATCTTATCAAGTGGAAGAACTTATCCGCTGAAGATTCCACATGGGAGGATGAGCATTTTATGCAGAAGTATCCAAAACTACTCAAGCATTGAGGACAACACTTTTTTGAAGGAGAGGGGCATGTTGGGTCCCTATAATACTAGTGATTACCCCACTACTATTGTAGTTATACCCCTTATTTATATTGTTGTGCCCCTATTACCCCCATATTGTTATTTTTGTGCCCCATAGAATCCCCCTATTATTATTTTTGTGGCTTTATATGATTATTGTTAGGTCGGCTGGATTATTGTGACTCCTTAGACTCCTATATATATAAAGGAGATTTTGTCATTTGAATCATCCAAGAATTGTTCATTTATGTAATGTAAAGGAGGTTGCCCCCTCGAAGAGGCTGAATTCTAAGGCGTTGATCTATCTTTTCTATCTTTTCTTGAGCTGGTTTCATAACACGCTAAGCCCTATTGAGCTAGCATAGCAATCAATCTTTCTTGCTTGCATGACAAACCCAAATCCATTCTCGTCAATTGTATGGGTAGATTGTTCATTAGAATTTGGTACTTCTTCCGATCCTTTTGAAATGTACATATTCTACTAATGAAGGAATCATCCAATCAATGATGATGTAAGGAGAACCATGGGAGGATTATCATAATCGTTCCCATATTCTAGATTAAATTGAAGATTATTCAAATGAACTTAATCACCCTTTAGTTTTTTTATTTCCTTTTGAATTATGTTTTCATAGATACAGTAGATTCTGAGCGAAACCTATCAAATATTGAAGAGACCATTTCTATCAATATTTCGACCAAACCTAACATTGTAGAAAATATACATGTTGGAAAATCTTGTTCTCCATCTGAAATTGGTATTTATCGTGCTTTCTTTCATGAATTTCGAGATATATTTGCATGGTCATACAAGGAGATGCCAGGTATAGACTCTAGTAAAGTTGAACATTAAATCAAAATGTATCCTAATGTCAAACCAATACGACAGTGCCTCTGACCTATTCATCCAAAGAAGGTTGCTTCCATTAAGGCGGAAGTTGAAAAACTTTTGCATGCTAGTTTCGTTTATCATGTTCCTCTTACTGACTGGGTTTCCAATATTGTTCCTATGATGAAGAAACAAGGGAAAATACGAGTGTGTGTCGATTATAGGGATGTAAATCAGGCTTGTCCAAAAGACAACTATCCCACTCCCTTTATCAACCAAATTATTGATGAATGTGCCGGATGTGAAATATTCTCATTTATGGATGGATTTTCCTGCTATAATCAAATCAATATCCACCCAAAGGACCAATAAATATGACCTTTCATGTTCCACATGTGAATCTTGGAATTACACACATTTATATTTTTGTCTTATTTTTGAAATACATAATTACACTCCACATCAAGTGGAAAGACTCATTGACACATATGACATTGTGGTGACACTTTTACAAGTCGCGACTTGGAAAAAAATGACACAGATCTTTATGATGATACATATAAGCCATGATTCTCTTCTTGTTGCTTCCTTCATTTCTTCATGGAAGGTCTTGCATGTTCTTCATCTTCATCCTCCAAGGGGTTGATTGATATGGAGTCTTCATGCCATCACGATCTTTGATCTTCTGCCATAAGCTAGTGTCCCTTTATCTTCTTTCTTGATGAATTATTCATGGTTCCAACATCACAAGTGTCTTCTCGTATGAACTCCTAAGCATCGTCCTTGAGAATCATCCTATCATGTCAAGATACAGTACCCGAAGATGGAATTCACTCATGACAGGATGACATTAGTCTAAAAACGCATAGTCTATCTGATTTTCCATGGAATGCATTGACTGATCCAAAACAAGGTATTGGCCGCGGAGGAAGATTAGGGATTACACAGTGTGTGGTTCCAGGAGGCAAGAGTGAGGCTCTGGTGATTGTGACTTCACAATGTGCAATATCTATGTGAGAGAAGGAAGATTGCACATTTGAGGGAGTCAAGGAGGAAATAGTGAGGCCTGCCTCACTAAATCTATGCAATGCATAGTTTTGGGAGATAAAGAGGCACAAGACTGTGCAGTTGGGAAATTCAGTGATATAGTTATGAAGGCTTGCTCACTGTGATTGTGGAATGCATAATTCTGGGAAGCTACTGACTAAAGACTGCACATTTGAGCAAGTTAAAGAGGTAGACAGGAACATATTGCTCACTATGATTGTGAAATGTGTAGTTCATAGGAGGGACTGTGGCTGGATTGTGCATTTGCGTAGTTCAGAGAGACAAAGATATAGATGCTAACGGAAAATGTGCAATGTGCAGTGAAAGACTTTATGAGAGAGCTAATTGTGCAATTTTGAGGGAAGGAAGGCCTGACTTAGCACTCTGACTACATAGTTTGCAGCTCTTGGAGGTTGATACTATAAAGCAAACAATTCCTGAGGGAAGGAAAAGCTTCTTATGGTCCAAGACTATGCAATGTGTAGTTCAGGGATACATTTTGGGAGGACATTGACTGGAGAAGGATCAATTGCAGAAAATGACTAAGTGTGGGATTCAAGAGGCAAGAGATGGAACTAGAACATGATTTAAACATGATTACACACTTATAGATAATCAAACACTCGATATTGAAACATTTACCACCCACAATCAACATGTTCATGTTGAAATGATAGTAGCACAATACTTACCTCTAGTTACGACATTTAAGATACACTTTGCGATACAAGTGACGACACTAGTGAAATAGTGATCACGAATTAGGAAATGTGTATAATGCATGTTTTTATGATGGATAGAACATAGTATCATAGGAGAATTCATCCTAAATTTCCTTCAAGAATGTACAAATTACTCCCTTTGACTAGATGCGACATTTCCCTAACCACAAAACAAAACTTGCAAAAGTAAGAGAAAAGTGCAAACAAAACATGAAAAGCCTAAAGAAAGTGAAATTGACACATGTGGGAGTGAAGATAACATGAAAATGAAACTTGGTAAATTTAAATGAAGGAAAACTACAGTCACGAATGTGAAAGTGACACATGTAAAAATAAAGGTGCGCTAAAGCGATAGTTGAGAAAACTCACTAAAATAGAACTACAATTGAAATTACAATGAGGAAGACTATCAATGGAGAGTGAAAATGAACTATTGACATGTGCTGTGCAATACAATATGCTTATGGATTTCACAGTCACTATCATTAGTGATTTCACAAGCCTTACCTTTAAGGTTTGCACAACTCCCATATAAGGTTGCACAAAAAGATGTGTGTTTGTGAATTAATTGAAGACAAAACATGTGTGAGAAAGTGACTTTGACACTTAAAATATACAAAAAAGACTCAAAAACTTAACAAAGCATCAAGCTTCCATGAAGTGACTAGTGAACGACATATCGTAAGATCCTTAGTAGGCTCCAAAATTCAAGTGTAAGAAAAATTTTGGAGGGTGTTTGTTGCAACGACGACATTTATGCAGAGAGGGGAAATGAAGAGTTTTATGAAGTGTATTAAATATTAATATCATGATATTTGTGACCTCTCTTAGCACCCCAAACTCTAGGACTATTTGCAATAGGTACCAAACCCAGATAAGGTACCCAAACTAGAACCACATAAATGGGCATGTGGCTTGGAGACAAGCAATATTTTGAACTAGTTCCACATCCCACTTTTTGGATGTGGAGATGAAGCGAGTGGATCCATGAAGTTTCTAATATATTGTGTTAACGATAGATGTATGTGGCTTGATGGACCTGTGGCAATGGCTGTAGACCTAATTCATTGGATTATAAGCCTCCTGGTAGAAAGGGAAGACCCAGGGGCCCATAATTAAAGATAAGAACCTTAGCGAGGATGTGACTAAAAATTATAAACAGAAAGGGGAAGTTAGGGGTATTTGATTTCATTGGTGAATGATCAAGCCACCATATTTTTGCAGAAAAAATATCCTATAAGCTATTATGTAAATGTCGAATGAACAAGCTCCCATTTAGGGTTATCATGGTGGAAAATTTTTGTGCCAATGGAGAAAGGATGGATTGGGCACCTTTTCTACTGAAGGAGTTCTAGTAGGACTTCTTGGACACTCTAGAGCATAACACAAAGTTGCATTACACGTGGGTTTTAATTCTGATTACGTTAGTCACTTGGGAAAGACCAAAAGGTTTCTAACTAGTGTCCAAACCTGCTTTGCCTATTGTAGATGCAGAGTTCTAGAATCTATAGGCCTCTAAGGAACCAAAGTGGAATAAGTTCAACACCATAATGTTTTATCTCTATGGGGACATGTTGTGTAAAGTTATTCGGGAGACACCTCAACTGCCTGAAGAAATTGTAACAAACTTTAAGGGTATGGTGTGGTTTAAAGTTGACCTGCACTTCATTTGGATCCTTCCATATAGGGACCTGAATCAATGCTAGATTAGGAAAAGTTATAGGTTTACAGTGCAAGAGGTGAAAGACATAGTTGACTCATGGTACGATGCAATGAAGAGTACAAATAGAGGACACACTAGGTGTAGAGAAATTTTTAAGTAGTGAAGAAACTAATGGGACCCCTTTAGGCTAGGATAAATAGGGGACATGATCCCCAATCATTTCAAAGTTGGAGCCAGAGGAAGGTACATCAACATCCAGGGAATAGGTGACATCGGGTAAGAAGAGAGTTATGAGGAGAATTGCAGGAAGTGTATCAACAACGCGAACCAAGAAGAAGTAGAAGGATACCCACACATATTTGATCCAAATTGTGCTAATAGAGGATGAATTCAAAATGATTGGTGATTAGATGGAGGAGGTGGCTACAACCAAACTGGATAATCTACAGTAGAGGATAAGCATGCTAAATGGAAAGCTAACCCTCTAGGCAATTTTGATAGAGATCGGAGGATTTCCAACTTTGGAATTTGGGTTTCAACTCTAGGCACACTTGTATGCACCTGATGCATCTTCATCCCAATAGCTCGTAACAATATTTTTTTTTTCAAACATAGTCATGGAAGTATTGGAAGGGGTTGTGTAGAAAAGCATTGCTTCCTCAACATAAATCAATTTAATATTATCACGATTGGGCATGGAATAATTGACATAGTTGCAATGCAACAATTTCCACAAACTACAAGACAAACAAACATTGACCTAGACAAAATTGAAATATAAGCAGAACACAGAGGAGTGGCCGCGCTGAGAGAAGGAAAAGTTGGTAGAAGACAGAGTAGAGTGGCACACTACCTTAGCATAAGTGTATGAAGATCTTATAGAAGGATTAGTCGATGACTTCGTTCCATCCAAGGAGGTATTGGCGAAGGTCAATAAATCCATATAGGACCTAAAAATGCAGGTGACAAAAGTAGAATCCCATCAATAGTTGCAAACACCACCAAGGGAATGACAATACAAAGAATTGTCCCAACAAGTGAAAGAAAAAATGGTCGAGTAATAGGTGTCATAATATCATCGAGAAAGATAATCAGTTATTGAATACCTTATTAGAAATTCTAGCTGTGGCATGGTCCACTGAGAAAATATTGAAGGCTGACAAAGAGGTTCATTAAATCAATTGGGGCATGGATACAATGAGTTTTGCTGATAAGCAAAAGGAAATGCATGAAAAGTCACCTCTCAGGGAGCTAATTCAGAAACTCCACAAAGAACAAAAGCCATGGGTTGATCTTAATGATCAAGTGTTTATAGTGACCAATGAAGGTAGTGAATTTTTGAAGAATGTACAAAGTGCAAGCAACAAGAACAATGGTGTTGTCACCATTGATCCGATCACTAGAACAGAGCACAAGGAAATTAGTAAGAGGGACGATTTGAAATTCAAGATCAGGGCATGAGAAGAAGAATTAAGAGTCTTACATAAGGCTATAGATGTAAGCCTCACCTAAAAGGAGGATTGAGTGGCTCGAGATGAGCCACAATTTTGTGTTGGGGGCCTGTTGGAGCCTAGATGTTTTTTGTTAAATTTTGTTCAAGTATGTGACCACACAAGAGGGTTGATGAGTGTATAAGGTACAAATAGTGCACAATAAGGGCTAGTGTAGGAGGAGAGGCACGATGCAGGGATATGAAATATAGGAAGGAGATGGTGGTGTCTGGGGAGAAAAGATGCATGTGAGGAAGAATAAATGGTTAGCATTTTACAACTATGGTGAAGCAGGTAAGGGATTTCATGAAAGGGAAGGAGTTGCAAATATTTGAAGGTAAAGGGAGGATGGTGGAGTGGAGAAACTAGGTGAGAGATATTTCAAAAGGTAGTTAACATGCATGGGCCAACTAGAAGGAGGAATTAGGAAATATCTTAAGGGACTTGAGGATAACTAAAATGATGGAGGAGAGAGTGGAGAATGTTTGAAGAGATTCCAAGAAAATATGAAATGGAATGTTCAAGACATATATCAAGTTATAAATCAAAACAAAGGAGCTTGCTAATTGAAGGATACATCGAGTCATCAGTTGTTGAAGAAGAAGACTATTACTTTGCTTCTAATGTGGTTGTCTGTGTCTATATATCTATAGTCGTAGGTATAAATGGTTGAGTCTGTAGATATGATGCAACCTTGATGTAAATTTCATATATATATATATATATATATGGCTAGCCCCGCACTATAATTTTTTTTCTAGTTTTATACATTATGCAGAGCTTGAGGGTTGGTGAGCCTAGTTGTGTGGTTGTTGCACTACAACACATGGCGCCTTTTTCTTATATAGTAATATAATATGATGAATGGTTGGGTTCCTCCTCATGATTTGAGTTAAGGTCTGAATGTATGTTTTTGTTTATGGCATATCAAGATATTATGCATTTAATGCTCTATTATAACCCTATATATTCATGAATTTTTTGAATGGTATAGTTATTGATAAACCTGGAAATGACTTTAGATATTTTGATGTCCTTGTAAATACTATCATCTAGTATTGTTAGTGTCATCCCTAATCGCTGAAGGTGTAAGTCATTTTAATCCTCTACACACTATTAGTTATGATATGTGCACTTACTGGTGAGCTTAGGGGCTCGAAATCCCTACGTAGTGAAAATTTCTAGGAGAATGGTAAATTGTCCATCTAATGCGATTCTAGTGTCATAAGTTATAGACATCCCTATTAGACTGCGGAAGCTTAGTTACGATAGTCACCCATTAGCATCTCGGGTGAGACTTCACCCACCCCATGGGTGTTGCCAAAAGGGTTGATGTTGAGAGGGTTTTTGCTGGACAATGAATAGAAAATCCTAGGTTTGTCAGAATCTCGCATTCCAACAAGCTCTATTTTACTTAGGTTCGGCGTCTTCTTTATAGTCCCCTATAATTCCTTTCAATATTGGCATCATTTTATGTTTTCTATATTTTCTCTAGTTTTCAATTACCATGGGGGCTTCACCCAATGAACCTATGACATAGCACGTGCGTTCATAGCATACTAAACAATACCATTAATTTGACTACATATTGGAAAATACCTCTAAAAATAACTTTATTTAACCCCCTACTAATACAAATTCAATACACCTTCCCAACTTAAAAAATCGCTAATTTCAATAGATATTGTAGGTATCCATTTATTCATTAACATTTTTAATACCCATTTATATTTTTTCATTAACTTTGAGCTCCATTTTTTATATAAAACATATAAAAACCCTTTTCCCCCTATTATATGGTCAATATATTATGTCATTTTTTCCTCAATATATATCCCCCAATATGAACCCACATGGTATGGTATTTCTCCCCCATTGAAGCACCCATGTCAATTATAGGTTATATATTTCTATTCCCATCATCATCCCTATGTTCTTGGAGGGTTTTCTCTTACCTACTGACTTGTGAGACAACCTCACTTTCCTTGCCAACTATCATAATTTCACCCCTATTATTATGTCATGCTTCTTGACCCTACACCCTTTTCTCTTGAATTTATCTCTCTTCCCACTTCATCCCTTCCTCACAAACATCCCCAAATTTTTCTCCCTCCTTTATTATGTCTTTTCATCATCTAGTTAGCCCCTCGAGACAAGGTCATAGAGGTAGGCCTAGTTCCCTCCATTATTCTCATGTTTCCCCACCTTGCATGGTACACACGCCTAAGCCACTGCGTGAGACACTATGTAGCGATATAGAATCATAGCTCCTGAAACCATCCAAAGGAATATTTTAAACATTGAAGATCAAGTTATGCATGCTTGAAAACTTGTTCCTGACTCTGATGTGGAGAGGGAGACTAGAGATTAGATCCCCCTTGTTGGCAATTCTACCTACGCTTGAGAATTTTCTTACATGCGTATGGTTAACTTGTATTGGCAAGTTAAAAACCTCATGGGCAAGGTTCTCACTAATAGAGCAAGTACTCTATGGGACCTTATCATCAACATCACTGAACTCTTATAGAAGATGGACAAAATAAATGGGAAAGAAAAACTATTGATCAAGAGAATTACTGGCACTAACTTTGCATTGTTAGATGCTAGTGGAAATTCTCACCCATTTGATCATACATTCATCTTGGTAGCATGAGAATATTCAAGGCTCAGGATTTGGTCAATTTCTTTTTTTTTTAATATGACAATGAAAAAAGTAAAATATTCATGTTTTGAGGGTTCTAAACTTTAAACATGATAAGGGATATAACGTAGGTAAAGCTTAATATATGTGACCTTCTAGATAACTTGGGATTTTGTGAATATTGGGAATTATACCAGCATAAGCGTCATGATATAACTTGTTGGAGTAGTTGGACAATTATCCAATACTTGGAGAGATTTATAATTCAATATTTAGGGGAGGTGGATTCTAGGTACTTGAAAATTCAAATTTAGAGTTGGAACTTTGTAAGGGATAGAAGGAAGTGTGATGGCACCCTAGTTGTAAGCAGTGATTGTTAAACATAAACATGTAAATATTGTTTTTATTGATGTCTTTAATTGTATGTAAGCCTTGAGAGGGGATGTTAGAGTATACAACTTATTTGATTTGATAAAGTCATAGATAATTAGATAATAAAGTAGTTATTTTGTAATGATATTACAACTACCTTGCTAATGCTATAAAAAGAGATCAACCCCATTATGTTAGTTGGATTTATTTTAAAAGGAGTATATATTTTCCATGTTTCCATTCGGTCAATTTGTAATGATGTTTTCAATCTTTTTCTCTTTATTTATATCGATGCAAGTAGACTCTAAATTGTGTTAGAGGAAATAAAGTAGTGATGTAACTTTAGAAAAATTGGTTCTCTAGGTTTTTACCATTTGGAACAAAGGTAGTATTCACATATCATGTCACTAATGCAATATTTAATATCTCGCTTACAAATATATGGGATATATAATGAGAATGTGTGTGGAGGTGGCTTATCAATATGAAGATCAATAATATGAAGTAGCAATGAGTCTCTAGTGTCCCACTAAGTTTGTGTCCCATGTTTTAACAATCACATAGAGGACATTAGTGCTACATAAGGATAGCTGACTTAACCAAACTAAGACTTAGTCATTCTAATGAACATGCTTCATAGTATGACCACATTAAATATCACTAAATTGATAAATGGGGAAAATAAAAAACTTTGTAAAAATGATGGTTGCATGATTGATTTCCTATTATGTATGTAATTGAAGAAGATTAAGACAAGTACCCTCTTCATCTATCTGATATATTTTCACCAAATAAAAGGTCCCCAAATCACATATCCATTTAAGAAAGAGGGTCTAACCCTGAGTGAGAAAGATGGATCTTCACATAAATTTCTTGAAATTAAAGTTGGAAGAACAATTTTTAATAGGTGGTGAGAGTCACATAGCCATTCGTCAATCTAGACATCACTATTGTTTTCAAATAAAATAATAATTTAGAAAATAATACTCCTCATATAGCTATGATGTGGTTATCTCAACTTTTTAAACCTTCTTGATGAAAATCACTTGGTGTTATTTCTTACAAATCCTGAAACATTGTTTTTATTTTTTCAAATTTACCTTAAGCCCAAAATATTAGAAAGATATATAGTTTCCTTTGAATACACCTTACTAAGTAAGACATCAATTTAATGTAATCCACAAATACAAGAAGGCAAATAGAAACACCACAAATAAAGTATTCATTAGTGGCACCCAAGGTACCTAACATGATCTTTTCTATTTTGTCACTATAAAGTCCAAATGTGTATAAGTGAGTAATAAACATTGCTTAACTACTATGATACTCTAAATTCCATTATACACCCTAACACTCATACATACCCTACCTATAATGGGCTCACAAAACATCGTTACATGTAATTCCATAAAAATTAAAAGACCCAAGGTCTTAATTTTGTCATTTATAAAATAGCAAGGAACTATTTTACATGCCCACAAGACAACAATATACTTTTTTCTTGTTTCCATTATCCTCTTCTATTATAGAATTCTAAATTAAGATATCATCACTAGTCTAGGGGTTTCTCCTCAAGTGTAAATGTCCTTTTGCCCTCAATCTATTACTCTTCACCCATTGCAAATGTATATGTCTAAAGTTTTCACAATGATCTTACTCAAGGTAAGGCCAATCATGATAGTATGATAATTTCAAATTTGAGATTCATATTAAGGTGGGTATTTTCAAAATAATCACATTCATATTTTTAATCCTCAACTTTTTAGACTAATTTCCAAGGTCATTTTATTCTCAAATTTTATAAACTAAAGAATGATATAGGATTTCCAAGATGGTGGAAACCCATGGGACAAAATGTAGCTAAATAAGTTGACTAGATAGATTCTAAGTCTTTGAGATCACATTTAAAAACTTCAACATTAAACTTCTCCGCATTATGACTCCTTTTAGATTGAAACTCAAAAATGACACAAAGAAACAAATAACTAGAAAAGAATAATAATGGTTATGAAAAGAATTTAAATTCATAGTTAGTTAGATGCAATAAATAAACTAAAATCATAAATGAACTTAATAAAAAATAAAAATAAAATCACAGAGTAATTATTAAAAAAAAAACATTAACAAGATACTGTGTCTTTGCCTTCTTATGCATGCATGTTTTCCTATATTTTTTAAATTTATTTTAATTTAAAAGAGATATGTATTTTCTTAGGTTATAAATGTCGTATTATTCATATAAATATATATTTTATGAATACTTTCAAATTTTATATTATAATTTTATCAAATA
The DNA here is from genome assembly GCA_031772625.1 of Pinus tabuliformis. Lineage (NCBI taxonomy): Eukaryota > Viridiplantae > Streptophyta > Pinopsida > Pinales > Pinaceae > Pinus > Pinus tabuliformis. Next base: position 682,643,083 of record CM062819.1, read on the forward strand.
GCGTAGGAAAATGTCTGATCATGATAGGGTCAGAGGAGTGAATGGAGTGCAAAAAATAATACCATGCAAAAAACCAAATGGGAAAACGTCGTCGATGAGGTAAATGGTATACTTCATTTGATCATGGAAATCATAATTCAAAAGCGCATTTGGATAATGTTTGGGCACCGCTCATCAAAACTATGATGAAATGGTTTATTTACATTTATTTTTAAAGTGTGTGATAAAAAATTTATTGAAAAATATCTATTTACTCTTTATTTTCAAAATTATCAATAAAAAATATCAACATTTAAAATCAAATATATCATATTATATATAATTTACACATTAAGGAATGTATAAAATAGTGATCACAAATTAGAGAATGTGTATAATGCATGTATGTATGATGGATAGAACATAGCAACATAGGAGAATGTATCATAACTTCCCTTTAAAAATGTACAAATTACTCCCTTTGACTAGATGCGACATTTCCCTAACCATAAGAAGGAATTTGCGAAAGTAAGAGAAAAGTGAAAACAATACTTGAAAAGGCTAAAGAAAGTGAAAGTGACACATTAGAGAGTGGAGATAACATGAAAATGAAACTTGTTAAAGTTAAATGAAGGAAAACTACAATCACAAATGCGAAAGCGACACCTATAAAAACAAAGGTGCATTAAAGCGACAATTGAGAAAACTCACTAAAATAGAAGTACAATTGCAATTGCAATGAGGAAGACTTTCAATGTAGAGTGCACACTAACTGTTGACATGTGTTTCACAATACACTATACTTATGGACTGCGAAGTCACCATCACTTGTGATTTCACAAACCTTACCTTCAAGGGTTGCGCAATGCCCATATTAGCTTCCACAAAAAGACGCGTGTTTGTGAAGTGACGAAGACAAAACATGTGTTAGAAAGTGACTTTGACACTTACAATATATGAAGAAGACTCAAAAAATTAACAAAGCATCAATCATCCATGATGCCACTATGGAACGACATATCGTAAGATCCTTAGTAGGCTCCAAAATTCAAGTGTAAGAAAAATTTTGGAGGGTGTTTGTCGCAAGGACGACATGTACGCAGAGAGGGGAAATGTAGAGTTTTATGAAGCACATTAAATATTCATATCATGATATTTCTAACCTCTCTCAACACCCCAACCTCCAAGACTATTTTCAATAGGTACCAAATCCAGATAAGGTTCCCAAACTGGAACCACAAAAATGTGCTTGTGGCTTGGAGACAAGCAAAATTTTGAACTTGTTCCACATCCCACATTTTGGATGTGGGGATGAAGCGAGTGCAATCATGAAGTGTATACTATCTTGTGTTCATAGGGGATGTATGTGTCTTTATAGACTTGTATCATTGACTGTAAACCTAATTCATAGGATTATAAGCCTTATGGTCAAAGGGGAAGAACTAGAGGCCCATAATTAAAGATAATAATCTTAGAGAGGATGTGACTATAACTTATAAATAGAAAGGGGAAGTTGGGGGTATTTTATTTCATTGATGAATGATCAAGCCACCATATTTTCTGCACAAGTGATAGCCTATAAGTTATTACATAAATGTCAGACAAACGAGCTCCCAACTAGGGTTATCGTGGTGGAAAATTGTTGTGCCAATGGAGAAAGGATGGATTGGGCACATTTTCTACTGAAGGAGTTATAGTAGGAATTCTTGGACACTCAGGAGCATAACACAAAGTTCCATTACAAGTCGATTTTAATTCTGATTACGTTAGTTTTCTAGGAAAGACCAAAAAGTTTCCAGCCAATGACCAAACTTTCTCAACCTATTGTAGCTATAGAGTTCCAGAATCTATGGGCCTCTAAGGAACCAAAGTGGAATAAGTTCAGCACCATAATGGTTTATTTCTATGGGGACATGGTGTTCAAATTTATTCACGAGACACCGTGGCTTCCTGAAGAAATCGCAACAAAGTTTAAGGGTGTGGTGTGGTTTAAAGCTGACCCATAATTCATTTGGATCTTGCTATATAGAGGACACACCAAGTGCAGAAAACATTTCAAGCAGTGATGAAACTATTGGGACCCCTTTAGGCTAGGAGAAATAGCAGACACAATACACGGTCATTCCAAAGCTGGAGCCATAGCAAGGTCCATCAACATCTAGGGAATAGGTAGCATCAGGTAAGAAACAAGTTATGAGGAGCAGTGCAAGAAGTGTATCAAAAATGTGAACCAAGAAGAAGTAGAAGGCTACCCACACATCGTTGATCCAAATAATTCTAATAGAGGGCGACTTCAAAATGATTGGTGATCATATGGAGGAGGTGGCTACAACCAAACTAGATAAGCTACAGTAGATTATGATAATGCTAAATGCCAATCTAACCCTCAAGGAAGTTTTGATATATTTCAAAGGATTTCCAACTTCGAAATTTGGGTTTCAACTCTAGGCGCACTTGTATGCATCCGATTCATCTTCATCCCAGTAGCTCAAAATAATATTTTGTTTTCCAAACATAGTCGTGGAAGTGTGGGAAGGGGTTGTGTAGTAAATAATTTCTTCCTCGGCATAAATCATTTAATACTATCAAGGTTGGGTGTGGAATAATTGACATAGTTGCAATGCAACATAATTCACAAACTACAAGACAAACTAACATTGACCTAGACAAAATTGTAATAGAATAAAAACATAGAGGAGTAGTTGCGCCGAGAGTAGGAAAAGTTGGTAGAAGACAAAGTAGAGTGGCACACTACCTTAGCACAAGTGTATGCAGATCTTATAGAAGGATTAGTTGATGACTCAGTTCCATCCAAGGAGATAGTGGAAGGTCAAGAAATCCATATAGGGCCTAAAAATGCAAGTGACAAAAGTAGAAGCCCATCGACAGCCGAAAACACCACCAGAGGAATGACAACATAGAGAATTGACCCAACAAGTGAAAGAGAAAATGGTAGAGTATGAGAAGAGGTGTCATGATATCATCAATAAAGATGATCAGTTACTGAATACCTTATCAGTAGTTCCAGCTTTGGCATGGGCCACTAAGAAAATATTGAAGGTTGATGAAGAGGTTCATCAAATCAATCAGGGTGTGGGTGCAATGAGTTTTGCTGACAAGTGGAAGGAAATGTATGAAAAGTCGCCTCTCATGGAGCTAATTGAAAAACTCCACAAAGAACAAAAAGCCATGGATTGTTCTTGAGGATCAAGTGTTTATAGTGACGGATGAAGGTAGTGAAATAGTTGAAGAATGTGAAAAGCACAAGCTATTGGAAATAATATTGAGAGGGGGCGGGGGGGTGAATCAGTATTATCAATTTAATAATTTTATTTCCCAAACAGATTTGTGTACGCTACTTTAGCTAAGTGAATCAGCATGTACACACAACAGTACTTAAGGCAACCAACGTATATGCAGAGAACAATTGAATTACCCAATTTATCATGCATTGAACTTTAACTAGTATATGAGATATTTATTAGACAGTGCAGAAAAGCAGAATAAAGCATTACACATAAGCAACACACATGAACACCAATATATAAGGTGGAAACCCAATGCGGGTAAAAGCCACCTACTGCTGTTGTCTCTATCTTCTTTTAATAATAAGAAAATATGTTTACAATCTTGTGCTGGTGCATACTCATTCCAGTACGTAGGCTTCTACCTACTAAAGGTTACAAACTTCTCTCGTTCTCCAGCTTCTACTGGAAGGGAGCTAGAACCCCCTAGCTCTTGTACTAACCAATATGATTACTAGTACGTAGGCACCGACCTACAGAAGGCTACAACCTTCTTTCTTCCTTCGGGGACCACGTTTCATAAATTTTTAGACTGGATCCATCAATAACATCATAATTCAATCATCAAATATATCTGCATCAACCAATCACTGAAACTCAACCACAAGTGAATAATAACCAAGATATAAGGTGGAAACCCAATGCGGGTAAAAACCACCTATTGTTGTTGTCTCTGTATTCTTTTAATAATAAGAAAATATGTTTACAATCTTGTACTGGTGCAGACTCATACTAGTATGCAGGCTTCTACCTGCTAAAGGTTACAACCTTCTCTCATTCTCCAACTTCTACTGGAAGGGATCTACAACCCCCTAGCTCTTGTACTAGCTGATATGATTACTAGTACGTAGGCACTGACTTACAGAAGGCTACAACCTTCTTTCTTCCTCCATGGACCACGTTTCATAAATTTTCAGACTTGATCAATCAACAACATCATAATTCAATCATCAAATATATCTGCATCAACTAATCACTGAAACTCAACCACATATGAATCATAACCCATCATCAAATCACCATCAATCTGATCATACAGAATACTATCACCAGAATACAGTAACCAGAGCCCAAACCAAAACCCAGAATTCTACAACAGCAAACAGAAACAACTGAAACATACTTTATGAGGTATACGCTACTTCCATGTGTCGAACCTATGTGTATATGCGTTTTTCTCAAACCCAACCAGTGTATACATCTGAAAAATATTAATTCATAATTCTGCAGCTATTGCAAACTTCAGTTATACCCAGATCATAATATTTACAGTCTAACACATGCGTCAGTATTTATATCTAGACTATATATGATTAAACCACATAATGATAATTCATTTCAAGCCTTAAGATCCCAAATCATCATTAGGTCTAATCCTTCATCAACCACTAAGGTTCATCCTTGGTTCAGATCAAGCACAACACCATAAGCCAATGACCTACATACTAGGTCTCACACTTCACCAGATATTCGATACTTGCACACCTAGCCTAATGATCTTATCCTCCTTTTATTATTTTAGGCGTTTCTCAATACCATGGACCAATACCTTGGATCAAATACCCAGGGTCAATACCTCGGACTAGATACCTTGGACTAATACCATGGATCAAAATACCATGGACCAAATACCTCAGACCAAAAACTTAGTTTTCCAAGGTATACATGCTTTTTCCTTTTGTGAAAGTGCATGTGTATGTATACGCTACTTCTGGTCAGTGAACCTGTGTTTATACGCATCTTGGTCAAGGTGAACCTACGTATACCTCTCTTTCCTCATTTTGTGTAGTCTGATCTGTAATTCTTTGTTGTTAACCTACTATACTGTGATCTTTCATCTGAGTGAGTTGCCATCAAGGACAACACCTATACCATAATTCCAACAATCTCCCCCTTTGGACTTGATGGCAACAACAACACCAAGTCACTCTCCCCCTTTGACATCAAGGGCAAAGGGTCATTCTCCCCCTGAGTACACGTTGATTTCTCTAAAATGCTGAAATGTATTGATTGAGCTCCCATGATTGAGTCCATGCTCCCCATGAGCACAAGGAAAGTCTCCAAAAATATTTTCATGACTCTATACATACATCAATGACATTCCTATCACCAATGGCTCATACATACATCCATCTCCCAACCAAGTGGGGATATACCAATTTTTTATACATGACAAAAACATTAAATATTACATCATCCATCCCATGTAAACTGGGGATATAAATTACATCATTTTTCCAAGAGGACCCATTCAAATGTATGAGAAGACATATCACACCCTAGACTTTTACATGACTTGAGCAGCCAAAATATTTGAAGCCATAGCTAGACTCAGCAACCATAATGCCAACAATGCTGAATGTACGTGAAGGCTAATGCTCCCCCTAAACCAGTGCTACCTATGCATTGTTGACAGGTCAAAGATCAAGGTATCTTCGTTAGTCAGATAAAATTAATGAACAGAGCATATCATCAATATCAGTCACAACATCCATATCAGAGCCTGCCGCACTATTTTTCTTGCCTGAAAAACATATCCACTTCTTGACCCACAGAAACCTACGTGTGTATGCGACTTCACTTTAGGAAACACATGTATAATCACCTTTCTCTGAAAAATTTGATTTAACAACAAGATGATGCAGCAACTACTCCCAGCTTTTGTCTGAGATATTCAAATGTCTCTCTGGGTAGTGGTTTAGTGAATATATCAGCAACCTGTTCTTTGGAGGGAACATACTCGAATTTGACCTTTGTTCAAGCACTTGTTAACATAGAAAATGGTATTTGATGGGTATGTGCTTGGTCTTGGAGTGCATGACTGGATTCTTTGAAACACTGATGGCACTTGTATTATCACATAAAATGGAGATGGGTGGAGTGCATGTGATCTGAATGTCTTGCAAGGTTTGCATCATCCAAAGTAGTTGTGTGCAACAAGATGCAACAACCACATATTCTGCTTCAGCTGTAGATAGCGCAATTGAGCTTTGTTTCTTGTTGAACCAAGACACTAACCTAGAACCCATATAGAATGCACCACCACTAGTGCTTTTTCTGTCATCAACACTTCCTGCCCAATCTGCATTTGTATATGCATGAAGAGTGAGATCTATATCTCTAGGATACCATAAACCAAAGTTCTATGTTCCTTGAAGATATTTGAAAATTCTTTTGACTTCTTGAAGGTGTGATTCCTTTGGATTTGCTTGGAATCCTCCAACTATTCCTATTGCATGCATGATGTCAGGTCAGGTACCTGTTAGATAAAGCAGACTGCCAATCATGGATCTATAAGTTGGTTGATGTACTGCTACTGATTCATCATTTCAGATGAGACTGCATCCTATTATCATTGGGGTACATATAGGTTTAGAATCTTCCATGTCGTACTTTTCCAAGATCTGTTTGAGATATTTGGTTTGTGAATGAAAAATACCATCTTTATTCTATTGAAATTGTAGACAAAGAAAATAGGTAAGTTCACCAAGCAAGGGCATTTCAAATTCTTGTTGCATTACTGAAGCAAAATTCTAACTCATGGATTCTTCATTGCTACAAAAAATTATATCATCAACATAGACAACAATAATTAGCAATTTATCAGTGTCAAACTTTGTATATAGATTGCTATCTGTTGAACCTTTTGAAGAACCTTGTTGATGTAGATATTTGTCGAGACGGTAATACCAAGCCCTTGGAGCCCGTTTCAGACCACAGAGAGCCCTTTTGAGTCTGCATACAAGTTTTGCATAATTTCAAAGAATGAATCCTTCTGGTTGTTCAATATAAACTTCTTCTTCTAAATCTCCATTAAGGAAAGCAGATTTTACATCCATTTGGTATACTTTGAATTTTTGAAAGCTAGAAAGAGCAAGAAACATCCTTATGGCTTCAAGTCTAGCAACAGGTGCAAAAGTTCCTTCAAAATATATACCTTCTTGTTGAGCATACCCTTTACAAACCAGTCTGGCCTTGTTTCTAATGACTTATCCATTTTCATTCAGCTTGTTTTTGAATATCCATTTAGTTCCTATAATATTTTTATCGTGAGGTCTAGGAACTAATTCCAAAGTAATATTATTTTCAATTTTCTCAAGTTCTTCATTCATTACCCAAAATTCATCTTTGCATGCTTCATTTACATTTTGAGGTTCGGTGGAGGATAGCAATGCTAGATAGCTTGAGGATTCTGTAATAGTTCTTCTAGTCTATACACCTACCTCTTTTTCCCATATAATTTGAGTTTCTTGATGGTTTTTCTGAACATACCTGGACGGAGTATTTTCTTCTACTGTTATCTCTTCTTCTAGTGCTTCATTGGTTTCTTCTTCAGAGTCATTGTGATTTGATGTAGGAAAATAATCCCCATCTTCTTCATTGTCATAATCTTCGGTTTTTATCTGTTTTGGATTTTTGCATGCTTCATCAACTACAACATCAATACTTTCAACAATATTCCCAAGTCTTTTATTATAACATTTATATCCTTTACTTCGGGAAAAGCAACCAAGAAGAATACCTTCATCTGCTTTGGGCTCAAACTTACCAATTTTTTCATTAGTCCTTTTGATATAACATTTTCTTCCAAAAAACATAAAGTATTTTACCGTAGGAGTCTTATCATACCAAAGTTCATGTGGAGTTTGAGTGTTGTTTACCCGAACATTTGCTTGGTTGAGAATACTTACGGCGGCGAATCTAGCTTCACCCAGAAGGTTACAGGAGTTCCAGATTCATCTAGCATAGCTCGAGCCATTTATTGAATAGTTCTGTTCATTCTTTCTACTAGTCCATTTTGCTAAGGAGTCCTTGTGGTGGAGAACTTCTTTTTTATTCCATGTTGTTCACAAAAGTCAAAGAATTCATCTGATGTAAATTCCCCTCCTCGATTAGATCTGAGGCATTTGATTTTGCGATCTGATTCATTTTCAACCAAAGCTTTGAAGGATTTGAACTTTTCAAATGCTTCATCTTTATGCTTTAGAAGACCTAACCAACACATTCTGGAAAAATCATCAATGAACAAAATAAAGTATTCTTCTCCACAAGGTGACTTTTTCCTTGATGGTCCACATAAATTAGTATGAACAAGTTCAAGAGGCTTACTAACTGACCCTTCCCTTTCAATGAAGTGAGATCTGGTTTGCTTACTGAATTGACATGGTTTGCATAATGTATTTTCAGGAATGTTGATACCTAGAAGATCACAAACAGCCTGGAATCTGCATGCTTTTCATATTTGAGAAAAGCTTAGATGTCCCAATCTTCTATGCCATATCCAGTTTTCATCATTTTTGCTTAGATACCACTATTGTTGTCCTCCCTTGAGTATGTAAAAGTTATTTGGAGTTCTTGTACCTTTGATCACGGTTTCTCCTGTATCAAGCTCACGAACAACACATTTGTTTGATTGAAACACCACTTCATTTCCTTGATCACACATTTGACTGACACTGAGCAGGTTATGCTTTAGACCGTCTACATACATAACATTCCCAGATTTAACCTTTTCTTTTAAGAAAACAGATCCTTTACCTTATATGACAGCATGAGTGTTGTTTCCAAACGAGACATTCTTTTCCTTTTCTAAGGCATTATATGAGCGAAGTTTTTCTTTGTCACTTGTCATGTGTTTTGAGCATCAACTTTCAATGTACCACTGATTTCCTTGTCCTTATACATACAATGCTATACCACATCTTTCTATTTAAGGTTCTTTCCTTTTCCATATCTTGGGATTTGATGAAGTTTTCTCCTTTTGAGATGTTTGCCGAAATTTGCTCTTGCATTCAATTTCTTCATGGCCAAAGTTGTTACAGAATGAGCATTTTATTTCATTTTCAAGAAGAAAAAAATTATTATAAGAACTTTTCTTGATCCCTATCACATTCCTTTGATTTCGTGCTTCTCTAGTCATGATGGTTTTGTAAGAAACACATTGAGCAGCTTTGTGTCCAAAATTATGACATGAGAAACATTGACCATTCAAGAAGTTCCTTTGATTATCGAATCTATTGACCTGGTGATTGTAGTTTCTATTGATATTCATGTTTGAAGAAAATTGAGTATGGTTTACCTGAGGTTGGTTGTGGCTTCTCTTCATCCTTGAAGCAAATTGAGTCTGATTTACCTGGTGATCTTCTTTATGCCTTTGCTGACGATTGTCACACTGTTCACTCTTCTTTGTTGCATCTAGATAGCTTTTAGTGGAAGTTGACGGCTTCTGTGATTGAGATGCTTCTTCAGTATATCCAAGACCGGTATTTATCAAAGGAGAACGCTGCACTTTGATAATTTCATTTAAGGTTTCTGATCATTTAGCAAATCTAAGATTGAGAGATTTCGCTTTCTCAAGATCCTTTCTTAGACCCACAATTTCACATTCTAGATTTTCATTGTGTTTTTATTTTTCAGAAAGTTGGTATGTCAAGGTATTTATAATCATATTACTTTCTTCTAAACAGATTTTGAGTCTAGAGATTTCTTCATGAATGTAATCGTCCTCTAAATCATCCCAAAAATTATCATCGTCATAAGCCTTTAGAAGTCTATAATAATTACTATTTTCATCTTCGTCACTATTTGATAAACCATCGCTATCTTCATGAGTATAGTAACTTTTTTTACTTACAACTTGTTTTCTATTCCGTTTTGCATATTCCTTCCCTTTATCAGTTTTATCTTTATGAGGACATTTGGCAGAATAATGACCGACTCTACCATAGGAAAAACATTTGAAGGGAAGTTTACTTCTAAATCTTCTGAAACCCCGTTGAAGCTTGTTGACAAAGCTTACTTCATCTTCTTCTTCTAAAATATGTTCTGATTCATTGATTTCTTCCTTTCCTTTTGCTGAAGCTTTAAATGTTGCTTCTCTCATATCTGATGGACCTCCTTTTCTCATCTCAAAGGCAATTAAGATTCTGTGAAGCTGTGTCATAGTGATAGTCTATAGATCCTATTTTTCTTCTACGGCAGACACTTTCGATTCAAATTTAGCAGACAAGGATCTTAAAACATTCTCAACTAAGGTAACTTCCTTTATACCTTCACCTAGATTCTTCATACAATTGACAACCTAATCTATACGTAATAAGTAACTAGCTATACTTTCATCATTGTGCATCTTAAGAGTTTCATATTGAATTCTGAGAGTTTGAAGTTTAACACATTTTACCTGAGAGTCTCCTTCGTAGCTCAAAACGATTTTGTCCCATATTTCTTTGGTTGATTTGAGCTGCATAACTTTGACAAAATTTGATTGTGACAGACTTCCCAATAATGTATTTACAGCCCTGGCATTGGTTTCATATTGCTTTTTACCTGTCGTATCTATAGGAATTGCTGATGGAAATGTATATCCTCCTTCCACGATTTCCCAGACGTCCATTCCAAGTGATTGTAGATAGGTTGTGGTTCTTATCTTCTAATAAACAAAGTTGCTCTCATCAAAGATTGGCGGTATGATGAATCCTACGCTTTCTTGATTACTCGTGATGATGGATCTCCCTTCGAGCGATCAAGCTTCTTCTGAAGCACCTACTCTGATACCAATTGTTGGAAATAATACAAAGAGGGGGGGTGAATCAGTATTATCAATTTAATAATTTGGTTTCCCTAACAGATTTGTATACGCTGCTTCAGCTAAGTGAATCAGCATGTACACCCGACTGTACTTAAGGCAACCAATGTATACGCAAAAAAATTTTGAATTACATAATTTATCATGCATTGAACTTTAACCAGTATATCAGAGATTTATTAGACAATGCAGAAAAAGTAGAATAAATCATCACACATAAGCAACACACATGAACATCAAGATATAAGGTGGAAACCCAATGTGGGTAAAAACCACCTGCTGCTGTCATCTCTGTCTTCTTTTAATAATAAGAAAATATGTTTACAATCTTGTACTAGTGTAGACTCATGCCACTACGCAGGCTTCTACCTGCTAAAGGTTACAACCTTCTCTCGTTCTCTAGCTTCTACTGGAAGGGAGCTACAACCCCTATCTCTTGTACTAGCCGATATGATTACTAAAACGTAGGCACTGACCTACAGAAGGCTACAACCTTCTTTCTTCCTCCAGGGACCACGTTTAATAAATTTTCAGACTGGATCCATCAACAACATCATAATTCAATCATCAAATATATCTGCATCAACCAATCACTAAAACTCAACCACAACTGAATCATAACCCATCGTCAAATCACAATCAATTTGATCATACAAAATACTATCACCAGAATACATTAACTAGAGCCCAAACCAAAACCCATAATTTTGCAACAACAAACAAAAACAACTAAAACATACTTTACGAGGTATAAGCTACTTCCATGTGTCGAACCTGCGTGTATATGTTTTTTTCTCAAACCCAACTAGTGTATACATGTGCAAATATTAATTCATAATTCTGCAACTATTTCAAACTTCAGTTATACCGAGATCATAATATTTACAGACTAACACATGCGTCAGTATTCAGATCTAGACTATATATGATCAAACCACATAATGATAATTGATTTCAAGCCTTAAGATCTCTATCCATCATTAGATCTAATCCTTCATCAACCGCTAAGTTTCATCCTTGGTTCAGATCAAGCACAACACCATCAACCAATAACCTCCATACTAGATCTCACACTTCACCAAATATTCAATACTTGCACACCTAGCCTAATGATCTTCTCCTCCTTTTATAGTTTTAGGCCTTTCTCAATATCATGGACCAAAATCACTTAGGACCAATACCTTGGATCAAATACCTAGGGTCAATACCTTGGACTAGATACCTTGGACCAATACCATGACCAAATACCTCAGACCAAAAACTTAGCTTTCCAAGGTATAAGCGCTATTCCTTCAGTTAAAGTGTGTGTGTACATATACGCTACTTTTGGTTAGTGAACTTGCGTGTATACGCATCTTGGTCAAGGTGAACCTGCATATACCTCTCATTCTTCATTATGTGTAGTCTAATTTGTAATTCTTTGTTGTTAACCTACTGTATTGTGATCTTTCATCTGAGTGAGTTGCCATCAAGGACAACACCTGTATCATAATGCCAACAATCTCCCCCTTTAGACTTGATGGCAACAACAACACCAAGTCACTCTCCCCCTTTGACATCAAGGGCAAAGGGTCATGCTCCCGCTGAGTACATGTTGATTTCTCTGAAATGCTGAAATGTACTGATTGAGCTCCCATGATTGAGTCCATGTTCCCCCTGAGCACAAGAAAAATCTGCAAAAATATTTTCATGACTCTATACATACATCAATGACCTTCCTATCACCAATGACTCATACATACATCCATCTCCCAACCAAGTGGGGATATACCAATTCTTTATACATGACAAAAACAAGAAATATTACATCATCCGTCCTATGTAAAGTGGGGATATAAATTACATCATTTGTCCAAGAGGACCCATTCAAATGTATGAGAAGACATATCACACCCTAGACTTTTACATGACTTGAGCAACCAAAATATCTGAAGCCATAGCTGGACTCAGCAACCATAATGTCAACAATACTGAATGTACGTGAAGGCTAATGCTCCCCTTGAACTGCGGCTACCTGTGCATTGTTAATAGGTCAAAGATCAAGACATCTTTGTTAGTCAGATAAAATTAATGAACAAAGCATATCATCAATATCAATCAAAGCATCCATATCAAACCCTGCCCCACTATTTTTCTTGCCTGAAAAACATATATGCTTCCTGACCCACAAAAACCTGCATGTGTACGTGACTTCACTTTAGGAAATGCGCGTATAATCACCTTTCTCTGAAATATTTGATTTAACAACAGGATGATGTAGCAACTAGTCCCATCTTTTTTCTGAGATATTCAAATGTATCTCTGGGCAGTGGTTTAGTGAACATATCAGCAGCCCGTTCTTTGGAGGGAACAAACTCCAATTTGACCTTTTGTTCAAGCACTTGTTCACGTAGAAAATGGTATTTGATGGGTATGTGCTTTGCCTTGGAGTGCATAACTAGATTCTTTTAAATACTAATGGCACTTGTATTATCACATAGAATGGAGATGGGTGGCGTGCATGTGATCTAAATGTCTTGCAAGGTTTGCATCATCCAAAGTAGTTGTGTGCAACAAGATGCAGCAACCACATATTCTACTTCAGCTGTAGATAACGCAATTAAGCTTTGTTTCTTGCTGAACCAAGACACCAACCTGGAACCCATATAGAATGCACCACCACTAGTGCTTTTTCTGTCATCAACACTTCCTGCCCAATCTGCATCTGTATATGCATGAAGAGTGAGATATGTATCTCTAGGATGCCATAAACCAAAGTTCTGTGTTCCTTGAAGATATTTGAAAATAATTTTGACTGCCCGAAGGTGTGATTCCTTTGGATTTGCTTGGAATATTCCAAATATTCCTACTGCATGCATGATGTCAGGTCGGGTACTTGTTAGATAACACAGACTGCCAATCATGGATTTGTAAGTTGGTTGATGTACTACTGTTGATTCATCATCTGAGCTGAGACTACATCTTGTTATCATTGAGGTACATACAGGTTTAGAATCTTCCATGCCATAGTTTTTCAAGATCTGTTTGAGATATTTGGTTTGTGAAAGAAAAATACCATCTTTATTCTGTTGAACTTGTAGACCAAGAAAATAGGTAAGTTCACCAAGAAAGGACATTTCAAATTCTTGCTGCATTACTGAAGAAAAATTCTAACTCATGGATTCTTCATTGCTATCAAAATTGATATCATCCACATAGACAACAATAATTAGAAATTTATTAGTGTCAATCTTTGTATATAGATTGTTATCTGCTAAACCTTCTGAAAGACCTTGTTGATGTAGATATTTGTCAAGACAGCAATACCAAGCCCTTGGAGCCTGTTTCAGACCATAGAGAGCCTTTTAGAGTCTGCATACAAGTTTTGCATCATTTCCAAGAATGAATCCTTATGGTTGTTCAATATAAACTTCTTCTAAATCTCCATTAAGGAAAGTAGATTTTACATCCATTTGGTATACTTTGAATTTTTGAAAGCTAGAAAGAGCAAGAAACATCCTTATGGCCTCAAGTCTAGCAACAGGTGCAAACGTTTCTTCAAAATATATACCTTCTTGCTGTGCATACCCTTTACAAACCAGTCTAGCCTTGTTTCTAATGACTTCTCCATTTTCATTTAGCTTGTTTTTGAATATCCATTTAGTTCCTATAATATTTTTATCATGAGGTCTAGGAACTAATTCCCAAGTATTATTCTTTTCAATTTGCTCAAGTTCTTCATTCATGGCCTTGACCGAACATTCATTTTTGCATGCTTCATTTACATTTTGAGGTTCGGTGGGGGATAGTAATGCTAGATAGCTTGAGGATTTTGTAATAGTTCTTTTGGTCTGTACACCTGCCTCTTTTTCCCCTATAATTTGGGTTTCTGGATTATTTTTCTGAACATACATGGATGGAGTCTTTTCTTCTATCATTATCTCTTCTTCTGGTGCTTCATTTGTTTCTTCCTCAGAATCATTGTGATTTGATGTGGGAAAATAATCCCCATCTTCTTCATTGTCATAATCTTCGGTTTTTATTTGTTTTGGATTTTTGCATGCTTCATCAACTACAACATCAATACTTTCAAAAAATTCCCCAAGTCTTTTATTATAACATTTATATCCTTTACTTCAGGAAGAGTAACCAAGAAGAATACCTTCATCTGCTTTGGTATCAAACTTACCAAGCTTTTCATCAGTCCTTATGATATAACATTTGCTTCCAAAAACTTTAAAGTATTTTACCGTAGGAGTCTTACCATACCAAAGTTCATGTGGAGTTTGAATGCTGTTTACCCGAACATTTTCTTGGTTGAGAATAGTAACGACGGTGAATCCAACTTCATCCATAAGGTTGCAAGAGTTCCAGATTCATCTACCATAGCTCGATCCATTTGTTGAACAATTCTATTCATTATTTCTGCCACTCCATTTTGCTGAGGAGCCCTTGCGGTAGAGAACTGCCTGTTGTTCACAAAAGTCAATGAATTCATCTGAGATAAATTCCCCTCCTCGATCATATATGAGGCATTTGATTTTGTGATCTGATTCATTTTCAGCCAAAGCTTTGAAGGCTGTGAACTTTTCAAATGCTTCATCTTTATGCTTTAGAAGACCTATCTAACACATTATGGAAAAATCATCAATGAACAAAATAAAGTATTCTTCTCCACGACGTGACTTTTTCCTTTATGGTCCACATAACTCAGTATGAACAAGTTCAAGAGCCTTACTAGCTGGTCCTTCCTTTTCAATGAAGTGAGATCTGGTTTTCTTACCAAATTGACATGGTTTGCATATTGTATTTTTAGGAATGCTAATATCTGGAAGATCACAAACAACCTGGAATCTGCATGCTTTTCTTATTTGAGAAAAGCTTAGATGTCCCAATCTTCTATGCCATAGCCAGTTTTCATCATTTTTGCTTAGATAGCACTGTTGTTGTCCTCCCTTGAGTATGTAGAAGTTATTTGGAGATCTTGTACCTCTGATCACGGTTTCACCTGTATCAAGCTCACGAACAGCACATCCATTTGACCGAAACACCACTTCATTTCCTTGATCACACATTTGACTGACACTCAACAGGTTATGCTGTAAACCGTCTACATACATAACATTCCCAGCTTTAACCTTTTCTTTTAAGAAAACAGAGCCTTTACCTTTTATGACAGTAGGAGTGTCGTTTCCAAATGAGACATTCTTTTCCTTTTCTATGGCATTATATGAGTGAAGCTTTTCTTTGTCACTTGTAATGTGTTTTGAGCATCCATTGTCGATGCACCACTGATTTTCTTGTCCTTATGCATACAAGGCTATACCACATCTTTCTGTTTGAGGTTCTTTCCTTTTCCATATCTTGGGATTTGATGAAGTTTTCTCCTTTTGAGATGTTTTCCAAAATTTTCTCCTACATTCAGTTTCTTCGTGGCCAAAGTTGTTACAGATTGAGCATTCTATTTCATTTTCAAGAAGAGAAAAGTTATTATAGGAAATTTTCTTGATCCCTGTCACATTCCTTTAATTTCGTGCTTCTCTAGTCATGATGGTTTTGTAAGCAACACATTGAGTAGCTTTGTGTCCAAAATTATGACATGAGAAACATTGACCATTAAATAAATTCCTTCGGTTATCGAATCTATTGACCTGGTGATTGTAGCTTCTATTGATATTCATCTTTGGAGCATATTGAGTATGGTTTACCTGAGGTTGGTTGTGGCTTTTGTTTATCCTTGAAGAAAATTGAGTCTGATTTACCCGGTGATCTGCTTTATGCCTTTGCTAACTATTGTCATACTGTTCATTGTTCCTTGTTGCATCTAGATAGATTTTAGTGGAAGTTGATGGCTTCTATGATTGAGATGCTTCTTCAGTATATCCAAGACCTGTCTTTATCAGAGGAGAACGTTGCACTTTGATAATTTCATTTAAGGTTTCTAATCCTTTAGCAAATCTAAGATTGAGAGATTTCGCTTTCTCAAGATCCTTTCTTAGACCCACAATTTCACATTCTAGTTTTTCATTGTGTTTTTCTTTTTCTACAAGTTGGTATGTCAAGGTATCTATAATCATATTATTTTCTTCTAAACAGATTTTGAGTTTAGATATTTCATCATGAATGTCATATTCCTCTAAATCATCCCAAAAATTATCATCATCATAAGCCATTAGAAGTCTATATTCATTACTATTTTCATCTTCATCACTCTTTGATAAACCATCGCTATCTTCATGAGTATAGTAACTCTTTTTTCTTACAACTTGTTTTCTATTCCATTTTACATATTCCTTCCCTTTATTAGATTTATCGTTATGAGGAAATTTGGCAGTGCCTACCACAGGCAAAACATCTGAAGGGAAGTTTACCTCTAAATCTTCCGGAACCCCATTGAAGCTTATTGACAAAGTTTAGTTCACCTTCTTCTTCTTAAATATGTCCTTATTCATTGAGTTCTTCCTTTCCTTTTGCTGAAGCTTTAAATATTGCTTCTCTCATATCTGATGGACCTCCTTTTCTCATCTCAAAGGAAGTTAAGATTCCGTGAAGCTGTGTCATAGTGATATTTTGTAGATCATGTTTTTCTTCTATGGCAGACACTTTCGATTCAAATTTAGCATACAAGGATCTTAAAACTTTCTCAACTAAGGTAGCTTCCTTTATATCTTCACCCAAATTCTTCATACATTGACAACCTCATCTATTCATAAGAAGTAACTAGCTATACTTTCATCATTGTGCATCTTAAGAGTTCCATATTGAATTCTGAGAGTTTGAAGTTTAGCACATTTTACTTGAGAGTCTCCTTCGTAGCTCAGAACAATTTTGTCCCATATTTATTTCGCTAATTTGAGCTGCATGAGCTTGGAAAACTCTGATTGTGACAGACTTCCCAATAATGTATTGACAGCCCTAGCATTGGTTTCATATTGCTTTTTGCATGCCGTATCTATACAAATTGCTCATGGAAATGTATATCCTCCTTCCACGATTTCCCAGACATCTGTTCCAAGTGATTGTAGATAGGCTGTGGTTCTTATCTTCCAATAAAAATAGTTGCTCCCAACAAAGATTGGTCATCTGATGGATCTGATGCTTTCTTGATTACTCATGATGATGGATCTCCCTTCAAGCGATCAAGCTTCTTCTGAAGGACTTGCTATGATACCAATTGTTGGAAATAATACAGAGAGGGGCGAGGGGGCGAATCAGTATTATCAATTTAATAATTTTATTTCCCAAACAGATTTGTATATGTTGCTGCAGCTAAGTGAATCAGCGTGTACATGCGACTGTACTTAAGGCAACCAGCATATATGCAGAGAACTTTTGAATTACCCAATTTATCATGCATTGAACTTTAACCAGTATATCAAAGATTTATTAGACATTGCAGAAAAAGTAGAATAAAACATCACACATAAGTAACACACATGAACACCAAGATATAAGGTGGAGACCCAATGTGGGTAAAAATCACCTGCTGTTGTCGTCTCTGTCTTCTTTTTATAGTCTTTTACTGGTGCAGACTCATACCAGTATGAAGGCTTCTACCTGCTTAAGGTTACAACCTTGTCTCGTTCTCCAGCTTCTACTGGAAGGGAGATGCAACCCCCTAGCTCTTGTACTAGCTGATATGATTATTAGTACGTAGGCACCGACCTAAAAAAGGCTACGACCTTCTTTCTTCCTCCAGGGACCATGTTTCATAAATTTTCAGACTGGATCCATCAACAACATCATAATTCAATAATCAAATATATGTTCGTCAACCAATCACTGAAACTCAACCACAACTGAATCATAACCCATCTTCAAATCACAATCAATCTGATCATACAGAATACTATCACCAGAATATAGTAACCAGAGCCCAAACCAAAACCCATAATTATGCAACAGCAAATAGAAACAACTAAAGCATACTTTATGAGGTATACGCTACTTCCATGTGTTGAATCTGCGTGTATACGCGTTTTTCTCAAATCCAATCAGTGTATACATATACAAATATTAATTCATAATTCTGCAGCTATTGCAGACTTCAGTTATACCCAGATCATAATATTTACGAACTAACACATGTGTCAGTATTCAGATCTAGAATATATATGATCAAACCACATAATGATAATTCATTTCAAGCCTTTAGATCCTGATCCATAATTAGATCTAATCCTTCATCAACCAATAAGGTTCGTCCTTGGTTTAGATAAAGAATATCACCATAAGTCAATAACCTGCATGTTAGATCTCACACTTCACCAGATATTCGATACTTGCACACCTGGCCTAATGATCTTCTCCTCCTTTTATAGTTTTATGCCTTTCTCAATACCATGGACCAAAACCACTTAGGACCAATACCTTGGATCAAATACCTGGGGTCAATACCTCGAACCAGATACCTTGGACCAATGCCATGGATCAAAATACCATGGACCAAATACATCGGACCAAAAATTTAGTTTTCCACGGTATACACATTTTTCCTTCTGTGAAAGTGCATGTGTACGTATATGCTACTTGTGGTCCGTGAACCTGCGTGTATACACATCTTGGTTAAGGTGAACCTGCGTATACCTCTCTTTCTTCATTTTGTGTAGTATGATCTGTAATTCTTTGTTGTTAACCTAATGTACTATGATCTTTCATCTGAGTGAGTTGCCATCAAGGACAACACCTATATCATAATTCCAACACCAGCAACAAGGACACTGATGTTGTCACCCATGATCTGATTGCCAAAACAAAGCACAAGGACATAAGTAAGAGGCGTGATTTGAACGTCAGGATCAACGCATGAGAAGAAGCATTAAGTGTCTTACATAAGGCTATATCTGTAAATCTCGCATCAAAGGAGGATTGAGTGACTCGTGACGAGCCACAATTTTGTGTTTGGGGGCTGTTGGAGCCTAGTTGTTTTTTGTTAATTTTTGTTAAGTATGCAACCACACAGAAAGGTTGACGAGTGTAGAAGGTACAAATAGTGTGCAGTAAGGGGCTAGTGCAGGAGGAGAGGCACAGTGCAAGGAGATGACATGTAGGAAGGATGCGGTAGTGTCTGGGGAGAAAATACGCATGCAAGGAAGAACAAATGGTTAGGATTTTATAGCAGTGGTGAAGCAGCTAAGGGATGTCATGGAAGGGAAGGAGTTGCAAATATTTTGAAGGTAAAGGGAGAATGGTGTAGTGGAGTAGCTAGGCGAGAGATATTTCAAAAGGCAGTTAGCATGCATGGGCCAACAAAGAGGAGGAATTAGGAAATATCTCAATGGCCTTGAGGACATCTATAATGATGGAGGATAGAGCTAAGAAGGTTTGAAGAGCTTCCAAGAAAAGATAAAAGGGAATGTTCAAGATGTATCTCAAGTTAGAAAGTGAAACAAAGGGGCTTTCTCAATGAAGGATACATCGAGTCATCAATTATTGAAGAAGAAGATTGTTACTTTTCTTGTAATGTGCTTGTTTGTGTCTATTTATCTGCAGCCGTAGTCATAAATGGTTGATTCTATTTTTGTGATGCAACCCTGATGTAAATTTCATATATATATATATAGATATCTATATATATATATATATATATATATATATATATATATAGAGAGAGAGAGAGAGAGATATATATATATATATGGCTAGCCCTGCACTGTCGATGTTTTTCCAGTTTTATACATTGTGCATAGCTTGAGGGTTGGCGAGCCTAGTTGTGTGACGGTTGCACTATATTACATGGCACCATTTTCTTATATAGTAATATAAGTTGATGAATGGTTAGGTTGATCCTCATGATCTGAGTTAAGGTTTGAATGTGTGTTTTTGTTTATGGAATCTTAAGATATTACATGTTTAATGATCTTTTGTAACCCTAAATATTCATGAATGTTTTGAATGTTCTAGTTATATATAAACCTGGAAATGCCTTTAGATATTATCATGTCCTTGTAAAGAATATCATCTGGGATTCTTAGTGTCATCCCTAATGGATGAAGGTGTAAGTCATTTTAACCCTCTATGCATTGTTAGTTGTGACATGTGCACTGACTGGTGAGTTGAGGGGCTCGAAATCCCTACATAGTGCACATTTCTAGGAGAATGGTAAAGTGTCCATCTAGTGGGATTCCAGTGTCATAAGTCGTAGATAGTCCTATTAGACTGTAGAAACATAGTTCTGACACTCACCCATTAGCATCTCGGGTGATACTTCACCCACCTCGTCGGTGTTGCAAAAAGGGTTGATGTTGAGTGGGTTTTCACTAGCCAATCCATAGAAAATCCCAGGTCTGTCATAATCTCGCATTTCAGCAAGCTCTATATTACTTAGGTTCAACCTCTTCTTTCTAGTTCCCTGTAATTCCTTTCAATATTGGCATCATTTTATGTTTTTTCTACTTTCTCTAGTTTTATATTACCATGGAGGCTTCACTCAATGAACCTCTGACATAGCACATGCGTTCATGACATACTAAACAATACCATTAATTTGACTACATATTGGAAAATACCTCTAAAAATAAATCTATTTAACCCCCTACCAATATGAACTCAATACACCTTCCCAATTTAAGAAAACCCTACATTCACTAGATATTGTAGGTATCCATTTCTTCATTAACATTTTTTATACCCCTTTATATTTTTTCATTAAATTTGAGCTCCATTTTTTATACACAACATATAAAAACCCTTTACCCCCTATTATATGGTCGATATATTATGTCCTTTCTTCCTAAATATATATCCCCCAATATGAACCCACGTGGTATGGTATTGCTCCCCCAATGAAGCCCCCATCTCTTTTATAGGTTCTAGATTTATATTCCCCTCCTCATCCCTGTGTTCTTGGGGGATTTTATCTCAACTGCTCCCTTGTGAGACGACCTCACTTTCCTTGCCAACTATCATAATTTCTCCCCTATTATTATGTCATGCTTCTTGACCCTACACCCTTTTCTCTTGAGTTTCTCCTTCTTCTCACCTCATCCCTTCCTTCCAAACATACCCAAATTTTGCTCCCTCCTTTATCATTTCTTGTCCTTGTCTGGTTAGCCCCTCGAGATGAGGTCATAGAGGTAGGCCTAGTTCCCTCCTTTATTCTCCTATTTCCCCCACCTTGCATGATACACACGCCTAAGCCTCTACATGAGACACTATGGAGCGACATAGAATCATAGCTCCTAAAACCATCCAGAGGAATATTTCAAACATTGAAGATCAAGTTAGGCATGCTTGAAAACTTGTTCCTGACTCTGATGTAGAGAGGGAGACCAGAGATGAAATCCCCGATGCTGGCAATTCTACCAAGGATTGAGAATTTTATTACATGCAGATGGTTAACTTGTATTGGCATGTTAAAAATGTCACGGGGATGGTTCTCATTGATAGAGAAAGAACTCTATAGGACCTTATCATCAACATGACTGAACTCTTAGAGAAGATGGACAAAATAAATGGGAAAGCCAAACTATTGATCAAGAATACTACTGGCACTAATGCTGCATTGTTAGACACTAGTGGAAATCCTCAGCCATCTGATCATACATGCATCCTGGTAGCATGAGAATATTCAAGGCTCAAGATTTGGTCAATTTCGTTTTTTGTTTAATATGACAATGAAAAATATAAAATTTTCATGTTTTGAGGGTTCTAAACTTTAAACATGATAAGGGATATAACGTAGGTAAAGCTTAATATAGCTGACCTTCTAGATAACTTGGGAGTTTGTGAATATTGGGAATTATACCATCATAAGCGTCATGATATAACTTGTTGGAGTAGTTGGGCGATTGGCCAATACTTGGAGAGAATTATAATTCAATATATAGGGAAAGTGGATTCTAGGTACTTGGAAATTCAACTTTAGAGTTGGAACTTTATAATGGATAGAAGGAAGCGTGATGGCACCCTAGTTGTAAGTAGTGACTGTTAAAGAGAAACATGTAAAGAATGTTTTTATCGATGTTTTTAATTGTATATAAGCCTTGAGAGGGGATGTTAGAGTACGCAACTTATTTGATTTGATAGAGTCATAGTTTACATGTGAATATTAATATGATAATTAGATAATAAAGTAGTTATTTTGTAATGATATTACAACTACCTTGCTAATGCTATAAAAAGGGATCAACCTCATTATGTTAGTTGGCTTGATTGTAACAAGAGTATATATTTTCCGTGTTTCCATTGGGTCAATTTGTAATGATGTTTTCGATCTTTTTCTCTTTATTTATATTGACTCTAAATTGTGTTAAAGGAAATAAAGTAGTGATGGAGCTTTAGAAAAATTGGTTCTCTAGGTTCTTACCATTTGGAACAAAGGTAGTATTCACAAATCATGTCACTATTGCAATATTTAATATCTCTCTTACAAATATATGGGATATATAATGAGAATGTGTGTGGACGCAGCTTATCAATATGAAGATCAATAATATGAAGTAGCAATGAGTCTCTAGTGTCCTAATAAGTTTCCATCCATGTTTTAGCAATCACATAGAGGACATTAATGCTACAGATGGATAAATGACGTAACCAAACTAAGATTCAGTCATTCTAATGAACATGATTCATAGTATGACCACATTAAATATTAATAAATTGATAAATGGAGAAAATAAAAAACTTTGTAAAAATGATGGTTTGCATGATTGATTTCCTGTTATGTATGTGGCCGAAGAAGATTGAGTCAAGTACCCTCTTCATCTATCTGAGATATTTTCGCCAAATAAAAGGTCCCCAAATCACAAATCCATTTAAGAAAGAGGGTCTAACCCTGAGTGAGAAAGATGAATCATCATGTAAATGTCTTGAAATTAAAGTTGGGAGAACTACTTTTAATAGGCAGTGAGAGTCACATAGCCATTGGTCAAACTAGACGACACTATTGTTGTCAAATAAAAGAATAATTTAGAAAATAATACTCCTCATATAGCTATGATGTGGCTATCTCAACTTTTTAAACCTTGTTGATGAAAATCACTTGTGTTATTTCTTAGAAATGTTGAAATTCATTGTTTTTATTTTTTAAATTTAACTTAAGCCCAAAATATTAGAAATATATATAGTTTCCTTTGAATACACCTTACTAAGTAAGACATCAATATAATGTAATCCACAAATAAAAGAAGGGCAATAGAAACACCAAAAATAAAGTATTCATTAGTGGCACTCAAGGTACCTAACATGATCTTTTCTATTTTGTCAGTATAAAGTTCAAAATGTGTAGAAGTGAGTGAGAAACATTTCTTAACTACTATGATACTCTAAATTCCATTATACACCCTAACACTCATACATACCCTACCTATAATGGGCTCACAAAACATCGTGACATGTAATTCCATAAAAATTAAAAGACCCAAGGTCTTAATTTTTTCATTTATAAAAAATTAAGGAACTATTTTACATGCCCACAAGACAACAATATACTTTTTTCTTGTTTCCCTTATCCTCTTCTATGATAGAAGTCTAAATGAAGATATGATCACTAGTCTAGGGTTTCTCCTAAATCCTAAATGTCCTTTTTCCCTCAATCTATTACTCTTCACCCATTTGAAAATGAATATGTCTAAAGTTTTGACAATGATTTTACTCAAGGTGATGCCAATCATAATGGCATGATAATTTCAAATTTGAGATTCATATTAAGGTGGGTATTTTCAAAAGAATCACATTCATATTTTTAACCTCAACTTTTTAGACTAATTTCTAAGGTCACTTTGTTCTCAAATTTTATAAACTAAAGAATGATATAGGATTTCCAAGATGGTGGAAACACATGGGACAAAATGTAGCTAAATAAGTTGAGTAGATAGATTCTAAGTCTTTGAGACCACATTTAAAAACTTCAACATTAAATTTCTCCACATTATGATGCCCTTTAGATTGAAACTCAAAAATTACACAAAGAAACAAATAACTAGAAAAGAATAATAATGATTATGAAAAGAATTTAAATTCATAGTAAGCTAAATGCAATAAATAAACTAAAATCATAGCCAGCTTAATAAAAAACAAAATCACACAGTAATTATTAAAAAAAAAGAAAAAAAACATTAACAAGATACTGCCTCTTTGCCTTCTTATGCATGCATGCATGTTTTTGTTGGAATTATGGCTAAAGTGTTGTCCTTGATGGCAACCCATTCAGGTGATAGATCACAGTACTTCAAGTCAGCAGCAGAGATTGATGATCAGCTATCAAATATTGAAGAAAATAAGGGGTACGCAGGTACACCTGACAGAAGGTGCGTACACGCAGGCCAATGTTACATAAAGTGCGTACATACCCGCAGGTCCGCCGTTCAGGAGGTGCGTACCCCCAGTGCACACATTTCAAGGCAAAGAAATTCACATGTGGGTTTTCTTATGTTTTACTCTTGGTATTTAGCCGACGGTATTGGGTTATTATGGTGTCGGCTCGTGGTATTGATCCATGTTTTAAGGAAAAGCTTTCCTATATAAAGCAAAGGAGATCATTTGGCTTGAGCATGTTTTTGGTTGAATATCTTATGAGGGCTATATCTGGTCTAGATCTAAATAAGGTGAATCTACTGATGGACCGAGATCTCTTCGGCGCATGTTCAGATCTGTAGATCTGACTGT
Source organism: Pinus tabuliformis (assembly GCA_031772625.1). Lineage (NCBI taxonomy): Eukaryota > Viridiplantae > Streptophyta > Pinopsida > Pinales > Pinaceae > Pinus > Pinus tabuliformis. The sequence goes on from CM062819.1 coordinate 682,668,538, forward strand.
ATGGGTTATTTCTGAAGTCTTGAAATCATCTATGCCCGAAGGTATGCAGGTATAGTGAGAGAAAAGTGCGTACATACGTAGGAACAAAGCATTTCAGGTGCGCCGGTACGCAGGCACAGAAGGGTTTCAGGTGCGCCGGTACGCAGGCACAGAAGGGTTGCAGGTGCGTCGGTACGCAGGCACAGAAGGGTTTCAGGTGCGCCGGTACACAGGCACAGAAGGGTTGCAGGTGCGCCGGTACGCAGGCACAGAAGGGTTGCAGGTGCGGAGGTCCGTAGGCAGTTCAATGAACTCAGAGCGAGGTACGCAGGCTAGCAGTTGAGCAGGGTGCGTACGTAAGCAGGCGAGCAGTTGAGCAGGGTGCGTACTATAAGCAGGCAAGCAGTTGAGCAGGGTGAGTACTGTAAGCAGGCAAGCAGTTGAGCAGGGTACTTACATAAGCAGGCTAGCAGTTGAGCAGGGTGCTTACTTCTCTTAAAATCTTTGTTTATCATTGTTGTGTTCTGGGTTTGGTCCTATTATTGTTGATCTGGTTACTACAGTTGATTGGGTGATTCTCTTGTACTTGATGATCATTTGATGCTTATGGATCCAGTTTGAAAATTTATGAAAAGTGGTCCTTGTAAGAAAAGAAGTAGGGGGTTGTAGCTCCCTTCCAGGAGAGACTGGAAAACGAGAGAGAGTTGTAGCTCTCTGCAGGTTGCAGCCTGCGTACTGGTAAAGGACTGCACCAGTACAAAACCATTGTAAAAGGAGTTTCTAATTTGAAAGAAGATAGAGACATATTGCAGCAGGTGGTTTTCACCCACATTGGGTTTCCACCTTACATCTTGTGTTCTTTGGTGTGACTATCTGTTTTCTTTGTTCATGCTCATTATTTTATGGTACTGACATGCAAAACTAATTCAAAGAACAAATAAGGAATATTTATTAAAAGAATTAGATAATACTGATTCACCCCCCCTCTCAGTATTATTTCCAACAATTGGTATCAGAGCAGGTCCTTCAGAGAAGCTTTATCGCTTGAAGGTAGATCATTCATCATGAGCAACTACGAGAGAGAAGCATCAATCAGGCCACCAATTTTTGATGGGACAAACTTCAATTATTGGAAGGTAAGAGTTACTGCCTATCTTCAATCTCTTGGTATAGAAGTTTGGGACATCGTAGAGACAGGCTACGCTTTTCCTTCAGCTACTCCTACAGATGCAGCCGAGAAAAAGAAGTATGAAACAAATGCGAAAGCAGTCAGTACTCTATTAGGATGTATATCTCAATCAGAATTCATGAAAGTAATGCACTATAAATCTGCAAAAGAGATATGGGACAAAATTGTCACGAGCTATGGAGGAGATGAACAGGTGAAGCGTGCTAAACTTCAAACTCTCAGAATTCAGTATGAGACTCTCAAAATGTATAATGATGAAAGTGTGGCCAACTATTTTCTTCGGGTAGATGAGGTTGTTAATTGTATGAAAAATTTGGGTGAAGAAATAAAAGAGGCTATTGTGGTTGAAAAGGTTCTAAGATCATTGTCCCCCAAGTTTGAATCTAAAGTATCTGCAATAGAAGAAAAGGAAAATCTACGAATTCTTACTATGTCTCAGCTACATGGAATTCTAACTGCTTATGAAATGAGAAAGGGAGGTCCATCAGACAGAAGAGAAGCTGCTTTCAAGGCATCAGGCAAAGGAGATTATTATGAAGCAAGCCACGTCCCAGAAGAAGAGGAAGAAGAATCAAATTTTGTCAGAAATCTTCAAAGGGGTTCTGGAAGGTTCAGAGGTAAGTTACCTTTTAAATGCTTTGCTTGTGGAAGAGTAGGTCATTATGCTGCAAAATGTCCTTAGAAGGATAAAGGAAAGGAACCTGCTAGATGGAACAAGAAACAGAACGCAAATAAGAAAAGCTACTACACTCATGAAGATAGTGATGGTCTATCAAACAGTGATGAAGATGAACAAGGTAATGAATATAAGTTGCTAATGGCATTTGAAGATGATGATTATATGGATGATATAGATGTGGATAACCTTTATGATGAAATTAATAGACTCAAGAGATGTATAGAAGAAAAGAACATGATCATTGATACTCTACAATTTCAAATTGATGAAAAGGAAAAACATCTTGAAAAATTAGAAGGTGAAATTGCTGGTCTTAGAAAAGAGATTGAGAAAACAAAAGCTATTAATCTCAAGTTTGTCAAAGGATCTGAAACTTTGGATGAGATTATCAATGTGCAGCGGTCTCCACTAAACAAGACAGGTCTGGGCTATAATGGTGAAACTTCTCAAGCATCCACCTCAAAAAGTTATCTTGATGCAGCAAGAAGAAATGAGCAAAAGCACAATGAAGATCATCAGGTAAAGCAGGGACGAATTATAAACAAAAACTATCAGGGGAAATCCATCTTAAGGGTGAACAAAAGATACAACCAGCCACAGGTAAAATCTTCTCAATTTGGTTCAAGAATAGATGACAATAGAAATTACAATCAATTGGCTGGTAGATTCGATAACCGCAGAAATTTCTTCAATGGACAATGCTTTTCTTGCCATAACTTTGGTCACAAAGCAGCTCAATGTGTTGCATATAAAACGATCATGACTAGGGAAGCTCAAAAACAAAGAAGTATGACGGGGATTACAAAAAGGACCTATAACAACTTTTTGGTTCTTGAAAATGAAGTTGAATGTTCTATTTGCAATAACTTTGGTCATGAAGACTCCGAATGCAGGAGCAGGTTTCAGCAGAAAAAGGAACAAGCCTCAAGCACCAAAACATGGAGAATAAAGGAACCTCAAACAGAAAGATGTGGGATAGCATTTTATGTAGAGGGACAGGAAAATCTATGGTACATTGACAGTGGATGTTCGAAGCATATGACAGGTGATAAAGAAAAACTTGAGTCTTATTCTACTCTAGAAAAGGGAAAGAAAGTCTCTTTTGGAAATGATACTCCTGCAACTATAAAAGGAAAAGGAATTGCTCAGTTAAAAGAAAAGGTCAAGGCTGGAAATGTTTTGTATGTTGATGGATTGAAGCATAATATTCTAAGTGTCAGCCAGATGTGTGATCAAAGAACCGAGGTTATATTCAAATCAAATGGATGTCTTGTTCGTGATCTTGATACAGGTAAAAAAGTGATCAAAGGCAAAAGAACTCCAAATAATCTGTACATATTTGAAGAAGGACAACAACAAAGCTATCTGAGCAAGGATGATGAGCACTGGTTATGGCATCGGAGGTTGGGACATCTAAGCTTTTCACAAATAAGGAAAGCATGCAAATATTAGGCAGTTCGTGATCTTCCAGATATCAAAATTCCTGACAACACCATATGCAAATCATGTCAGTTTGGAAAACAAACCAGAACTAATTTTCCAGAGAAAGAAGGTTCAGCTAGCATGCCTCTTGAGCTAGTACATACAGATACATGTGGTCCTTTCAGGAAAAGAACACCTCGAGGAGAAGAATACTTGATATTATTCATTGATGATTTCTCCAGGTTTTTCTGGTTAGGACTTATGAAGCACAAAGATGAAGCATTCGAAAAATTCAAATCCTTCAAAGCCTTGGTTGAAAATGAATCAGGTCACAAAAGTAAGTGCCTCAGATCCGACAGAGGTGGGGAATTTACTTCAAATGAATTTTTCGATTTCTGTGAAGAACATGGGATAAGAAGAGAATTCTCTACAGCAAGAACTCCTCAGCAAAATGGAGTTGTGGAAAGAATGAACAGAACAGTCCAAAAAATGGCTCGTACTATGCTTGATGAGTCAGGAACTCCCACAACTTTCTGGGGTGAAGTTTCACATGCTGTAGTTGTTATTCTCAACAAAACAAATGTCCGGGTGAACAGCACTCAAACTCCTCATGAGCTCTGGAGTGGTAGGACTCCTTCGGTAAAGCACTTAAAAATCTTTGGGAGCAAATGCTATATCAATAATACTGATGAGCAGCTTGGCAAACTTGAACCTAGAGCAGATGAAGGCATTCTTCTTGGTTACTCTCCACATAGAAAAGCATACAAATGCTACAATAAAAGACTTGGCAGAATTGTTGACAGCATTGATGTAGTGGTTGATGAGAAGGGATACATTCCTAGGCAAGTACATCATGAAGACATCGAAGAAGATGAAGGCTACCCCCAACGACAGAATGATGAAGAAGAAGAACCTCAAGAAGAAACTCAAGAAGAACCAGAGGAGAAAACAAGAATAGAAGAAAAGACTCCATCCAGATATGTCCAAAAGAATCATCCAGAATCTCAGATTATGGGGCAGAAAGAAGTAGGTGTACAAAAAAGAAGAACAGTTGCAGAAGCTTCAAGCTATTTTTCATTACTCTCCTCTACTGAACCACAAAATGTGAAAGAGGCATGCAAAGATGAATGTTGGGTGAAAGCAATGGATGAAGAACTTGAGCAGATCGAAAAGAACAACACTTGGGAGCTGGTTCCTAGACCAAAGGATAAGAATGTTATCGGAACAAAATGGGTCTTCAAAAATAAATTGAATGAAATTGGAGAAGTAATTAGAAACAAAGCCAGACTTGTTTGTAAAGGGTATGCGCAGCAAGAAGGAATAGACTTTGAAGAAACCTTTGCTCCTTTTGCAAGACTTGAGGCCATCCGAATGCTCCTTGCTCTCTCAAGTTTTCAAAACTTCAAAGTATTTCAAATGGACGTGAAATCAGCCTTTCTGAATGGAGACTTGGAAGAAGAAGTATATATTGAACAGCCAGATGGGTTCATTCTTGGAAATGATCCAAATCTTCTATGCATATTGAAAAAGGCTCTCTATGGTCTCAAACAAGCTCCAAGGGCTTGGTACTACCGTTTGGACAAATATCTTCATCAACAAGGTTTTTCAAAAGGATCAGCAGATAGCAATCTTTATATAAAAGTTGAAAATGACAAATTGCTAATACTTGTTGTGTATGTAGATGACATTATTTTTGGGAGCAATGAAGAAACTATGAGTCAAAGTTTTGCCTTGGTCATGCAGAAAGAATTTGAAATGTCCTTGCTAGGAGAACTGACATATTTCCTTGGTTTGCAAATCCAACAAAAAGAAGGAGGAATCTTTTTATCTCAAACCAAGTATCTCAAACAGATTTTGAAGAAATATGGTATGGAAGATGCAAAACCAGTATGTACACCCATGGTCACAGGATGTAGCCTCAGTGCAAATGATGAATCTGCAGCAGTACATCAACCAACCTACAGATCTATGATTGGAAGTTTACTTTATTTGACAGGTACCCGACCGGACATCATGCATGCAGTTGGAATAGTTGGAAGATTTCAGTCAAATCCGAAGGAGACTCATCTTCAGGCAGTGAAGAGAATTTTCAAATATCTTCAAGGGACTCAAAATTATGGCTTATGGTATCTTAGAGATACAGATCTTACACTTCATACTTATACAGATGCAGATTGGGCCGGAAGCATGGATGACAGGAAAAGCACAAGTGGTGGTGCATTCTTTATGGGTTCCAGACTGGTATCTTGGTTCATCAAGAAACAGAGTTCGATTGCCTTGTCTACAGCTGAAGCGGAATATGTTGCTGCTGCATCTTGTTGCACCCAACTCCTTTGGATGATGCAGACTTTGCAGGATTTTCAAATCACTTGTACACCACCAATCCCCATCTTATGTGATAACACAAGTGCAATCAGCATCTCAAAGAATCCTGTTATGCATTCAAAAACCAAGCACATACCAATCAAGTATCATTTTCTCCGGGAACAAGTGCTTGAACAGAAGGTCAAGTTGGAGTATGTTCCTTCTAAGGAACAAGTTGCTGATATTCTCACCAAACCATTGCCCAGGGACACTTTTGAATACCTCAGGCAAAAGTTGGGGGTTGTTGATGCATCATCTTATTGCTAAACCTATTCTGATTGATGGTACAGGTTCAGGGAGAGCATATAATGCATTGTTGGCATTATGGAGGATGTGCAGAAGGAGATCTTGGAAGTAGCTGCAATATGCCTCTATCTCTTTCATGGTGGATTATGGTTCTTCGTTGTAGATCTGGTTCATATTCAGGGGGAGCATGTTCTTAGGGGGAGCATAACCCTTTTCCCTTGATGTCAAAGGGGTAGAATGAAGCTGAAGTTTTGAGGTTGCCATCAAGTCCAAAGGGGGATATTGTTGGCATTATGGCTAAAGTGTTGTCCTTGATGGCAACCCATTCAGGTGATAGATCACAGTACTTCAAGTCAGCAGCAAAGATTGATGATCAGCTATCAAATATTGAAGAAAATAAGGGGTACGCAGGTACACCTTACAGAAGGTGCGTACACGCAGGCCAATGTTACATAAAGTGCGTACATACCCGCAGGTCTGCCGTTCAGGAGGTGCGTACCCCCAGTGCACACATTTCAAGGCAAAGAAATTCACATGTGGGTTTTCTTATGTTTTACTCTTGGTATTTACCCGACGGTATTGGGTTATTATGGTGTCGGCTCGTGGTATTGATCCATGTTTTAAGGAAGAGCTTTCTTATATAAAGCAAAGGAGATCATTTGGCTTGAGCATGTTTTTGGTTGAATATCTTATGAGGGCTAGATCTGGTCTAGATCTAAATAAGGTGAATCTACTGATGGATCGAGATCTCTTCGGCGCATGTTCAGATCTGTAGATCTGACTGTCTGGGTTATTTCTGAAGTCTTGAAATCATCTATGCTCGAAGGTACGTAGGTACAGTGAGAGAAAAGTGTGTACATACGCAGGAACGAATCGTTTCAGGTGCGTCGGTACGCAGGCACAGAAGGGTTTCAGGTGCGCCGGTACACAGGCACAGAAGGGTTTCAGGTGCCCCGGTACACAGGCACAGAAGGGTTGCAGGTGCGCCGGTACGCAGGCACAGAAGGGTTTCAGGTGCGCCGGTACGCAGGCACAGAAGGGTTGCAGGTGCGCCAATACGCAGGCACAGAAGGGTTGCAGATGCGGAGGTCCGCAGGCAGTTCAATGAACTCAGAGCGAGGTACGCAGGCTAGCAGTTGAGCAGGGTGCGTACGTAAGCAGGCGATCAGTTGAGCAGGGTGCGTACTGTAAGTAGGCAAGCAGTTGAGCAGGGTGAGTACTGTAAGCAGGCAAGCAGTTGAGCAGGGTGCTTACATAAGCAGGCTAGCAGTTGAGCAGGGTGCTTACTTCTCTTAAAATCTTTGTTTATCATTGTTGTGTTCTGGGTTTGGTCCTATTATTGTTGATCTGGTTACTACAGTTGATTGGGTGATTCTCTTGTACTTGATGATCATTTGATGCTTATGGATCCAGTTTGAAAATTTATGAAAAGTGGTCCTTGTAAGAAAAGAAGTAGGGGGTTGTAGCTCCCTTCCAGGAGAGACTGGAAAACGAGAGAGAGTTGTAGCTCTCTGCAGGTTGCAGCCTGCGTACTGGTAAAGGACTGCACCAGTACAAAACCATTGTAAAAGGAGTTTCTAATTTGAAAGAAGATAGAGACATATTGCAGCAGGTGGTTTTCACCCACATTAGGTTTCCACCTTACATCTTGTGTTCTTTGGTGTGACTATATGTTTTCTTTGTTCATGCTCATTATTTTATGGTACTGACATGCAAAACTAATTGAAAGAACAAATAAGGAAGATTTATTAAAAGAATTAGATAATACTGATTCACCCCCCCTCTCAATATTATTTCCAACAGTTTTGTAGTAATTTTAAAATTTATTTTAATTTAAAAGAGCTATGTATTTTATTAGGTTATAAATGTCTTATTATTTGCATAAATATATATATTTTATGAATACTTTCAAAATTTATATTATAATTTTATCAAACAGCGTAGGAAGACATGCCCTAGTAAAGCCCACAAGACAACAATATACTATTTTCTTGTTTTCTTTATCCTATTCTATAATAGAAGTCTAAATGAAGATATGATATGGTAACTTTGTTCTCAAATTTTATAAACTAGAGAATGGTATGGGATTTCCAAGATGATGGAAACCCATGGGACAAAATATAGCTAAATAAATCGACAAGATAAATTTTGAGTCTTTGAAACCACATTTAAAAACTTTAACATTAAAATTATATACATTATGACATGGCTCTTTTTGGATTATACATTATAACTCCCTTTGAATTGAAACTCAAAGATGATAAAAAATAGAATAACGAAAAAAATATAATAATTGTGAAAAAAAATTAAATTCATAATAAACTAAATAGATTGAATAAACTAAAATCATAAAAAATAGATTGAATAAACTAAATAAATAAATAAAAATCACACATTAACTATTTATAAAAAACCATACATTAATTATTTAGAAAAAACTATACATTTTTTAATTTAGTAACCGGAGAACCCACAGTAAAAACCATTTTTCGTCAACGTTTCAAATCCCAACAGGGATCCATCATCAAGACATTCTATAAAATCTATAAAGTATTAATGCGCAAATTAAAAAGATACTGCCTCTTTTTCTTCTTATGCATGTTTTTGTGTATTTTTAAAATTTATTTTAATTTTAAAGAGCTATGTATTTTATTATTATTCATATAAATATATATGTTAGGAATACTTTCAAATTTTATTTCATATAAAACCAATGTTCCACCAAGTTTCGGGGACGAGGAGGCGAGAGAGCGGGGATACGCAGGAGTGGCCCATGCAAAAGCTCCCCACCAATTTTTAGGAAACGTGGGGGGATGCCGGGGTCTCAAAAATAAAAACTTATAAATATAAAATATCAATCGATGAATAATATAAAAGTTAAGTCTGATACATGAGCGACAACGTTACATTCAACAAAGGAGCAGACATAAGGCTTCTTAGTGATTGCGACAATACTCAGTTCAAAGAACGAGAAAACATAAAATGAAATGTGAAATGAACATAATGAAAACCCTTCCTGGTCGGTCAACAAATATTAAAAATTACGATTTTTTTGTTTCATAAAAAAAAATTGCGAATTTTTTCTAGGGAAACGACCCTGTTGATACCTAATCCTCGAGATTGGGTGAATATAATGTAAATAGATAAATAAGTAATATGAACAGTCATCGGGAGATGAAGTGAACAATCTCTCCCTCATGTATATAATGAATACCTACCTGAAGGAATAACACACGAATCAATTTTGGTTGAGGAGTTATTGCCTGGTCTGACATGGTATCAGAGCCAGCTCCCAAAATTAGTGTAACTCCCTTCTACATATTGCTCTCTGTCCATTGCCCCTGTGCGCTCTATCTACCATAATTAACTCTGAATTCTCTGACCTGACAGCCTCAGACCTGAAAATCTTCTGAATTGCTGAGTTGAATGCCCTTGAGGCTGCTGCGTTGAATGGTGCTGCTGGTGCGTGAATCGACTTCATGACCATGTTCACTGCATGAATGGATCATCACCTTTAGCCCTCAAATGTGTTGTTGCTATCTCCTTAGAAATCTTGTAATTTTTTGGGCACTTATTGTCACCGTAACAATTTCCAGTTGGGTCAGCTACATCCTCTGCTGTAAAAAATCGCCCCTTGGCTTCTTTCTTTGAGACTATTCAAGGCTCTGTTTGCATTTGTGACCATAAAAATCCCATGGTATTCCAAAAAAAAGGTTTATGAAGATTTAGAGATCATCTTACACTGGGTCAAGATTCAAAACATATCCTTGTATTTCTGACGTCTTTGTGTGATCAATAAGTCGATGCAACAGTGTTGTCTTGCCACTGGCGCATATCCATTCCAACCACAATGACAACAACTAGCTTCCTTTTGATGTGACCTGCTGTGGTGAACCTGACGTGAAGAGTTGCACAGTGGAAGAGTTGACCGCTGCTTCGATTAAGGTATATGAACGTTGCTCCATATACGCAGTCCAGAAGTTGTTCACATATTTACGCAGTTGTAATAAGGCTATTTGGTATGGTATTTACGTTGTTGTTAAACGTTGTAAGTTAACGCTGTCTCCATCGCAGGAATTGCATGTGACAAATCTAGTGGTGGGGCTTGTGTCTATATAGTAATTGGCGTGGAAATGTAAGGCCCTTATGGTTTTTTGGAATCCGTGAGCATGTGGATTGCTACAACAAAAGGAGGATCACCATGGAATGTAAGTACATATACGTTTGCGTGAATCTGCAACGTAGTATGATTTATAAACAATGCTTGTAGCGTGGACATACCTTACAGAGTAGTTCTAGTTGTTCTAAGATACATAAGAATATATTTGTTAAAGAGATCTTGAACCTTGATGCAATGAGTTAAGGATTAGTCTCACGTATTGAAAGTTGAATTTTCTGTCAAGTCATACCAAAAATATATTTCTTTGAATTGTAATTTAAAAAAAAAAATTACCACCAGAAGTACAATTTTATTGTATATTGGTAGAAGTATTTTTCTATCAGCAAAAGTATTTTTTTTATAGTATGCATTCAATCATATCTATTGTGGGAATAGTTCTCACTGGCAAGGAGAACTATCCTGAGTGGTCCCAGATGATAAAACACACCCTTATTTTCAATGAGTTGTGGAAAGGAGTGTGTGTCGGAGATGGAGACAATGAACCAGAACAGCCTACCTCAGACAAAGAGCTCGTCATTTAGGAAAACAAGAACAACAAAGGTTATGCATTAATCACAACATTTGTAAATGAAGAGGTGAGTCACCATATTTTGTCATTTTCAACTGCCTTTGAAGCCTTACAAAAGATGAAAGAACTCTATGACTCACATTCTGCACTTGAAGTTGTTCAACTCATGATTAAACTCTTCACTCTTGAACTGCAAAATAATGATCCTCTTGCTCTTGCATCTGAAGTAAAGTCTATAATGCATGATATCAAATCCACTAAGGTTGAATTGGATATTCCTCTTATCGCTTTTCTCAAGGCACTTTATCCTACTTACTCCAATTATTATCTTAAGTCATTGCAAGCAAATGGAAATCTCAAAGATATCACCTTTGACTCTCTTGGGAAAACTTTTGCTGAAAGAGAGAAAGCTTTTGGAAAGAAGGCAACCCCTGAATATTCTAAAGAGGCTGTGTGCCTTGCTCATAAAGAAAAGAATCCTGCTCTAGATTCTTCAAGAGGAATAGGTGGTCGAAGAGGAAGAGGAAGATATTTCAGAGGCAGGGGGGTAGAAATTCTCAAGGAGAAAAGGCAAATTTGCACTGCATTCGCTGCAAAAGAAATGGATCACATGATGCCTCTACATGCAAGCTACCATGGGACAAAATTGAGCAGCAAAGAAACCAACATAAAGGTAAAACTGATGATACAGACAAAGGTAAAGAACCTGAATCCACTCACTATGTTGTGGCACAATGTAACATTGGAGTAAATGAAGATTTATTTAATGCTTCACTTGCTTCTTGGAAAATGATTGGTTGCTTGATTCAGGAGCAACCTGCCACATGACTCATAGAAAATAATTTTTTGAAGAATTTACTGACAATGTTGATGGAGTAGTATACTTTGCAGACCAATAAAAAATCAAGCCATTAGGGATTGGCACAATCAAGCTTAAATTGCCTGGTCTTCCAGACTTTCTTCTGCACCATGTTCTATATCTCCCACAGCTGAAGAGAAACTTGTTGTCCTTGGTTCACATCTGCCAACAAGGTCACTCCATTCATATGTTTGATGGCAAGCTTGAGGTGAGAAAAGCATCTAACCACTCACTTGGCATGAGGGGAATAGAAGAAGAAAGGATTCTCAAGCTACAAGAAACCTCTACTCGTGCACAACATTTCTCATACAATTCTCATCATGAAGAAGGTACTCTTCCATCAAGTTTATTATGGCATGCTAGAGTTGGACATTTGAACTATGACATCCTCTGCTTGTTGAAGAAAAATGGTGTTGCTAGTTTGCCTACAATTCCTAGGAAACTTAAGTAATGTGATGCTTGCATTCTAGCAAAGCATAGCAAACAGTATTTTCATGATTCACATTCAAGATCACATAGAAAACTTGATCTCATTCATTCAGATTTATGTGGTCCAATGCCTGTTCCTTCTGCAAATGTAAATAAATATATGATGACATTTATTGATGACTACACCAGAATGTGTTGGGAACTTATTTATTGAAGAACAAATATGATGCTTTTCAAACATTCAAGAATTTTCATAAATGGATTGAAAATGATGCACAATCTCATATTGGGTCTATTCGCACTGATAATGGAAAAGAATACAAATCAAATGAATTTGAAAACTATCTTTGCCAACATGGGATCAAACATCAAACAACTGTACCTTATAATCCCCAATAGAATGGTGTAGTTGAAAGAATGAATAGGACAATCTTAAATATGGTACGATCCATGCTTTTCTTAAAAAATGTAAAGATAATGTTTTGGGCTGATGTTGTTCTATGTGCTGCATATATAATGAATAGATGTCCATCTAATTCTGTTAGAAACAAGACTCCATATGAAATGTGGTATGGACAAGTTCCTTCGGTAAAGCATATCAGGGTCTTTGGTTCCACCTGTTATGCCTTGATACCAAAGGTACATAGAAACAAACTTGGTGCTAGAATTCGTAAGTGTATCTTCCTGGGGTATTCAAACACCTCCAAAGCATACCGTCTCTATGATGAAGTAAGTAAAAAGTTTGTTGTATCTAGAGAAGTAATTTTTATTGAATCATCCAAAACTGACCATGTTGTTGAGCGGCAACTTGATCGCTTGGATAGATTCGCAAAAGCAAAATCATTTCAAAAATTTGATAATCAGATTCCACATCTTGAAGGGGGGATTCCTATACTATATCAACATGTGGAATCTTCTTCTGAAGAACACTCTCCCCTACATGAAACTTCAACAATGGATAATTATTTAAGTGATGTGATTGACAGAATTGGGAGAATCAATCTTGATTCAGTCCCAACTCAATTAGCGGAGCTACCTCGACCATCTGAAAAAGGTCCCCCAAAGTGGCTAACAAAGACACTTGAAAGTGTTCATCCTGATGAGGTTGGAAAGACAGGAACTAGCAATTCAAACCGGAAAAATGGAGGTGATGTGGATGACTCTAATTCACTTGTTGATATGGATGTTTCTTGTGATTGTGAATTGAACTTGTCTACAGATTTTGAACCAACTTCCTTCAAAGAAGTTGTTTCTCATGATGAATGGAAAGAAGCGATGCAAAAGGAGTATGATGCCCTCATAAAGAACGACACTTGGAAGCCGGTTGATCCTTCATTAGGAACCAAACCAATTGGCTGCAAGTGGGTCTACAAGAACAAGTATAAAGCTGATGGCTCACTTGACAAGCACAAAGCTAGGCTTGTGGCAAAATATTTTGCACAGAAAGAGGGGGTCGATTATGAGGAGACTTTTTCCCCCACGGCAAAATGGGCTACCATCCGGAAAATCTTTGCCCTAGCAGCTCAGAACGGTTGGAAATTCCATCAAATGGATGTAAAAATTGCTTTCTTAAATGGAGATCTAAAAGAGAATGTTTTTATGTCTCAGCCTGAAGGATTTGCTGTGAAAGGACATGAACATAAAGTATGAAAACTTGTGAATTCCTTGTATGGCATCAAACAAGCACCGCGAGCCTGGTACGAAAAACTAACTAAGCATCTTCTGAAACTCAATTTCAAACATTATGATCTTGATGATGCAACTTTATTTGTCAAGAAAGTTGGCAAAACAGTTGTATATCTTGTGGCATATGTAGATGATCTTTTGATGACAAGTAACAATGAAAGCTACATTGCATCCATATAGAAGGAATTGGGGAAAAGTTTTGAAATCACTGATTTTGGCTATGTTCATTACTATCTTGGCATTGAAGTAACCCAACATCCGAAGTCCATATTTCTTTCTCAAAAGAAATACATTGGAGATCTGTTGAACAGGTTTGGCATGACAGAAAGCAATCCTCTTACTACTCCAATGGAACAAAACTTAAAACTCACATCTATTGAAGGAAAAGAATTTGAGGATGCAACAAAGTATAGACACCTTGTAGGAAGTCTCAACTACCTAACTACTACCAGACCAAACATTTCGTTTGTTGTTGGAATCCTCTCCAGGTTTATGAAAAAGCCTTGTGAGGGACATTGATCTGCTGCAAAAAGAGATCTAAGGTACTTGAATGGAACTCAAGACTTTGGAATCAAGTATACACAGGTGGACGACTTCAGCTTGCTTGGATACTCTGATTCAGACTTCGATGGAGACAAAGAAACTGGGGTATCTACTCAGGATATGCTATGAGTCTTGGATCAGGAGCTGTCTCCTAGAGATCACGCAAATAATCAGTTCCAGTGGATTCCACAATAGAAGCAGAATACGTGGCAGCGGCTGAAGCAACAAAAGAAATTGTGTGGCTCAAGAAAATTCTTGTATATTTGCAGGTAAAACAAGTACAATCAACTCCACTCATGATTGAAAATACCTCTACAATAAATATGGCCAAGAACCCAAAGTTCCATGATCGAATGAAGCACATCAATACTAAATATCATCTGATTCGACATCATGTTGAGGCCAAAACAATCCATCTCTGTCATTGTTCCACTAATGAGCAAATTGCAGACATCTTCACCAAAGCGCTTGGAAGAGAAAAGCTTGTATGATTCAAAATGATGCTTGGACTCACCAACATCCCTTCAGATTGGGGGGGGGGGGGGGGGGGGGTGGTGGAATGTTAACACCTAATCCTCAAGATTGGGTGAATATAATGTAAATAGATAAATAAGTAATATGAACAGTCATCAGGAGATGAAGTGAACAGTCTCTCCCTCATGTATATAATGAATACCTACCTAAAGGAATAACACATGAATCAATTTTGGTTGAGGAGTTATTGCCTGGTCTGGCAGACCCTTCAAGACCCCTTAATACCCCTTTCACCTAGGAAATGACCCCAGTTGGAGGAAACAACCCCAAAAATGGAAGAAATGACCCCTTTCAAGTTTCCTCGCGTACTCTGTTTTTTGGGAGCGTGGGGAAACATCCCCCTCTCATCCCAAAATCCCCAGAGCGTGAGGGAGCTAGGAAACTTGACCCCCGGGTGGGGCGACGTGACCCCGTGGAACACTATAGCAAATAGCGTAGGACAATGTTTGGCCATGATAGGGTCAGAAGAGTGAATGGAGTGCAGAAAAGAATATCATGCAAAAAACCAACTGGGCAAATGGAGTCAATGAGGTAAATGGTATACTTCATTAGATCATGGAAATCATAATGTGAAAGCAACATCATTTGGATAATTTTTGGGCACCACTCATCGAACCGATGATGAAGCAGTTTATTTTCTTCTATTTTTAAATCGTGTGGCAAAAAAAATATTGGAGTCGAGAAGGAGGAATTGTTTAACAGTTAAAAATTAAAAGTGGTCAGAATTTGGGCAAAATAATTTCAAAAAAAAATTGTGAAACATTGTTTAAATCATGTTTTTGATGGTGGAAATGGATTCAGCACCATCAAAAACCTCTAGTCACTTGAAGTTTAACAATTTTAACTTGGATTTACAAAAGTCCCTACCAGATTTTTTCAAAATATGACCAGAATTTCCATTGCAAAAAAACCACTACAAAATTATCTATTTACTCTTTCAAAATTATCAACAAAGATATCAAAATTTAAAATCACATATAGCATATTATATATAGTTTACACATTTAAAAGAAAAACATTTTATGGAAAAGATATTTGAAAAACATTTGTTAAAATAATCTGAGCGTCTCATGAGTGTATCAAAATTTAAAATCACATATATCATATTATATATAATTTACACATTTTATGGAAAAGATATTTGAAAAACATTTGTTAAAATAATCTCAGTGTCTCATGAGCGTATTGACAATACAATATTTCACTTTAGAAGCTTTCTGCTCAATGACAATCTCGCAGTTTGGAAGCTTTCTGCAAAGGTTATCAGTGACTAAGGTTGGATCACAAAACCACCTCTCGAGATGCTTCAGATTTTTAAGTTCTCCCATTTGAGAAGGCACCGATTTTAGCTTGGATCTGGAAAACTGAAGATGTGAAAGGTTCCCAATATCTTCGCATATCTCGTCAATCTCCGTCAGATCCAACATGAGCCACTCAAGTTGTGTCAATTGCCACAGTGATGTTGGCAATGATTTCATTGGTATGCCAAAAAGGTTCAACACCCTTAAAGAGGGGAATTTGAGGGAAAATGCTTCCGTAATTTCTTTCGATTCGTACCTTCTTTCCAAGAATAACGGGCATCTTAAGTTTGTTGCTGCATTTAAGGTAAAGATTATCTCATGGAAGTTTCCTTGACTTTGCAAATATATAGCCAGAATGAAGAAAAACCGAGGACACTATTTTTTTATTGTTAAGATTTCACTAGAAGTTGATAAAAGCACCAAGGAAGATACCAAATTGGCACATGGTATTTATTGGAAAAAAATTGTGATAAGAGGGAATATGGGGTGTCAATTATTCCACACACTTTCATAGCATATAAGTTGGTTCAACCACTATTATGAGAGATTACCCTTTACACCATAGTATATGTGGCAATGATGCCATTAAAAAAGAGCAAGAAATAATTGTGGCCCTAAGTTGCCTATATAAATTAAAGGCTATCAAATATTCAACTTCGCCTGTGAGGAGTAATTAGCTCTAGAGTCTGAGACTTATAATTTCCACACAAAGCCAATTAAGGTCCATGACCTTCATCATGTAACTAAGAATTTCTTCTTATCTCAAGCCCTAATATATAGATTTTGTGCATAAGAATGAGTAGGAAGAATTGTATATAGCAAATATTGATGTGGAGGTGGAAGAAAGAATAAGCGAGCACATAGAAATACTTGCATCACCACTTCCAGTAGATCTAGTGTCATCGATTATGTCCTTAATGTATCATATTCATTATAACCACTAAGTAGTTGGGGAAAATTTGAAAAAATGGAATAATGTGAGGGGAAACTGAGCCAACTAACCTTCTTATTCTTAAATAATCTATATGCTTAATCTACAAGGATTGTTCAAGGAATAAGAAAATGATCCGTATTGATATTTTCCAATTATTTGATGGAAGAACACAACTAAAGGAAACATTAGTTAAAAAATGGGATAAGAGCTCCAAAATAGATGCAACAAGCAATGCAATGTGGTCGACACAGTGGTTCATTAAGTAATTAATGAATCTTCAACTAGATAAAGAAGTTGAATGTAATTAGACACCTTTGATTTAGAATTCATGCACAAAGTTTCCATAAGGGTGTCATTTAAGAGGAATGAGAATGAAAAACAAAATAGAATGTCCAAGTATTTGAATAATATATCTCAAACATGGAAAATGCATATACTCTTGGCATAAGGGCATTAGGATTCACCTTTGCATAATTTTTTGAGGTGAAATTACAAAAAATGCACTCCACCATCTTGTCCATGAGCACATGGTCTCCACTTAATAAAGTCATTTCATGGTAGTTACGTTCATGTCATATTGAAGCATATATCTAATCTCACTAGATATTGATAAAAAAACCTCCCAAACTCTTTTTTTAATCCCCTCTTCAGACACATTTTAAACAAAAATAGCCTCTATTTTAATTGATATGTTATATTTTACTAAACATGTTTTTTTAAACACCCCAATACCTATAAGCCTCCTATCCCAATGTCTATGATATATTGAACCTATTTTAAAAATTTTAAAACGTCATTTATAAATGAAAGTGGTAACATATTGATCAACGAGGTGAATACCTTGTGGTGACCATGAGTAAAGAAAGAAAAAGTTGAAATAATTTGAGAACAAAAGGGCTCAGATGGAAGGTAAATCAACAATTATAAGGAAGGTCGTGTGATTGTAAAATAGTCTTATTCCATTTGTAATTGAGTATTTCATCAAGCCCAATGGTATACACTCCTTTTGCGACTCATTGATATTATTTAGCTATCAAGTTAGTCATGTGGATTGAGGTCCATTAGTGGACATATTACTTAGTACAATGTGTTCAATGGCAAGATTAATATGATTTGATGCCAACTTATATTCAAGTACTACTTTCATCATATTTTTCCAAACTATCATAATATATACATAGATTTGTTGGCATTATGATTCTGGTATGGCTCTATGTTACAGGTGTTGTACTTGATGGCAACTCTCTCTAGTGGCAATGCTCTGTTCAGGCTCTCAAAATGTTGGAAATTAAGAGGTTCGCAGGTGAATGGTTCAAAAGGTGCAGACCCACAGGAACGCCGTGCAGGAAATGCGGTCATACCCGCAAGTTATCCATTCATAAGGTGCAGTCCCCCAGTTATCTCACTTCAAGGCAGAGAAGCGCGCTCACGTGGGGTTTCTTATGTTTGGCTCATGGTATAGGATATAGTTTAGCCCCAGTTTGGATCCCTTGTTTTGGTTATTTGATGGTTTTGTCCCATGGTGTGAATGAGGGCTTGACTATAAATAGGGAAGGAGATCACTTAGCCAACGTATCTTTTGCAAATTGAATATCTTAAGATCTGAACTATTTGGGTTATCAATGTTAAAAGCTTGATCTAAATCAAAGTAAATTTGAGGGCGAATCTATTAAGTTGTGATCTCTCGGGCGCATGGTCAGATCTGTGTATCTAACTGTCAGTGGCACTTTGGAGGACTATTTAATTGGGTTCTAATCAGAGGTACGCAGACCATTCACTGTGAAAGTGTGGGCGCATGCAGCAGAGCGAAAGTCCCGGTGGGGAGGAACGCAGGTGATACACAGTGAAAGTGCGAGGGTATGCAGCAAAAGAAAAGTTCCAGTGCGGAGGTACGCGGCGTGATAGAGGTTCAGGTGTGGAATCACAGTAAAGGTACGCAGCGTGATAGAGGTTCAGGTGTGGAGGCACATTAAAAGTACGTGGCGCGACAGAAGCCGCAGTGCGTAGCTACGCGGCGCGATAGAAGTTGAGGGTGCGGGGGCACAGTAGAAGTACGCGACGCGATTGAAAGCACAGTGTGTGGGTACGCGGCACAGCGGAAGGCTCTCTACGGGGATACGCAGAGACACAGAAGGTGAAGTGTGAAGCCACGCAGCCCAGATAAAGAAAAATTGTGGATCTGTCGTAAAACATTTGTTGGTCATCTTTTATTTATTGCTGCAGAGTTCTGGGTTTATACTATATTTCTGTTTACAACATTCTGAAGAAGTTGGGTGATTCTTGGTTGATTGTATAAGGAGTTTGGGTGATTTAAATGTACTTGATGATTATTTGATATTCTTGGATCCAGTTTGAAAATTTATGAAAAATGGTCCTTGAAAGAAAAGAAGTAGTGGGTTGTAGCTCCCTTCCAGGAGAGACTGGAAAATGAGAGAGAGTTGTAGCTCTTTGTAGGTTGCAGCCTGCGTACTGGTAAAGGACTGCACCAGTACAAGATCATTGTAAAAGGAGTTTCTAATTGAAAGAAGATAGAGACATATTGCAGCAGGTGGTTTTCACCCACATTAGGTTTCCACCTTATATCTGGTGTTCTTTGGTGTATCTGTTTTTTTTCTTGTCCATGCTCATTATTTTATGGTACTGACATACAAAGTAACGATCAATATCTGAAGAATAATTCAAAGTATAAATAAGGAAGATATATTGAAAAGAATTTTATAATAGTGATTCACCCCCCCTCTCAGTATTATTTCCAACAATTGGTATCAGAGCGAGGTTCTTCTGAAGAAGCTTGATCGCTTGAAGGAAGATCTATCATCATGAGCAACTACAAGAGGGAAGCATCAATCAGGCCACCGATTTTTGATGGGACTAACTTCATATATTGGAAGGTAAGAGTTACTGCCTATCTGCAATCTCTTGATACAGATGTATGGGATATCATAGATGCAGGGTACACTTTCCCTTCAGCTACTCCTACAGATCCGGCTAAAAAGAAGAAATATGAAACAAATGATAAAGCAGTCAATACTCTATTAGGATGCCTATCTCAATCAGAATTCATGAAGGTTATGCAATATAAATCCGCAAAAGAAATATGGGACAAGATTGTTTTGAGCTACGAAGGAGATGAACAGGTAAAACGTGAAAAACTTCAAACCCTCAGGATTCAGTATGAGAATCTCAGAATGTATAATGATGAAAGTGTGGCTAACTATTTCCTTCGGGTAGATGAGATTTTTAATTGCATGAAAAACTTGGGTGAAGAAATAAAAGAGGCTGTTGTGGTTGAAAAAGTCCTAACATCATTATCCCCCAAGTTTGAATCTAAAGTATCTGCAATAGAAGAAAAGGAAAATCTACGAACTCTTACTATGTCTCAGCTACACGGAATTCTAACTGCTTATGAAATGAGAAAAGGAGGTCCATCAGACAGGAGAGAAGCTGCTTTTAAGGTTTCAAGCAAAGGAGACTACTATGAATCAAGTCACGTGTCAGAAGAAGAAGAAGAATCAAATTTTGTCAGAAATCTTCAACGGGGTACTGGAAGGTTCAGAGGTAAGTTACCTTTCAAGTGCTTTTCTTGTGGAAGAGTAGGTCACTATGCTGCCAAATGTCCTCATAAGGATAAGATCGACAAAGGAAAGGAACCTATTAGATGGAATAAGAAACAGAATGCAAATAAGAAGAGCTACTACACTCATGAAGACAGTGATGGTCTATCAAATAGTGATGAAGATGAACGAGGTAATGACTATAAACTTTTAATGGCTTTTGAAGATGATGATTATATGGATGCTATAGATGTGGATAGCTTTAATGATGAAATTTCTAGACTCAAGACATGTATAGAAGAAAAGAATATGATCATTGATACTCTACAATTTCAAATTGATGAAAAAGAAAAATCTCTTGAAAAGTTAGAAGGTGAAATTGTTGGCCTTAGAAAAGAAATTGAGAAAACAAAGGCTATTAATCTTAAGTTTGTCAAAGGATCTGAAACTCTGGATGAGATCATCAATGTACAGCGTTCTCCACTAAACAAGACAAGTCTGGGATATAATGGAGAAACTTCTCAAGCATCCACCTCAAAGAGTTATCTTGATGCAGCAAGAAGGAATGAGCAAAAGCACAATGGAGATCACCAAGTAAAGTAGGGACGAATTACATCAAGAACAAACAAAGACTATCTGGTAAACCAGGGGCAATCCGTCTTAAGGTTGAACAAAAGCTACAAC
This sequence comes from Pinus tabuliformis, assembly GCA_031772625.1. NCBI lineage: Eukaryota > Viridiplantae > Streptophyta > Pinopsida > Pinales > Pinaceae > Pinus > Pinus tabuliformis. The sequence continues at coordinate 682,689,629 of CM062819.1, forward strand.
CAGCCACAGGTAAAATCTTCTCAATTTGCTTCAAGAATGGATGATGATAGAAATTACAATCATATGGGCGGTAGATTTTGATAATCGCAGAAGTTTCTTCAATCGACAATGTTTCTCTTGTCATAACTTTGGTCACAAAGCAGCTCAATGTGTTGCATATAAAACAATCATGACTAGAGAAGCTCAAAGACAAAGAAGTATGACTGGGATTACAAAAAGGACCTATAACAACTTTTCGGCTCTTGAAAATAAAGTTGAATGTTCTATTTGCAATAACTTTGGCCATGAAGATTCTGAATGCAGGAGCAGGTTTTAGAAGGCAAAGGAACAAGCCTCAAGCACCAGAACATGGAGAATAAAGGAACCACAAACAGAAAGATGTGGGATAGCTTTCTATGCAGAGAGACAAGAAAATCTATGGTACATTGATAGTGGTTGTTCGAAGCATATGACAGGTGATAAATAAAAACTTGAATCATATTCTGCTTTAGAAAAAGGAAAGAAAGTTTCCTTTGGAAATGATACTCCTGCAGCTATAAAAGGAAAAGGCACTGCTCAGTTAAAGGAAAAGGTCAAAGCTGGAAATGTTTTGTATGTTGATGGATTGAAACATAATCTTCTGAGTGCCAGCCAGATGTGTGATCAAGGAACCGAAGTAATATTTAGATCAAATGGATGTCGTGTTCGTGATCTCAATACAGGTGAAACAATGATCAAAGGTAGAAGAACTCCAAATAATCTATACATATTTGAAGAAGGACAACAACAATGCTATTTGAACAAGGATGATGAACACTGGTTATGGCACCGAAGGTTGGGGCATCTAAGCTTTTCACAAATAAGGAAAGCATGCAAATATCAGGAAGTTCGTGGTCTTCCAGATATCAAAATTCCAGACAACACCATATGCAAATCATGTCAGTTTGGAAAGCAAACCAGAACTAGCTTTCCTGAGAAGGAAGGATCAGCTAGCATGCCTCTTGAGCTAGTCCATACAGATGTATGTGGTCCATTTAGGAAAAGGACACCTCGAGGAGAAGAATACTTGATATTATTCATTGACGATTTCTCCAGGTTTGTTTGGTTAGGAATTATGAAGCACAAAGACGAAGCATTCGAAAAATTCAAATCCTTCAAAGCCTTGGTTGAAAATGAAACAGGTTACAAAATTAAGTGTCTCAGGTCCGACAGAGGTGGGGAATTTACCTCAAATGAATTTTTCGATTTCTGTGAAGAACATGGGATAAGAAGAGAATTCTCTACAGTTATAACTCCTTAGCAAAATGGAGTGGTGGAAAGGATGAACAGAACAGTCCAACAAATGGCTCATGCTATGCTTGATGAGTCTGGAACTCCCGCAACTTTTTGGGGTGAAGCTGCATATGCTGCGGTTGTTATTCTCAACAAAACAAATGTCCGAGTGAACAACACTCAAACTCCTCATGAGCTTTGGTATGGTGAGACTCCTTCGGTAAAGCACTTCAAAATCTTTGGGAGCAAATGCTATATTAAGAATACTGATGAGCAACTTGGCAAACTTGAACCTAGAGCAGATGAAGGCATTCTTCTTGGTTATTCTCCACACAGCAAAGCATATAAGTGCTACAATAAAAGACTTGGAAGAATTGTTGACAACATTGATGTAGTGGTTGATGAAAAGGGATACATTCCTAGACAAGTAAATCATGAAAATATCGAAGAAGATGAATACTACCCTCAAACACAGAATGATGAAGAAGAAGAACCCCAAGAAGCACCAGAGGAACAGATAAGGATAGAAGAGAAGACTCCATCTAGGTATGTTCAGAAGAATAATCCAGAATCTCAGATTTTGGGGCAGAAAGAAGCAGGTGTACAAACAAGAAGAAAAATTGTAGAAGCTTCAAGCTATTTGGCATTACTCTCCTCCACTGAACCACAGAATGTAAAAGAGGCATGCAAAGATGAATGCTGGGTCAAAGAAATGGATGAAGAACTTGAGCAGATTGAAAAGAACGACACTTGGGAATTGGTTCCTAGTCCAAAGGATAAGAATGTTATAGGGACAAAATGGGTCTTCAAAAATAAGTTGAATGAAAATGGGGAAGTAATTAGAAACAAGGCCAGACTTGTTTGTAAAGGGTATGCGCAGCAAGAAGGAATAGATTTTGAAGAAACTTTTGCTCCTGTTACAAGACTTGAGGCCATCCGAATGTTCCTTGCTCTCTCAAGCTTTCAAAAATTCAAAGTATTTCAAATGGACGTGAAATCAGCCTTTCTGAATGGAGACTTAGAAGAAGAAGTATACATTGAGCAGCCAGATGGTTTCATTCTTGGAAATGATCCAAATCTTGTATGCAGACTAAAAAAGGTTCTCTATGGTCTTAAACAAGCTCCAAGGGCTTGGTACTATCATTTGGACAAATATCTTCATCAACAAGGTTTTTCAAAAGGATCAGCAGATAGCAATCTTTATATAAAAATTGAAAACGAAAAATTACTAATACTTGTTGTATATGTAGATGACATTATCTTTGGCAGCAATGAAGAAGCTATGAGTCAAAGCTTTGCCTTGGTGATGCAGAAAGAATTTGAAATGTCCTTGCTTGGAGAACTGACATATTTTTTTGGTTTGAAAATCCAACAAAAAGAAGGAGGGATCTTCTTGTCTCAAACCAAGTATCTCAAGCAGATTTTGAAGAAATATGGCATGGAAGATGCAAAACCAGTATGTACACCCATGGTCACAGGATGTAGCCTCAGTGCAAATGATGAATCAGCAGCAGTACATCAGCCAACCTACAGATCTATGATTGGAAGTCTACTTTATTTGACAGGTACCCGACCGGACATTATGCATGCAGTGGGAATAGTTGGAAGATTTCAGGCAAATACAAAGGAGACTCATCTTCAGGCAGTGAAGAGAATTTTCAAATATCTTCAAGGGACTCAAAATTATGGCTTATGATATCCTAGAGATACTGATCTCACACTTCATGCTTATACATACGCAGATTGGGCCGGAAGCGTGGATGACAGGAAGAGCACAAGTGGTGGTGCATTCTTTATGGGTACCAGATTAGTATCTTGGTTCAACAAGAAACAAAGTTCGATTGCTTTATCCACAGCTGAAGCGGAATATGTTGCTGTTGCATCTTGCTGCACTCAACTCCTTTGGATGATGCAGACCTTGCAGGATTTTCAAATCACTTGTACACCACCTATCTCCATCTTATGTGATAATACAACCTAATCATGCATTCAAAGACCAAGCACATACCGATCAAGTATCATTTTCTCCGGGAACAAGTGCTTGAACAAAAAGTCAAGTTGGAGTATGTTCCCTCTAAGGAACAGGTTGCTGATATACTCACCAAACCATTGCCTAGGGAGACCTTTGAATACCTCAGGCAAAAGTTGGGGGTTGTCAATGCATCATCTTGTTGTTGACTCTCTTCTGATTATTGGTTGTACGCAAGGTTCATCTGGGGTATATGCGTACATATGCTGGGTTACGGATTGGTCGAAGATCGAATGGCACACGTTCAGGGAGAGCATATAATGCATTGTTGGCATTATGGAGGAAGTACAGAAGGAGATCATGGATGTTGGTTTGAATATTGTTGCAATATGTCTCTATCTCTTTCATGATCATTTATGGTGTTTGGTGGATTATGGTTCTTCTTTGCAGATCTGGTTTATAGTCAGGGGGAGCATGTTCTTAGGAGGAGCATAACCCTTTGCCCTTGATGTCAAAGGGGGAGAATGATGTTGAGGATCTTGAGGTTGCCATCAAGTCCAAAGGGGGAGATTGTTGGCATTATGATTCTAGTATGGATCTATGTTACAGGTGTTGTACTTGATGGAAACTCTCTCTAGTGGCAATGCTCTGTTTAGGCTCTCAAAATGTTGGAAATTAAGAGGTTCGCAGGTGAATGGTTCAAAAGGTGCGGACCTGCAGGCACGCCGTGCAGGAAATGCGGTCATACCCGCAAGTTATCCGTTCATAAGGTGCGGTCCCCCAGTTCTCTCACTTCAAGGCAGAGAAGCACGCTCACGTGGGGTTTCTTATGTTTGGCTCGTGGTATTTAGCCCTTCGTTCATGATCCTATGGTTTTGGCCCGTGGTATAGGATCTAATTTAGCCCCGGTTCGGATCCCTTGTTTTGGTTATTTGATGGTTTTGTCCCATGGTGTGAATGAGGGCTTGACTATAAATAGGGAAGGGGATCACTTAGCCAATGTATCTTTTGCAAATTGAATATCTTAAGATCTGAACTATTTGGGTTATCAATGTTAAAAGCTTGATCTAAATCAAAGTAAATTTGAGGGCGAATCTATTAAGTTGTGATCTCTCGGGCGCATGGTCAGATCTGTGTATCTGACTGTCAGTGGCACTTTGGAGGACTATTTAATTGGGTTCTAATCAGAGGTACGCAGACCATTCACTGTGAAAGTGCGGGCGCACACAACAGAGCGAAAGTCCCGGTGCGGAGGAATGCAGGTGATACACAGTGAAAGTGCGAGGGTACGAAGCAAAAGAAAAGTCCCAGTGCGGAGGTACGCGGCGTGATAGAGGTTCAGGTGCAGAAGCACAGTAAAGGTACGCAGCGTGATAGAGGTTCAGGTGCGGAGGCACAGTAAAAGTACGCGGCGCGACAGAAGCCGCAGTGCGTAGCTACGCGGCGCGATAGAAGCCGAGGGTGTGGGGGCACAGTAGAAGTACGCGGCGCGATTGAAAGCACAGTGCGTGGGTACGCGGCGCAGCGGAAGGCTCTCTGCGGGGATACGCAGAGACACAGAAGGTGAAGTGCGAAGCCACGCAGCCCAGATAAAGAAAAATTGCGGATCTGTCGTAAAACATTTCTTGGTCATCTTTTATTTATGGCTGCAGAGTTCTGGGTTTATACTATCTTTCTGTTTACACCATTCTGAAGAAGTTGGGTGATTCTTGGTTGATTGTATAAGGAGTTTGGCTGATTTACATGTACTTGATGATTATTTGATATTCTTGGATCCATTTTGAAAATTTAAGAAAAGTGGTCGTTGAAAGAAAAGAAGTAGGGGGTTGTAGCTCCCTTCCAGGAAAGACTGGAAAACGAGAGAGAGTTGTAGCTCTCTGCAGGTTGCAGCCTGCGTACTGGTAAAGGACTGCACCAGTATAAGATCATTGTAAAAGGAGTTTCTAACTGAAATAATATAGAGACATATTGCAGCAGGTGGTTTTCACCCACATTGGGTTTCCACCTTATATCTGGTGTTCTTTGGTGTATCTGTTTTTTTTCTTGTCCATGCTCATTATTTTATGGTACTGACATACAAAGTAACGATCAATATCTGAAGAATAATTCAAAGTATAAATAAGGAAGATATATTGAAAAAAAAATTATAATACTGATTCACCCCCCCTCTCAATATTATTTCCAACAAGATTATGAGGATCAAAGCACACAAGTTGAGTAAAGTGAAGCACTCAACCTCCTTAATTGAATTATTATTTTTTAACAAAAACTCAAGTCATAAGGAGTTTACTAGAATATTTGAGTTTAAGAGGTCTTCACAATGTTTTTCTCCAAAATTCAGATTCAATTATCTAAAATAAACCACATATAAATACATAAATACATTATAAAGTTAGAAATACTTGGTACCTAAATAAAAAATTCATAAAAATGGTTCACTCTCAAAGACAATAACAACTTTTCACCTCATTGATCTTTTATATTACATGATCTTCATAGGGGTTGATGCAAGTGCATTGACCTCCATTTCATTATTTTGATACTTTGCATACTTTATGGCAACATTGATTATAATCTCAATATAAATTTGTAATTAATTTGATCAAATATTTTGTTATTAGTTTCTGCCAAGGTAGGATTCTAGCAATTGATTTTCCTTACCGATAACTAGCTTAACATTGAGCAATCCAATTGATTATGTTTAACTTTGAAAAATAAATATTTATTTTTTAATATTCTTAAAACTAATAATTTTCAAACATTTGGTTGGACCATAACTTGAAGGTCACATTTTAACATTTGCACAATATAATGCCATGTGGATAATTGTCTCGCATATTTTATGTCATAATTTATGAATATGGTTGCAATATTCACGCGTGATTTTTAGATATTTATTATTATTTATTCTTAAGCTTTGGAGGAAAAACATCCAAAAATAAAATCTTTGAAAATAACTCATACTGAGGTAATTAACATATTTACCATTAGTTACTTTTCACCACAATTTAATAAAATCTTTACATAAATATGAATAGGAATAAGGTGTAAATATATATACTAACTAAGAGGTACTTCCCACCCTTTTTTATGTTTTTCTAAGCACTTATGTAGGAGTAAAATTGTAAATGTTGAGACTTAATGGTTACTACCCACCAAAATTTATGCAAGTTCAAGTACTTAATTTATCCACTTTACATCTCAGTTTATTAGTTATTTCCAAAGAAAAACTACCTAATTTAATTTTCCTATTAACCACTATTAATTTAGCATTTACCAATGTAGGTTATAATTTTTTATGTAACTCTTGGTACTACATGGGTATGCTACTTGTTAATGCCATTACAACTATAATATTCCACCTTCATGCCATACATTCTAGGTTCATAAATATTCCACCAATTTGTTCATAACTCCTTGGATTGCCCATTGTCAAGTCTACCTGAAAAATCATCATTTTAATCCTTGGTCATTTCTCCAGCGACGGTGTTAAGAAATTCCTTTAATGTAAGACAGGTATTTTGTTCATGGGATTGGGAGGTAGGTTATTGATCTTAGATCTTTTTCCAATATCCCTTGTTGGACACCTAATCCTCTAAGGGTTTCGGGTGTGAAATGTGAATAGTTATTGGAATCCAGGGGACCACTTGGTATATGAAAACCAAAAGTCACACACATTGTATAAATGTATATCAGTGTAAATAATAAATGCATTCAATATTTATCTTTCTTATCTATTGTCTATTATTTTGTATTATTTAACATGGTATCAAAGTTAAGAAACATCTCGGACCCATCTATTTCATAGAATAGAAACATCCTAGCCCCTCTCTCATTTATTCCTGCCATCTTGCGACCAACTCTGTCATCCCCGACCTACCCTTGCTCTATCCCACAACTAGAGAGCACATATGAATGCTCGACCTACAATGCCCTTAATCCACTCATTATAACGCTCAACATGTTCAACAAGTTGAAGAATCTGCCACTTTGAACGTTTCAGATATCCTGACCATTTCACTTGCCCCTGTTAATACAAAAAAAAGAGTCGAAGAGAACGATTAGTTTTGTAAATGGAAGTAACTATCAATCTACCTCTTTCCATGTCATTTGATGTTGCTCTCTGCCCGCCTTAGGAATATTCTACTCGACTATAGATGTCTCGAAGCTTGGCCCATCATAATACCTTTGTTGATTCTTATCCTTTTAAAAAATATGTCATTACACATCTATCACTCTAGGATCCCTCGTTACAAACTTGTTGCATGTCCCTGACACATTGCAGAATTTTGGCATTACACTACTTGTAGTCCATTCTCAGTGTTGTGCAAGGAGATTCATGGTTGAGCATTCTAGACAGGTAGCTCTCTCCTCAAGAACAGAAAGTTATCTCCAAGCATTTTCTATGCTCTTCTGCCTTCGCCAGAGAGCCTTGGAGATTGTAATAATATATGCAGCTTTATAGTACAATGGAGCGAGCTGCAAGGTTTTCAAAGGGTGCTTAGAATGATTGTGTTGGATGCTCAAGAGAAGTCAAGAAAGGTTGAATGCCTGAGAATCGATCACGTTACCTTGAGAATCATCTAGCCTGCTACTCTCACCCTACAATCGTTGTGAGGCATTGATCTATGCATTACCTCAATGAACGTTGCCTAAGGTTCTTGGATAATTCAGAAGAAGAGATGAAATGGCCACATAAGGCTTTAGGCCTCCCATTCCAACACTGAAAAAAAAAAGAGTGTAATTAATTGTTGGATGTGGAAGTCTAATCCTCGCTAGTTTCTACACACGTTACTTGACTTGCATGCTTGACAAACTGCAATATTTTCAATTTCAACAGCATATAGAATATACACACTCTCTCACCTCTTTCCCTTTTTAATCTGTTGAGTTTGGCATTTGTCCATATTTCTTATGAGCATGAAATCGATCGCCATTGACTCTATTATTGAAATTTGCAATTGTATTGAATGTTGAGCCTGACTTTGGAGGTTATTATATAGTTAGTTTATATTGAGTGTGCGCGTTGAATGAGCACATTGAGATGTGAATCATGTTGGGAATTGTATTCATATACGTTGGTTCAATATATGTGTCATATTCCAGTTGTGTATTTATTTGCATTGAATACTTTACAGAAGGTGGTTGGGTGGTCTTCTGTTGTTATGCAAGACTACGACGAAAAAAACGTAAGCTTGAATGTTATTAAAGAAATGTAAAAACATACCAATAGGTCTCAGTTTTGTGGGTGCTTAAGTTTATGTTTTAGTTTCTTAATTTAAAATGTTTGTCCTCGAAGATTCAAAACATGCCAAGTTCTGTGCAACAAAGCAAGAACTTGTGTCCTTTGCAAATCGAGGGATGTTTGAAGTTTTTTATTTTTCCCATAGCTCATGGAATTCAGGCTTCCATTCACTTCGAAGATTTTGTGAGTATTTACATGAGAAAAAGATAGGCATATTTTTGAAAAAAACATAGTGCTTTATGTGCTTATTGAGGGCTTGGTTCACTCCAGGATTAGTGGATATAAAACACTGGGATTGTGGCATTTCCTCTTTCCCTATATAAAACAAGGATACAAGTCTTTGGTTGTACATTCATGATGTCCATACTTATGATGCATTAAAGATTTTGAATACCTTAATTCATTCCATTGTTGATGGAATGGTAAAAATAAGCAAGGGAACTCTCTTTGACATTCAAACATGTCTGTAAAATGCAGAAGACAAAATTGAGTTTTTGCAACTTGAGTCACAACTATAGCAAGATGAGCTATAATAGCATAGTCATCATTCTGAACTTTTTTTTTGTTCAAAACAATCCTCTCTTTGAGATTGAGATAGACTCCCACCAGCTTCTAGAAACGAGTCAAATTAGTGAAAGAGAAAATTTGCATGCAGATGCAAAAATTTAGCCTGCACTTCCTAAGCTCATCATCAGACCTTGGCAAGATCTTGTCAACAACAAATACACAATTGGTCTTGGATATGACAATGAGGTGTCCTTTAATACTCCATACTACTTTAAGCCCACTTAGTTTTAGAGTGCTATATTTTTTTTGAAGATGGTTAATATTCACCTATTCCAATTCTTATTCTTCATCCACATTCACAACAATAAAAAATTGTCAAATGGAAACATTGTAATCAAGTTTGCCATGTGAAAGATCATTGTTTTGATCTTCACCCTTGTGAGCATTGTGGTAATCATACTCATCATTCAAATAAATTATTTATAAACAAGTGTCTTGCAAGAACAAAGACACCTTAGATGGATTGCCTCTTAGCAATGGGCTTCAATAGCCAAGAATATATTTCGCTCATACCACAAAATTTGTTCTTGAGTATTGAAAGTCTTGCAGTTGAGTTTTCTTCATCTTCTCACCTTGTATCTGAAAGTGGGGGAATTGATGGTCATCTACAAGCTTCAAAGCCACATCAAGCGAACCTGAGCCACAACCTGAACCTGCTACCCAAGCATTGAGCTAGAGTCATCCATACCCAGATTTAGAGTTGTAGCTAGAGAAGCCCATGAGCATGCACTTTGGTTGGTGACCTTCTTTAAACCACCATAAGATGATACCTCAATCATCTCTCTTTTTAGAACACTTCCTCTAATAGAAGACTTCATATTCTGGCCAAATTTGAAAGAGTTGTAGGTTGAGACCTCAATGGTATCCCTATTCAAGAACATCATGGAGCACTTCCTCTAGTAGAAGCCTTCAAATTCTAAACAAATTTGGAACTCTTCCAGGAAGTGCACTAAGCATTATTGTGTTGGTGGTCATCCTTAAACCACAACTGATTGAGACCTCGATTTATCCCACCTATATCATCATTTCAGAGAGCATATTCAACCAATTTTTGCCATACATTTTTGCATTTTTGTATTACAAATCCTTTTTTTGAGTTCTAAAAAAGTGAAAAATTATTAATATAAAAGCTAGAAAAGTTAATAAAAATGAACAGAGATTAATATTGTATTCAAATAACTCCAAAAAAATCTTATAAGATGAATTGTTGTTATTTCACCATAATTATATATTCTACTTACTCAATAGTAATTTAAAAACCAACTGTCAAAAGGATAAATAATGATTGTGAAAGCCATGGTACAGGTTGGAGTTTTAATATTGGAGGAGGTAGGGTGTCCAACAAAGGAATATCTGACAATTCTCTTACAAATTGAATATTCGGCTAGATAATTCATCACTAACATTGTAGATTTGTTTTCTTTTTCTTCTTCATTTTATATATTATTCTCCTCACTCACAATGCATATTTTATTATTTTCTCCTTGTTTGTATATTATTCTTTTGAGGGTTATTTTCTCTTTGTTTATGCATTATTCTCTTACAAATAAGAATTTTTTTTTCATTCCTAATGGTTGTAATATTAATTTCACATTAGGATTGTTAAGATGCATGGTTAAGCATTAGGCCACAGGTAGGCAATAGCGTAGTGTTTTGGGCAGTACAATAAAGTAGCAATGGTGGGAACCAAGGAAGCAAGGTCATTTCAAACCACTGTACATTCCATTTGACGTCTTCAGCACAAGAATGAAGGAGAATACATGTGGGGGATTGGATATATGTTGGATTTGATTTGACAAAGTGATCGAATGACATTAATAATTGTCATATCATGCAATTTTTGGGGCAAAAATGATCTGAGAGGGAGATTTTCCACTTGCAGCCTGGTTGGTGTCTGGCTCCGACCTTCCTTTAGGTCTGAGAATTGGCGAGGGTTGTATATAACATCGTATATCACCCTACATGAGGAGCAAGGGTGTAGACTAGTTGAAACAACTCCTTGGTGGTGCGGTCCAACCACAATTCTTTCGTGTTATAGACATATTTGGGCACTGCAACCCCAATCAAATATGTCCATAAAATAAGGGATTTTAAACCCCTAAAAGTGTTGTTTCATAACATAAAGGATTAAGGTCACCTGATTACATCATTTCCCAGAAGTTATCCCTGAAAAACTGCTCAGAACTGGTCAAAACTGGATCATCTCACTTGCTCCATGGCCAGGGTGCGATGCATCTCACCTTGTACACACGGGAGGTGTGATGCATATTGAAAAGGCCTTCTATAGGGTGCGATGAGCGAGAATAGACAAATGGCAGAGACAGTTTGATAAGTGGATGATCAAGGAATATTCTAGAAACTTCCATATGACACTTGCCTCTCAGAAATCGCCTAGGGATGAGTAAGAGATCAATGAAATCTCCAAGTGGAATCAAGAACTATCAGTGGAATGACACTAATCAAAAACCCAGAGCTGACTCACACCTCTGCAAATATCTATATATGGATCCCTCATCTTAGAGATCCAAAGGCTAGAGGTTGGAATTTGGTAATTTGCAAAGAAGTGATGTTGGTTTCTCTTTGAAGACATTGTTGGGTGATCTTGCTTTGTATTAGGTGAAGAGGGCTTTCAAGCTGGGAGGATGGCGCTGGGTCAGACCAAGTGGTTGTAATCCTCTCTTCTACTACTTTTACTAACAAATCTATTTGAGTTTTCCTCCATATTCTTTTGTATCTCTGAATATTGTGTTGATATATGCATTTGTATGGTCAATATATGTCTAATCCTATATTGTTTATGGTGAAAGATCTCTATGCTTTGATGGTATTATGCTGCTGTGAATCTACAGGTGCTCTCTGAAGCAGGACAAGTAAGGAAGAAGTGGCAAGATTCTGTTAAAGGGGAAAGGAAACAAGCAAGGAGCCAAGTGGAAGACTAAGGTTGGTACTCTCTGCTTCTTTCCCATCTCTCTCTCGTAAAGGAAAAACAAGTGACTTTAATCTGTTTGTTTCTAAGATAGCTACCTGTCTTAGTGGGACTAGCAGCTCTGAATAGACACTAGATTTCTCGATAACAAAATGGTGACTCCGCTGGGGAGCGATTAGTTTGATTGCTTGTCTCTATTTGTTTGATTCATAAACCACAGACGGAGCCTGAAGTCAAGCCAGCTAGCCTTCGAACTGCATTTGCTATGCAAGTGAAAAGTAGATCAATGCTACTTCAGTCAATATTCGGGTTTGTTTATGAACTGAACAACTGACTTGCAAACATCCTAAGTGCCCTTGAGGTAGCTTGAGTAACCTCATTAGATCAGCCCCCATAATTTGTAGTTACTGACTATCATTTGCTCGGCCTAAATCCCTGAAATAAACTGCAAACTGTGACCAAAAACCAAGTTGAAGTCTCATCCTTGGACCATCTCACCTTCTCCTCTTGGCAACCTATATGCATCACACCTCCCGTGTGTAGTAGGTGATATGCATCCCTATTTCCCTGTGTTACAGGTGCGATGATCAGACAAGACTAATTCTGCCTCCAGATTTTTTATTTTCCTTCACTCTCTTCAGTTTTATTCAGGAGTTTTGTTGTCTGTGATCAGTAGACCATTGTTGAAACCCCCTTCCTTTGCATCATCCAACCTCCATTGTACAAATATTTCTGAATGCTTTTTTGTATTTTTTTCCATTCACAGTTCTCATTTACAAAATAGTAGCTTAATCGAACTGTCGTCTTTTGATTTGAAAGTGTCACAAGTGTCATTTTCAGCCAAGGAAAAGAATCCTTCTCTTTTTTATAGTCGATTACATTGTTACTCTTGTATTTTATCTGAATTAGTAGTATTTCAAGTGTCAAAAGCAGTTTTCAATTCAAAATCGAAAAGTGTCGTCTTGTCTCCTTGTCGTTTTTGAAAAGAAAATCGTTAGTACTGTCGCTTTGAAAGAAGATATAATTAAAATTTGTACCCAACATTATTTTTATCATTCACACATTAAGAAAGCTGAAAAACAAATACATGCATGTGCATTTTCATTTAGACTGCTTGTTTATTTTGATTTAGGACAGTGTATCTAGTGTATGCTCTCTGCTCTATGTTGAAATAATTTCGTTTCTCTTTCCTTAGTAGCTAGGATTTTCTTTGCAAAAAGAAGATTAAACGAATGTTTATCATCTTAGATTGCATTTTAGGAATTGTATATCTACATCACACGGTGAACCTTAAAGGCAAACTTCTTAAGAAAGATCAACTGTAAAATAAATTCAATGAACATAAAAATTCTTTGGAACCTAACGCACAACATCTAGAAGTCTAGGCTAGAGATGTATTCCGATGTCGTTAAGCCTAGTAACTGTCGCTTTCATCGTAGGTTGGGTGATTCCTCCTCTTTGAGATGACAAGTGCCAGTACGGACTTGTGCTCCCATGTACCGTCGACTATATATTGGGAGACCACAATAGGATATATCCTTTATCCTTAGGAAGCCGTGCCTGCCGCCCTATTGATCGCAATGCACTGAACATAACATTCAGGGAGATTGACTGCTGTACTGTAAAAAGTATTTTGTAGTTTGCGATTGGTTTGGTAATCCCTCTATCTAGATTTCGAGAGTAGTCTCTTTCGTTCCTTTTCAGACTCCTTAAAGGAAAAGGTCCACCTGAGCACTTGTCACTTCAGGCTCATTAAAAATTGAAGGCGACTAGAGTCATCTTTAGCTTTTTCTCGACTCTTAAAAATTGAAAAAGAAAGTTGTGTCAAAGCGTCTAAAATTTATTTAATACGGAATAACATTTTCCCCTCTTATTTTGAGTTAATCAAATAATCCGCAATCGTGGAAGAAAGTCAATCAAAACCCCGTCATTCACGGAGACTGACGAGTCAACCGTCTTTGACTCCGGAAACGAAACCTTTCCGGGCCAAGCGAACTCGTTTAACTGGGTCAAAATCTCCTAGTTTGTTTGAAACTTGTGTTTCAAAATCCTCCAAGACTCCAGTTACTCCAACCATTTCTAGCATCCCTACCTCTACAGAAGAAGTTCTGCAGTTACAAGAGGACATTGGAACTGATCCTAGTGTAACAGTAAACACTTCTATTCTTGAACCAGCTCCATCTAGGGTTGATTCGGAAGGTGTAACCCCTCCAACATCTGTCGCTGCAGAATCTATACCTTCTTCGACACCAGAAAGATTTTACGGACCTGACGGTCTGCCTCTTCCACCTGGATTGATTGCTATAGAAGAGATTACGGAGGAACATCCATCCAGAACTCCGTTGCATTTTGGAACTGGGATCCACCTATATCCTTCTACTTCAGAAGTTATAACTCCTTCAACACAAATTCCTGTAGAATCACTGGGAAGTCTTTTGGATAGACTCGATATGTCTGGACAACCATCGACATCTAGGACTGTGTCGTCCGATAGAGCGGTAGCAGAACCTCCTGCCACCACTCCGAAGATGTTCGCTGGTATACCATCTGTCCCAACTAGCTCTCAATTACTAGAAGGAGTCCACCCAAGGACTATTTCGACAATATGGTATGTTCTCGTTTGTTCATCTAGAATAGTATCTGGAGTCTCTTATGCTGAATCTCAACAAATTGATCCTTCACAACTGTTATCACAAAACCAGTACTAGGGGCTGCAACCAAGCAAGATTTCACGTAACTGTTTCAGACCAGACTTTAGACTAGGAATTAGCCTTCCTAATCAGAGAGGGCTCTCTCACAGGCTTTTGATAGAGAATTAATCACAACAACAGAGGGCTAACTCTTCACACACTTATGAAAATATAGCTGGTTGGACACATATGAAATAAGTCTTCATTGGGCTATGGAGTCTCTCACATTTAATAGACAAAATCACAGTCATCTCATGGAAGTCAAGGCTCTCTGCATCAGATGTTCAAACATATTTTACCTAAACCAAAGCTTGCTAAACATACAGGAAGTCAGAGCATTAAAAATGAATTCTGAGTGATGTTCAGACATGCTTCACCAAAACCCACAGCTTGCCAAACACACAGGAAGTCAGAGCATATAATATGAATTCTGAGTGATTGTGCTATAACAAGGCTGTAAAAAGAACATTAAGAAACTAAACCACTATCACACTTGAACAACATAATCCATAGAGAATCTTGAGAAGAAACAACCTGTTTTATCATTACTGTAACAGTCTTTACATAGGCTCAAAAAACTCTGTTTTTGTATATAGTATCCAACCCCTATTACATCCTAGTTTTTCCCATATATAGGAATACATTCCTCCTCTCTAGAATGAGCTCGAATGCCCTATTAACTATTCCTACATGCTTTTAACTAATGCATTAATTACAAACATGCTGGGCTGTAATTACATAAAGTCCTAATCAAACTAAAACACTAATTCTTTTCTCCTCGTAGGCTTGATGCTTTCTTGAATGCTGTGACAGCTGTCCTCCTTCAGTTGAGCTGAGATGGTTGAGCTACGGATGCAATGAATGCTGACTTGGGATGCTTGAAAGCGCTGATAGCTCATTTAATGACCAGAAGGTGTGCTCCTATTTATCGGTTTCTGTCTCCCAACATTCTCCTAAAGTATAGCAGCCTGCTCCCAAATCTTTTAATAACCCCAAGTATGGAATGATGCCAGGTTTCTGATGTGCTGTAGGTGGTATTTGATAGACAGCTGTTTTTCTTCCTCAACTCCCGCTCATAGTGTCACACTAGCTGTTCTGCACTTTAAAATCATCACCTACAGCAGTTTCGTAGCGCGCTACGAAACTGCTGTGTGATTTAAATAAACCACAGTCTTCCTTTAGACTTCTCACAAAATTGAATAGCTGATATTTGCTAAGCTTCACGGTTGCCATTTGATGGCTTCCTTTAGATATGCTTGTTAATGTGTTGCTTTCAGCAGATGAGTCATCACATGAGCCACTAGAAATGTCTTGAAAAGATGTTTCTGAAGCTTTCTTACAAGATATAGTATCTGTAGGTTGGGAGGTTTTATTTTGAGAAACTTCTCCAGTTTCCAGATCTCGAAGGGAGACAATGATTGCTTCCATGACCATCCTTTCTTCATCATTTATTGAAATTGAAACTCAGAAAAATCTATCCAAAGGACAGTTAGAAACTTGGTTGCCTGTGAGAAATGCTGCTACAATATCAATACAATTTTTGTCCAGGATGCTGTCACTGCTTTTATCACAGTTATTGGATGTACCTTCAGCATCTCTGCTTTCTTTCTTCTTCTGTCCATTTAAATTCTCTGTGTGGATGATGCCTGCAGTTTTTCTGATTTGTCTGGAAATTCAAAAGGTACCTCAGTTCTACTCATATGCCACCTAGAACGAAAATGATCAATGGCATCTTCGGTGGTGTCATTTGGTGTGGATCCTGGACAGACATAATATATAGAGCTAGCAAATCTGCCCCAACAACTCTAATGTTGAAACCCGAAAGACATTGCACCTACGATTCCATGATTTTACTTTGAAGAATGAATGGTATTTACACCAGTTCTCGGCATGTCAAGAAGAAAAGAAAAACCTAGCAGTAAAACAAAATCCTCCTAAAATGGGAAAAGGTTATAGTAAACCATGAATCACTGCTTTCAGTTAATATTTTGCATGACTTTCAACAGGAGATGGTCTAAAACACAAAAGTATGTCCTCGGACCTGCTCTACCCAATGAATTATTTTTGGGTACATCTTTACCAACAAAATCTGATTGTAAACTCTGACTTCGCTCTTAACCTCTACATTGTTCTCTGTTGTTTGAAAACCAGATCATATTTGACCATCTAAATCATATGTATACAATCCGCACATCGTTCTGTCCAACACCTGTACCCCATCCAAAGCCCTGAAAACCATTAAACTAATCATCAGATGAATGATACTCAAATTGCTTGGGCCGAAACTCCTTGTTAATTCCTGTAGAGTTTCAGTAGAGTTCCTTTTCAATTCGGAAATAGGGTAAATGGCTGGCCACGCACAAATAAATCTGGAAAATGAAATAGCATTACTATTGCTCGCGCCTAGTTGCTTTCGCTTGCATGGCAAAAGTATTCCAGAGCCTATTCCAGCTTCACGCTCCTTTTAAATGTTGAAAACACTTTCTTTCTAATTCCAACTGATGCGGACAACAGTGATTCAAGCCTGTGAACGCTCTAGAGTCTCGGCTAAGCCCTAGTTTCTTGGTCTCTTCTGTGAATATTTTAATTGCCCACTGCTCGACTCTAAACAAAACACCCGAGTACTCTGCACTTGATTGCGGCAATTCCATGACAATTTGGTTTCTTTATCTGCATCTATACATTACAGTACTCTTTCATTGTAAGAATATTTGAAGCCGCATCTGTATGAGTTACATTTGGCATTAGATACTCTGCACATGCCTCTCGGATCTGCGCAACATGTTTACAAAATACTCGGGCTCCTTAACACCATTCACCATTCACGGTCATGAGGATCGGATTTATCATGATACCGATTATGTGGACGCATATAAATCAGCCAAAAGACCAAACCTAACTCCTTCAGCGCCATCTGTATTATCACTCATGTCGGTGCCAAACCAACGACCTGAAATTTCGGTTCTTATTTAAAAGTGCATTATGTCCACCGCAACCTTTGCTTGTACAACCTTCCCTTCAGAAAAACTCTCTTCACTTTCTCTAGACTATCGCACCTTGGACATGGAAGAACCTTGCCCTTATAATCAGGCTTCTTCTTGGGTATCATCGAAGACACCTTACGATCACTGGTACCAGAGCTGCTGCTCTTAATTCTCGCACCTGCACATGATCCCTCATCAGCTTCCATTCTCCCTACATTTGGTTTTTTCGCCTGACAATTATCACCAACATTACTATATTCGAACGACGCTTCTTCATCTCCTACAGCACGGCTGAGTTTGTCATTCGTTGAATATTTGCCTGCGCTGTCTTCTGTAGAAATCGGTGTTGAAATTGTTGCTCCAAAGATTTTGAACGAGAGTTCCAAACACTTGGGTTGTACAGCAATCACTTTTTCATCCTCTCCACAAGTTTTCGCCAAAATAGAAGACATGTTATACTCCTGCTAGGTAATGAGGACACTGCTGCCACACAAGAAAACAATATTGAAGAACAAGGAATACAAAATAGTATTAACACTGGAATTGTCCAAATACTGGCATTGGGCAGAGCAATGAAGAAAGGGTGTATAAAAAGATGGCCAAAGTTGCAAAATGGAGCACAGCTGACTAGCCAGAGAAGCCAACACGTGCTTCTATTCCTTTCCACTCAACACCTTTTGCCTTTATTGGTAACCCTTTATTAATCACAAACACCTGAATGGCTTCAAAGACTTAAGGTGTTCTTGTTATATAGGAGTAAAGTGGGGGATATGAGAATTTTTGTGCGCAGAGGAATAGACACAAAGTGCAAGAAAAAGCAATAAGGGCTATCAGGTCCTTCACATGAATTGCCCAAGCAACTGCATTGAATTGGTTGTAGACTTGCAGGTCTCTCCACATCATTATCATCATTGAAATGAGTAGCATTCATGGCATGAAGTACGTGTCCCTAAAAGATGTTTGTAGCCTTCCTCCAAATAAGAAGGTATAATACCATATAAAGAATTTTCCACTGCTGCAAATCCTGTTGGATGTTGAGTAACCAAAAGCTGAATTCACATCCTAAATACTTGTGCCATTTCCTGTGAGATTCCCACTTGATGCAGATTTCTGAAAGAAAGCAGAACTCTGTACAATAGGCATGCTATGATATTGATCTCCACTAAAACTCGAACAAATCCCCAGTTTCGTAGCACGCTACGAAACCACTCAAACAGGTAGTGCTGCGAAACTGCTAAAAAGAATCCTGGCGCTGCGAAACTGCTAAACAGAATTCAGGCGCTGCGAAAACACCCTGACTTTAAGCTAGACTAAAAAAAATTTGACAACAGCGTTTTCAGTGATAACAACAACAATATCAATTTGGGCAGTCTGGACTCCAAAGGCCAATCATTCCTTTGAGCACTAGATTGCCGCCATATGGGGGGCAATACACCCTTTCATTGTTCCCCCGGGGAGAACAACCATATATGAGTTCACAACTGAATTCAGGTCAAATTGGAATCACATCCAGCAGTTGGGTACCAATACTGCCTCAACAAGCAAGAGTTGTATACTCAATGCAACCAAGTCTACCTGTGTCAAATATCCCCACTACACCAGCTATTGTGGCAGTTTCGCAAGTACAAGCATTTCCTGTTGCATGCCAACCTCAAGTTTCTCAAGTCGTAATACAACAGCCTCTTATCTCCATGACACAACCGCAATCGCCAGGTAGTTTCTCCTTAACTAGAGCGACTCGGGCTCAAACGGGTACTATTACCCCTCATCTTGGTCAAATGTCCAGTATTGGGCAACAACAAATGGTTTCACAACCATGGCTGATGCAACATCAAAAACCGCAATTCCAACAAGCTTACCTAGGACCTGAGCAACAAAGCTTTATAGCTAATGGGAAACCGTATATTCAAAATGATTATCATCAATCATCCCAAATTGGTTATGCCCAGCAACCTTATCAAAGTTATCAGCATCAAATGCATTTTGCTAGTATGCAAAGACCCACTGCTCAGGCGATCCCATCTTATCCTAGGTACGCTTCGCCAAACCTAAATCAACAGTTTCCCTTCGTGGTGACTTTAGAGTTACCAGATCTGAATTGGCTAATCAACGATCCAATCACTTATGCCCCTTGGTGGCCGACGATTCCTCATAAGCTTTCATTAGATATTCCTAAATTTAATGGAAATCCGGGCGAAGACCCGTCGAATCATGTGATGACCTTTCATCTGTGGTGTTTGTCCAACACTCTCAATGATGATTCGATTCGGCTCTGCCTTTTTCAGGGAACGTTAACTGGTCCGGCATAAAAATGGTACATCAACTTGCCTAGAGCTTCATTCGACAAATTTAGTGCCCTTTCCACAACCTTTTTAACCCATTTTTAATTACCCATAAGGTATGAAATAGGGACGAAACTTCTTACCAATTTCAAGCAGACGATGGCCACTCACATATCTGATCATATTCATGAATGGCGACGTCGTCATAGAATGGTAAAGACATATGTCCCTGATCAGCTACTAGCTGAATGGTTTATTAAGTCTTTGTTACCTTCTATTATAGAAGATGTGACAAAGCGAGGAGTCGTAACTAAAGAAAAGGTCATTGCTCGTGCGCAATATCTAGAGTTGATCTATACTCAATCTGGCATGCTCTATGACAAAATTCCTAATGCTCCAAGGTTGGATTTTTCCGTTCCTCCTCCTCCCAAATCAAGCAAGGACTCTCATGCCGACAATTGCGTGATAGGTACGACAAGCACGAAATCGACAAAGGCTGCATCTAAGAAAGCTAGTAAGATTTATAGTGAAAATGCAAATGAAGAACTTCTCGCCTTGGAGGTTAATTCCATGTCGACCAACAAAGGCAAAGAACCAAAGCAACCAAGGGGCAAGAAGAAAGGGAAGAGAAAAAAGAAGAAACAGGATGATTCATCTCTCGAAAAACCTTCTGCAAATCCTTCTGGGAAAAGGAAACCTAGTCAGCCATGCCTCATATGCGATGAGGATCATTGGATGAGAGATTGTCCATATAAAGCTGAAGTTAAGAAAATCTTTAAGAATTCAAGAACTTCAGTAGTATTGACTGACCCATTTCTGAACCCAGGAACCAATCTGGTTGCTAGCGACAATGCTTCCCCATCCCAAGTGCTTATGTTGTCCATTTCAAAATAGCAAAATGATGCTTTGATATCGACAAGGAATAAAGATTACAGGAATCCACAGCTGTCGAACAACAAGGCTACTGATCAACCTAGTAGTTTGACAACAACTTTGACCGAAGTTGTGCCACCCATCATTCCTGAGCTAACGATAAAGCCACCAAAGGGAGTAGTACACAAATAAACATTTAATCCTCGTGCGAGAGCGGCACAGAATTATAATATAGTAGAGGACCTGGCCCAATCGTCGTTCGCTATGTCAACACTTGAAGTACTGCAAAATTTCCCCTGCAAAAAGCAGGCTCTATTATCAAAAATAGTTGGGATTGACCCAACAGATTCCAATTTTGTGGCCTTTAATCATAAAGGATATGAACCTCGGTTACCAGCTCAACTCGCTTTCCTCATTCAAGTGAAAGCCCTCAACAAAACTATTCATCGAACAATTATTGATGAGGGGGCATCTACATGTATTATGTCAATGAGTTGCTGGGAAACTTTAGGATCACCACCCTTGTTGCAATCGTCAATGACGTTAAAAGAATTCGATGGATGAACATACACTCCATACGGTATTTTGAGTAACTTACAAGTTGAACTGGGGGGAAAAACAGTAGAAATTTATGTTGAAGTTGTCAATGGAAATCTCGATTATAACATCCTACTGGGAAGGCCCTGGATTTATGCTATGGCCGCTGTTGTGTTGACATACTTTAGAAAGATTTCATTTCCTTTTCAAGGAGGAATTACAATCGTCGATCAACAAACCTTTCTCCCCAACAGTTCACAAGTTACGGGAAGCATCCCAATGATCCATGGAAGCTCTCATTCGCTTCAAAATATTGGAGTAGGCCTGCTAAAAGACCCTACATTGATGGGTACTTTTGCCCTATCACCTCAGAACAATCTGGCGGAAGTGGAAATGGTGGAAACCTGCAATATGATATCTTCTATATCTAAAAGATTCAGAAGATTCCCAAACATTTTGTCAGCATGGATCATCGCCATTTTAGAAATATTGTAGCAATCAATTTTCTTGGCCTGGGAGGGGAAACCCAAATCAACACTCATCGAGTGTTTGGATAGATAGGTCTAAGGAATATGGCACCTCTTCAGATCCTTGATCACATGTACATTCTACAGACCAAGGAATCATCCAGTCAATGATGATAGGAGAGGCACCATGGAAAGATTACCACCATCGTTCCCATCTTCCGGATCACCATGAAGATTGTTCCAACAACCTTAATCATGCTTCAGTTTTTTATTTTATATCAAATACTGTAAATACGGTGGATTATGAGGATAGTTCTTTTATTGTGTCAACCTCATTAAAAAAATGAAACAACTCCCTTTCCAAATCGAGTCTTTGATTACGATCTCATAAAATCCAAGACGATTCTTTCAAAGGTTTCGAAGGTAAACCTTCATTCCAACCACCGCGTTGAATGCAATGAAGCTTGGGGGGCATGCACCTCGATTTGCGTCAATATGTTGGGGGCATGAGAACTTTTAACAAGCATAGTTTCTCATTTCAAGCTTGTGCTTTCATGAAACTGAATCTGAGCATATGTTGTCGCATGGTTCAAGCTCATTAAAAAAATGAACCAAGCCATGAGCAGTTTTACGCGAAGTTCAAGCTCGTTAAAAGATAAACCGATCAACGAGCAGTTTTACGCGAAGTTCAAGCTCGTTAAAAATTAAACTTGGCAATGAGAATATGTTCCACTAGAGTTCAAGCTCATTAAAAAATGAACCCACCCTCGATAAATAACCATTGTGAATGATTATCATCAGCTTTTGAGCCTTGGTCATGTTCTTACCATCACCTCCACTCTGTTTTAGCCATCATTCGCCTCCATTTGATTGTTTACCTCTTTTGAGGAACAACTGCGATGAGTGATCCTGTTAGCCACCTTCTTTACATTTCTGTGATTGGAAAGTTCCAAACCTTACCTAGAACCAGCTGCTATCTGAAAAAATCACTCGTTCCTCAAAAAACGAGTCTCCTTTAAGCTCTTTTCATCTGACTCATAAAATATGAAAAGATTGCCGAGAAATTGGCCTCTCCAGCTCGTTAAAGTGATTGAAGTGCTATCCCTCCTCTAGATTTTAATCTTTTTGGACCTGATGGATTATTACACAAAAATATCGAGCGTTTGTCTTGTTCGGCTCGTTAAAACTATCAAAAAGTCATCCCTTTCGCATTGTTTTATACCTTTTCGGACTTAAGGGATTATATTTAGAAAAAGGAATATTGGAGTTTCCTTTCCATCTCTTTTTATACTCTCTAAAATTGAAAAGAACCGAGTTATCCTTGTCATTAAACTCGTTAAAACAATAGTGACAAACTTGTCCATTCAGACAAGAGAGAGTTTCACTGCCACTAGGCTCGTTAAAACATAGCGACGGGTTTGCCCAAAGGTAAAATTATAGAACAAGCATATGTTATCCTCCTCAAGATTGACAAAAATAAAGAGGTACTGGTTAGAAATGATTGGGGAAAATTGGGAAGAAAACTTGAAGAAACTTTATTGGTAGCAAGTCGCTCTTGAACATGACACTTTCACTCCATCACCATGATTGAGTTGGGTTGGGTTATTCCGTTCACCGGTCATATCACCATTGGTCCACCGTACCATCAACTTTTGGGGTTAACACTACCAATCCATTTCAGTGTCTATGATATGTTCAAGAGAAGTCGCTCAGAGAATTCACCTACCCAGCTTGTGTCTCATCCACTGCAATACCTTCACACTTCATTCTTTCATGAC
This sequence comes from Pinus tabuliformis, assembly GCA_031772625.1. NCBI lineage: Eukaryota > Viridiplantae > Streptophyta > Pinopsida > Pinales > Pinaceae > Pinus > Pinus tabuliformis. Next base: position 682,713,198 of record CM062819.1, read on the forward strand.
TGCCACCCTGAACCTTGTATCAGCAAATCGTTTTCACCTCCACAAAATCATTTTCTCTGTTCCATGTTGTAGATGTGGGATTCATTAATGCCCTCCTACGACGGGTCACTTCGTGTCGACATCAGCTCATTATCCAAGAAGTCGACCTAGGAAAAACCCTTTCAGTACTTTGAAGCTTGCATGCCTCAATGGCAAGTTTCTCACTTCCGACGACAGGTTTACATATGGCCTTCGGCAGAAAGATTTTTCGTGGTGTTCGACATCGACTCATCTATTCACACCACGTAAATTGTACTACAGTACCTTGAGGGTCATCATCATCATTGGTGATTCCTCTCATGCCTGTTAACATCTTACATCATTGGCTGGTAATCAGGCGATGTCTTTCCATGTTCGACATCAAAACATCTTTTCACATGGATCGACTTGTACTTTCGGGCGAAGATTTAATGAGTTTTGAAGACCCCAGATCTAGTTTCATCCATCCGGGCTGTGATACATTCAGGAAAATAAAGAAATCAAATGAACATCATTGCTACACAGATAATCATACAAACTAACGGATGATGGCTCTACTAGAATCATCAGTCTACACACAGACAATTGTCTGTCCTCTGTACATGAAAATGAATTTATCAAGCTGAGCATGGGAATGCCTGCCTCAGCTAGATCATGAAAATATTATGAAGATAATGTATTGTATTGTATCTTATTATAGGTCACCTTCCAATTCAAAAAACCTTGGATCCTCATTATAAAGCATTTCACCCGACATCAAAAGATTTACGACCTCATGCTTTAGGGGGCAACTGTTATAGATATATTTGGGCACTACAACCCCAATCACATATGTCCATAAACAAAGGGCTTCCAAACCCATAAAAGTGTTGTTTCATACCCTAAAGGATCAAGGTCAACTGATTACATCATTTCCTAAAAGTTCTCCCTGAAAAACTGCTCAAAACTGGTCAAAACTGGATCATCTCACTTGCTCCATGGCCAGGGTGCGATGCATCTCACCTTGTACACACGGGAGGTGTGATGCATACTGAAAAGGCCTTTTGTAGGGTGCGATAAGTGAGAATAGACAAATGGCAGAGACAATTTCCTAAGTGGATGATCAAGGAATGTTCTAGAAACTTCTCATATGACACTTTCCTCTCAGAATTCACCCAAGGATGAGTAAGAGATCAATGAAATCTCCAAGTGGAATCAAGAACTATCAGTGGAATGAAACTAATCAAAAACCCAGACCTGACTCACACCTCTGTAAATATCTATATATGGATCCCTCATCTTAGAGATCCAGAGGCTAGGGTTGGAATTTAGTAATTTGCAAAGAAGTGTTGTTGGTTTCTCTTTGAAGACATTGTTGGGTGATCTTGCTTTGTATGAGGTGAAGAGGGCTTTCAAGCTGGGAGGATGGTGCTAGGTCAGACCAAGTGGTTGTAATCCTCTCTTCTACTACTTATACTAATAAAGTTATTTGAGTTTTCCTCCATATTCTTTTGTATCTCTGAATATTGTGTTGATATATGCTTTTGTATGGTCAATATATGTCTGATCCTATATTGTTTACGATGAAAGATCTCTATGCTTTGATGGTATTATGTTGCTGTGAATCTACAGGTGCTCTCTGAAGTGGGACAAGTAAGGAAGCAGTCGTGGGATTCTGTCAAAAGGGAAAGGAAACAAGCAAGGAGCCAAGTGGAAGACTGAGGTTGGTACTCTCTTCTTCCTTCCCATCTCTCTCTCATAAAGGAAAAACAAGTGACTTTAATCTGTTTTTTTCTAAGATAGCTACTCGTCTTAGTGGGACTAGCAGCTCTGAATGGACACTAGATTTCCCGATAACATTTCGGGGTATGCTCAGGATACTCGCATTGGCCATCATACTTTTGTTTCTCAAGTAAGTTCTACGTTATCTACAAAAATTGTCTCTTTGGAACTTGGTTGTCCTAAATTCGAAAGTGTCTTTTTCAGTTGCGTTTATGGTTGGTGTCTTTCACTTGTCAAGGTCAGTTTTGTACCTGGTTGAAATCCAGTCTTTTTCCTCAAGGTATTTTATATTAGCAGTTGTGGTTACTTGTTGTTACCATGGGTATTAATGTCTTGATTTCTTGGCAACTAGCCTGATATCAAGTTTCGTGTTTGGTTATGGTTACGGAAGAGAGTCATCCTCGCTAGTCTCCTTTGTAGTCTCATTACCAAATTTTTACAAGAAGGGGTCTGGGATTCAAAGAAGGATACAATTTTTTCTTGTCTATTTCTTGCACAATACTTGTCGGGACCATCCTTCGAACGAGTGTTGGTACTCCCCTCTGTTGATTTACAATTTCTCGATCCCTTTGGAATATATTTCAAGTGTCCAGTCTTGGTCATCGGGGATTAGTACAATGATACATTTTCTTTTTGTTTTTAGTCATATCCGCCCTCGTTCTCATGGGGGCTTCACTCAATGAACCTCTAACATATCATGTGTGTTTGTGGAATACTAAACAATACCCCTAATTTGACTATATATTAGAAGGTACCTATAAAAATCACATTATTTAACCCCCTACCAATATGAACCCAATACACTTTCCCAATATAAAAAACCCCTACTTTCACTAGATATTCTAGGTACTATTTTCACTCTAAGCTTTTATGGTTGTAACTATTTGTCATTTTTTTGGACAAATTGGTAGTCGTTTTGGGTTTGCGATGTCAATAGGTTTTTGTATGGTGGACTAGGTCCACAAACTGTTTCAAGGAATTTGAGTTGTAGTTTGGTTTATATTAAATATCAATAGAAAATTTTGGTCAGATTTACAAAAAAATAAGAGGATTGTTAATAAATGTCTTGTAGGTTATTCATTTTAGTTGAAGTTTCATACATTTTATTTCCTATCAAAAGCATTTGAAAAATATGAAGTGTTTAACGAATAGTCTCTCTGTTTATGTATTATTCTCTTACAAATAAGAAGGGTTTCTTCCTTCCTAATGGTTGTAATATTATGTTCACATGAGGATTGTTAGTAAATCTCTTGTAGGTTATTTATTTTAGTTGAAGTTTCATACGTTTTATATCAACATTTTTTATATCTTCTTTTTTAGTACAAAGAATTGTTGTGACTTTCTTGGTGTTTAAATTATATCTTCCACCTCCAAACATGTATATCTGCAATGTGGAATTAAGGTTCCCATTGTGGAGGTCTTGGTTTATTGTTTTTGTAGGAATTCGAGAGTACTTGAAAGAGCTATTTAAAATTAATTTTAAAATAGTTATCTTTGTAATAGTTTAATGGATAACCCCCTCTGCCTAAGAGTCAGCCTAAGACTTAAAGCTGGGAAGATATTGTCCTCCACAACGTGCCTTGTAATTGTTCTCTTCTATATAAAAATATCGAGGAATAACATGTTGAATGCATTTAATGGTTTTGAATATATTATTATTTGAATGATTGCCTTAAATCTAGAACTACATTGATTTGTACACATGACCTCCCTCAATGATTAAATTGATTTCTCTTATATGATGTTAAAAACAAATTGATGATACACTCAATTATGGATATGATGGAACATTGATTACCTTATTAATTGAGGCTAGAATGCTGTTGTGTGCTTTGTTAACATAAATACAATATTGATGCATGATCCAAACCTAAACCGGACCGCAAAAACTTACAAATATAATCATAAATACAAAGATGTGGCAGAAAAACACTTCATTTCATTAATAGAAAAATATTGAACTATGCTTACAAACAACATGGAAATAAGATAGCTCAAATGATGGTAGCTTATATTCGAGAAGAGATGTGGTGGCTACATGCCTCTGAACTATGCTACAATGAGGCTCAAGGGCCTATTTATTATTGGAAAATATGACAAAACCCTAAAAACCAAAACCCTAACCCCAAGAGATGTAACACCAAGAGTTTGTGGGCCCCGTTGGGGTTAGTTGGCCAGCCAACTTCCCAGGGTTGTAACTTGGTCATATTATCTCCATTTGGCACATAGGATACCATGTTGGAAAGGTATCTCTAAGTAATATAGGTTTCACTGCATGCCCTTTCCTACAACTATTGGCCTACTACGGACCCCAAAAAAAAATTGTTTAGGGGGTCAAAACTACTCCTGAAGTTCAACACCCGAAAAACTGCTAAAAATAGTAAACATTGAAATGAACAAGGAAACAAATGAAACTCACTAGGGGGTCTAGGTGGAATAGGAAGGTGGCCACCAATATCCACCTTTATCATTCCTCCCCCCTTATAAAGGAATGGTCCCCATTATGTGCAGAGCCTCCATGAGGTGAGGAAATTTTTGTTGAACCTGGTTCCTATTGAACCACTTGCCCTAGTGAAGGAGTTGGCCTACTTTGACAACTCGATATAGATATATCCTATATTGGCAAGTGTTCTTGATCTATGTTTCCATGATATACTCAGTTGTGGTTGTTCCATGCAGCCTGGGTTGAGCTCTATTGGTGTGAGCTGTTTTGTAATGTCATATGTGTGCAGACCAAGGAACGGTGGTATGTTGAGCTCGAAGGCATTGCCACCAATGACCTTAGTGATGGTGTATGGCCCATATCGAAGTAGGCAAAGCTTATGGTGGGGTCCAGCAAGGTGCTCCTTTTGCAAATGTAGCCAAACTTTATTGCCCACTTGGGACTTGTGTGGGAGTCGATGCTGATCATGGCTCCACTTGTACTTAGAATTGGATCTGTCCAATATATCATACCTACTAGCAGAAGTGTTGAATGCACTCAATGAAGTTGTTAGCCCTTTCAGCTTCAGACTGAACATGAGAGGAATCTACCTGAGTGGCTGCAAATGGTATGACAACATCAATGGGGCATAATGGATGAAATATCAGCCCTACCTGAAAGGGGTTGTGTCCTGTTGAGTTGTGGAGAGCTATGTTGTAGCTGTGTTGGACATAGGGGAGACTTGCATCCCACGTGTGTGGATGCTTCGAGTTGTACATGCATAGAATGTGTATGATCATCCTGTTGACAACCTCTGTTTGTCCATCAATTTGGGGATGGAAATTCGTGGACTTAGTAAGTTTTGTATCCAACATCGACCAAAGACTTGACAAAAATGCACTCAGGAATCTGTTGTCCCAATCTGAGACAATCAACATTGGGATCCCAAAGTGTACCCATAATCGCTCAAAGAAGAGCTTAGTAGTGGCCTATACTGTGATACTCTTCTTGCAGGCCTCCGTGATGGTCATCTTAGAGAATCTGTCCATGAGCACGAAAATGCAATCGTTGTTATGCTTAGTAGAAGGAAGGCCCAACATATAATCCATGGAGATAGATTCCCAAGGCCAACTATGAGTGGGTACAGGAGTATACAAGCCTTTCTTCTTGATGGTTAGTTTGGAAATGACATAGGATCTAATGTGCTTCCCAACATCTTGATGAAGGTTTAGCCAATAAAAATACTTCTGCAATACCACCACTATTTTCTCTACTTCGAAATGTCCATCGACCCGACTGTAATATGCCTCCCAAATTATCTTGTCACGCTCACTTGAAGGAACACAGATGTGTCCCAGGTGGCATAAGAGTGCATCCTAAAGGTGAAAATTTGGAACTTTCTTCCCTTCCAGGAGTTTTCGGTATATGTTGCCACATTCTGGATCACTCTTGTAAATATGGTGCCACCCCGATGTCCCATGCCCACACAAGTCAAGCATGATGATCAAATCCATGACTGGTGGTCGGTTGGGCATTCAACAACATTATTGGTACTATCCTTCTTATACTTAATGTTCAAATGGAATTGTTACAAATAGGTGGACCATTCCCAATGGTGATCGTTATGCAGCTTCCCTTGAGTTTGTATGAACTGTAGATGTCAGTGGTCTGTGTGGATGACCGTTTCCTTCCCCATAATGTAATTCTTCCATTGATGGCAGGCCTGCAAAAAGGAATACATTTCTTTGTCGTAAGTGGGGTACTTTCAGATTGTGTCTGAAAGTGTCTCATTGTGGTAGGCCATTGGATGCCCATGTTGAGTAAGAACTACACCAATAGAAAATTCAAAGGCATTTGTCTCAATCTCAAATGCTTGTTGCGGGCCTGGTAATGTGAGCACTGGTGTAGAACAAAGGCGATTCTTCAACTCGGAGAATGCTTTCTATTAAGTTTCCAACCTAAAAAAATTTTCTTTCATTCCACCCTTGGTGACTTGATTTAAAGGCCAAGTGATATGAGAGAACCCCAACATGAAACTACGGTAGAAATTGGCAGGACCCAAAAAGTTGTGCAACTCTATTAGAGTGGTTGGGGCTGACCAATCCCGAATGACTTGTATCTTGTATGGGTCCACATGTATGCCCTACTCATCAATGATGTAGCCCAGATATTGAACCTGGGTCAAGCCAAAGGTGCATTTCTCCAAGTTATCACACAGCTTGTGTTGGTGCAGGGTTTGAAGGACCTATCGAATATGGTGGAGGTGATCTTCCCAACTCCGGTTGATGATCAAGATGTCATTTAAATACATTACCATGAATTCATTGGTGAAGGGTCGCAAGATGTCGTCCATTAGTCTAATGAAGGTTGAAGGGGTGTTCATCAATCAAAACGGCATGACCAGCCATTCGAAAAGGCCTTCCTTGGATTTGAAGGCATTTTTCCACACATCGGTGGGTTCGATAGGAACCTGGTGATAACTTGACTTCAACTTAATCTTACTGAAATATTTTCCCCCTTGAGATGGTCCAAAAGGTCATCAATCCACAGGATTAGGTACCTATTCTGGAGAATGATCTTGTTTAGTGCCCGATAGTCAATACAGAGCCTCCAGGTCCCATCCTTCTTTTGTACCAATACAATCGTGCTCCCACAAGGTGATGAGCTTTGCTTGATGTTCCCTTTCTTCAATAGTTCCTAAATCTGCCTCTTGATCTCATCATTCTCTAGAACAGAGCATCGATAGATCGGTCCATTGGGAAATGGCATGCCCAAGGTCAAATCGAGGGAGTGCTTGACCTGACAGTGTAGAGGTACCCTTGTGGGTGAGGTGAAAATATCCATGTACTCCTCCACAACCTTGTCCATCTCCTATTGTTGTGCAGAGGAGCCCTTCCTGAAGCCATGGCCACAACCCTCCTCTTGCCTTGGGGTCGAATCATAAGAAAACAAATTTCTTGGTCTGGTAAATGATCTTACTACATTTCTTGTAGTGATCAAAGAGATGACGGTAGGCGGGGCTACCTCTTGTATCCTGTATAACTTATTAGCCAAAGTAATAATCACATAGCAAGGTCTAGACTCATATATAACATGTCACTTCCCCAAGTATGGTTGTCCTATCAATACATCACAAACTGCAATAGGAGAAACGTCACAGAGTACCTCATCCATGAAGGGCTTGACATTGTAGGGAAGGCAACATTGCTGGCTGACACGAAGATCTAATCCTTGGTGAAGCCACCTGATGGTGTATGGCTATGGGTGTGCTAAAGTCTTTAGGCCCGGTACGGCATGCCGAGCGAGGAGATGTCCATGAACTCCATCTCGTCCTAGATGTACTTTTGTATAAAGTCGTGGTACTTGAACACCAAATGTCACTCAGTATCCTTGGTACCCAACTTTGTGCAAAGGGTATGGAAAGTATTTATGAACTCTGGCACGTCTTGGTCCCTTCCTTACCGTAGCGTGGTCCACTTTATGTATTTGTCTTCATAGCTCCCGACAGGGTAATATTGTTCCTTGATGGCATCTCAAAAAGAATTCCAAGTGGGTGCAGTTGAAAACAGCGAGGGTTCACTCTGGTCCTTTTGTTCATAGTGGGTTTCCCACCAATATTTGACGTGTGGGGCGGCTTTAAGAAGTGGAAAAGTAATATTTTCCTGATTGGAAAAGTCATGAACTGAAAAATATCCTTCCAATAGATTTAACCATTTATCTACGACGTCTACATCTATCAGGGCTTCTAATATGGGAATATCACAGTTAACTTGTATCTTAAAAGGAGTGGGGCCTCCAGAGTGGCTTCTGGATGAAGATGCATCACCTGTGGGTAGTCATTGAAGGATCTGGGCAAAGTTATCCATCATTGCGTCCCTCTATCGCTCGAGGGTTTCCTCAAGCAACATTTTGAAAGGATCTCCTGCCCTCTCATCTTTCTTTTCTTCCACCATTGGAGGTCGTCAGGTTTTATGAGGTTGATCATGTAATGGTTCAACCAGATCAAACCCTAACTCCTTATACCCTAACCTCGTTGGGGACATGCAAAGAAAAATAGAGAAAGAGCAGGCTGCTCTGATACTATTGATCCGAACTTAAATAGCAACACAACAACTTACAGATATAATAATAAACACAGAGATGCAGCAGCAAAACACTTCATTTCATTAATATAAAATACTGAAATATTCTTACAAACATAATGGAAATAAGATAGCTTGGGCGATGGTAGCTTATCTCTGAGAAGAGATGTGGCATCTACATGCCTCTGAACTGTGTTACAATCAGGCTCAAGGCCTATTAATTATTGGAAAACATGAGAAAACCCAAAACAAAAAAAAACCCTAATCCTGGGAGATGTAACACCAAGAGTTTGTGGGCCCCATTGAGGTTAGTTCAGTAACCAACTTCTTGGGGTCGTAACTTGGTCATATTATCTTTGTTTGGTGTGTACGATACCTTGTTGGAAAGGTCTTTCTAAGTACTACAGGTTTCGCCGAAGGCCCCTCCTTATAGCTACGGGCCTGTTGCGGAACCAAAAAAAATGCTGTTTTGGGGGCCAAAACTGCTCCGGAAGTTCATGACCCAAAAAACTGCTAAAAATAGTAAATGATGAAATGAAAAATGAACAGATGAAACTGATTGGGGGTTCTAGGTGGAATATGCAGGTGGCCACCAATATCCACCTGCACCATTGCATGAGATTGTTTATGGGATTATTCTGCAGGACATTGGTAATTTCCCCTTCATGGGATCAACGCAACAACCATTGATTGCATACTCCAACCATATGTGTTTGATTTCCACCTACAACAAAGTGCATTTACACTTTAAAATGGTTAATTAATTAGGGAGAAATTACTCCAAGTGAGAAACAATAGTTATATAATTGATTGAATGAAAATTGAAATATAGTTGCATTATTTAAATATAAGAGTGTATCATGAATTCTTATGATAAACTAAGTATATATATTCATTAAAAGGGTCATTTTTCTTTCTTCAATTTTCTCTAATGAATGTAGATGTATACTCCACCAATTGGTAAATTTACAATTGGCCAAGTGTTTTATAGACACATAGGAAAGTAAAAGCTCACTTCCATTCATATCTATTTGTAGGCATATAAATTTATAGTGTTATGAATGACAAGTGTGCTCTCAATAAAACTGTAGGTTGAACCATTTTGATGCCGTTGAATGAGTTACCTAGTTTGAACAATACAAAGATAATAGAGTTGCACCTTGAATTGAATTAGAATTGAAAATCAAACAAGACACATAACGTAACTAGAACTAGAATAGAGTGCTTTTAGGCTTGTTAGACAATAACAATTAGAGCAAAGAGTATACTATTTTGATTGAATATGTCTCATATTGTAGAGTCAAATTTTATTTTTGTAGTAAGGTTTATGTTGGTGAGATGTGTGGACTGTAAATCTATCATTTATGAATTATATTGGTACTAGAGTGATTGAATCCATGGTGTTGAAATAGTTGTAGCACTTTCAGGAGAAGGAGACCCAACATAGATAAGGTATTAAAAAGAGAGAGGTTAGAAAAGTTAAGAGACTTTAATATGTGGATCCAATAGGAGAATCCACACCTAAAGGAAAGGATGGCATAGCAAGAAAAGGAATTTGAGGTATTTACCAAGATGTAGGTCAATGCCCAAGATATGAAGGAAGTACAAACACTTGCCATTGCTACTATAACATCTAATAATAAAGATAACCATGTGTTAAGCTCACACCCATTACCTTTCTCACTTTGTTTTTCAAAAACCCTTTGGTGATTTTGAAAATCATTCCAAAGGCATTGGCTCCAATATCATGAAACAAATGGGCTATGGTGGTAAAAGGCAAGAAAAGCTAAGAGATTGTAAAGTTTGTTGCAACTGAACATAGGCTGAAGCATGAAGGTCTCAATTTTAATGGACAAGAGAGTTTGAATTAATAAAGGACCACCAAATAGCCTTTGTTGAGGAACAAGGGATCAAAGAGGAATCCATTTTTATTCAAGAAAAGGAAACAAAAAATGAAGCAAGCAACAAACCAATCACCTATTTGTAGAAGCTTGAAAGAGGGAAGCCAAGAGATGTCTCCACCATATAAATTTGCACCACATACTTGGGGGACCAAGAAAATAAGGTGACAAACACAAGCATAGGCTAAAGAGGTATGCTAAGGCAACTTACGGTTGTTTTTCTTGTGTAAGAAGATAAATCACAAGTTGGGATTTCTTGGAACTCTAGGAAAAGGGGGACACTAAACAACCCATGAAGTAGCACAAACTTTTGCCAACCTTGCAAGTTAAAGGGATGTTGGGTAGCCAAAAGTTAGAGGCTTCATCCAAAGCTCTATCCCAAGAACTCTAAACGAAAAAATTGGACAATGAAAGGAAAGGGGAAGGAAGGAGTAGTAAGTGGCAAAGAACCTATTATAGCAAAGGATGACATTTCCACCAATGAAGTGAGTGACAAGCTTTTGTCAAACGTAATCCATATTCAATTTTTATCTTCCTTGTTGTAGTGAAAGCAACCCCTTTTGGAGATCTATCCTAGATGACTTAATAGGGATTTTAAAGATTTTGTAACCACCAAGAGACAACTCTAAACTATTTTAAAAGAGGAGGAAGGCATGTAGTTGTACAGAAAAAGAAGATAGAAAATTGAGCTAAATATTTTAGTGACCAAAAGCCTTTGAATGGGGAGGTCAAACACGATTCAAATAGTCTTTCATCCTTTAAAACATTGTAGTAAAATTTAATTTTCAAAGTTTGAAATAATGTTCAAAAGCCATTAAAAATTAGAAAGACTCTAGAGTTGATCTTATAAAACAACTTTAATATCACATCTACATATTAAATATGTAAAAAATTACACCCATTTATATATATATATATATATATATATATATATATATATATATATATATATATATATATATATATATATATAAAATGACTATTTTCGCTGGAATCTTATAAAAATTTGAGCAAGATTATGATTTCTTATTGATTAAAATGTAATTTTGAATGAAAAAATTGAAAGTGCCTGGAAAAGGGTTCTATTAATTAGATTTTGTTTGTGTAAAGGAAACAAAAATTAGCATTTTGAACTATGAACAATTTGCATAGATGTCTATATATTAAAGAGTTGAAAGTGCCTGGAAAAGGGTTCTATTAGTTAGATTTTGTGTGTGTAAAGGAAACAAAAATTAGCATTTTGAACTATGAACAGTTTGCATAGATGTCTATATATTAAAGAATGCATAACGCCAATTCACGACAACTAACAATGCTTTATAACATGGTTTTTGAACATCATTGTACACTAAATTTAAACAACTAATAATTCTTTATAAAACATGGTTTTTGAAGATTGTTGTATACTAAATTTATTATCATCACAAATCTATGTTAATTTTGGATTTACCAAGGGCCAAGAGGGATCAAATCTCTTTTTACTCTAAAAGAAGCTTGATTTCTCTTGGTGCTTGATAGATTAAGAATTAAGATAAATCTAAGCTAATTTAAATATTAATTTTAATTTAGCTTTTATTTTTATTTTTATGTCAAAATGTTTCAATTAATAATTACAATTACAATTAATATTTTTATTTTATTTTATTTTATTTATTTTTTTATATTATTTTATTTTTATGCAATTTCACCAATACAAATATTTAAATAATGCAATAGGATAGGATAAGACATTAAAACCTCTTTTCCATAATAAACTAGAAAACACATCTAAACACAATTAAATATAAATTTTTATACATTAAAAATAATTTATTATTAAACTAATATTTATTATTTATTATTTGAACAAGTAATTATAAAATTTTAAATAATAAAAAAATTTAGATATAAAAATTCTCATGTTAAAAAAGTTCACCATTAAATAATAGAAATAACAAAGCAAATGATATACTGATTAAATAATAGAAACAGCAAACTCAAAATTGATTAATAGATGCAATGGCCAAATCTCCCCTTTAGATATTACATTAATTTTCTCGGATAAGTCGTGAGAGATATCTTCACTGTCCACGTTCCGATTCCCAGGCTTAGGTTCTCAACGGATAATCTTGCAATTTAAAAGAAACCTAATGTCAATGGATATTAAGTTGACTGTGTCACTAATATCCAAATACCCGAGATGGACCTGATCTCATTACATTATTGCAGAAGCCATCTTAATAGATTTTTGACTGGCAGAGAAGAATAAAGCAGTCTTATCAAATTCTTTCTCCAAATACACTCAATTTTAATGGTATAGTTTAAGTATTAGTAATGAATTCAATTTTGATTGTATAGTTTAAGTATCAATAATTAATTTGTATATTTATTAGGATTTAACACTAATTTTATAAACCAAATTACACCACTAAACTCAGAAGCGAAACCAAGGAAGATACTAATTTTGGATTGTGGATTGTCGAGATCTCACCAGAAGTTAATAAAAAGGCCAAGGAGGATACGGAAATGACAACTTGTATTTATTGAAACAAAATTGTGATAAGAGCGTACATGGAGTGTCAATTGTTCCCCACACTTTTTAAGCATAAATTGGTTCAACCGTTAATATGGGAGATTTCTCTTCCAATCATAGTAAATGAGGCAATAATGGCATTAAGAAAGAGAAAGAAATAAATGAGGCAATAATGGCATTAAGAAAGAGTAAGAAATAATTTAATTGTGGCCTATAATTGCTTATATAAATTAAAGACTATCAAATTTTCAACTTAACCCCTGAAGAGTAATTAGCTCTAGAGTCCCAAACTTATAATTTCCAACAGAGTCAATGAAGGTCCATGACCTTCATCATGTAATTGAGAATTTTTTCATATCTCAATCTTTAATATATAGATTTTGTCATCATAATAATGAGTAGCAAGGAGTCCATGACCTTCATCATGTAGTTGAGAATTTTTTCATATCTCAATCTTTAATATATAGATTTTGTCATCATAATAATGAGTAGCAAGGATTGAATAGAAAAAATATTGATGTGGAGGCGCAAGAAAGGAGGAGAGACATAGAAATGTTTGCATCTCCACCTCTAGTAGATCCAAGGTCATCAATTGTGTTATTAAGTCATCATGTTAATTATAACCACTGAGTCTAAAAAAATGGAATACTGTGAGGGAAAATAAGCTAACCAACGTTCATATTCTTGAATAATATAGATACTTAATTCTTAAGGAGTATTAAAGCGAGACAAAAATGAGCCATAGTGATATTTTCCAATTATTTGATAGAAAATTACAGGAGAAGCATTAGTAAAAAAATGGGATAAAAGCTCCATAATAGAAGCAACAATAAATGCAACATACACAATGGTTCATTAAGTGATTAATGAATCTTAAGCTAGATAAAAAAGTTGAATGTAGGTTGACACTTTTGATTTAGAATTCATACACAAAGATTTCATAAGGGTATTGTTTAAGAGGAAGGAACATGAGAAACAAAATAAGGACATCCATGTAGTTAAAGAATATATCTTCACTACTACATGAAGGGCATTTTTAAGACATTTTTTAGGACAAAAGAAATCTTGTCTTAAAAAGTCACTTTTTATTTTAGTTATTTTACATTAAAATTTAATATCAATTGAATTGCCTTAAATATAAAACTTAAGACAGAAACACTTTGAGACAAAAATATTTTAAGACAAAAACAGTGTGAGACAAAAATATTTGAGACAAAAACAGTTTAAGACAAAACTTTATATTTAAGACAAAACTCTACATTTAAGACAAATACAGTTTGAGACAAAAGTATTTTAAGACAAAACTTTATATTTAAGACAAAAACAGTTTGAGACAAAAATATTTTAAGACAAAACTTTATATTTAAGACAAAAACAGTTTGAGACAAAAATATTTTAAGACAAAACTTTATATTTAAGACAAAAACAGTTTGAGACAAAAATATTTTAAGACAAAAATAGTTTGAGACAAAAATATTTTAAGACAAAACTTTATATTTAAGACAATGGCCCCTTAAGAAAATTGAAATTAAGACGAAACTCAGTTAAAACAGTGAACATTTAAGGAAAAACCATATCAATTTAAGACAATATTATCTGACACCTGCAAAATAGACTCTGACAGTGCACCTAAACTCTGCTAGCTTGTAGGCTACTATTGTCTCACGCCTATATCAAGATTTTTATTTCACTTACCATTCACGTTATCTTATATAAAGACAAATATTTGTTGGGCTCTTTGTTTTGTGGTGTAGCCGACTCTAAAGAATGCAACAAATTTTCTTGGCAAGATTTCCAGGACATCAATTCCTCTTATGTCCCTTTGATCTTTGTTGATACAATTAGAAACAACTTCTCTGTCATTGCATCTGGGAAGTTTCCACAGAGATTCCATCAGTGGGTAAGGGATAATTATATTTATAATTTTTTAAAATAGATATTCAAACCACATGAAAATTAGTCATATCAATTTCTTTAGTTTATATTATATTTTTCTTTTTTCATTAATCCTTTTAAATTAAATATAAAATTAGAATATGCTAATTATATTAATTTTTTAATTAATTATAAAATTAAAATATTACATTTTGAAAAGTTGGAATATTTTTAACTAATTTTTAAGTATTTAATTCAATGTATATTTATTTGAAAATTATATTAAAAATTACATAAAAGTAATAAATTAAAGATAATTTGATTTCAAAAGAATTACAATATATATACCATATTCTAAAAATATAATAAATAAATAGATAAAATATATATAAAAAATGGTTGTCGTAACTCTCGGGGATTTGAACTTTGAATCTAATGCTTTTACATAATACTCCATAACAAAGTGATTGTTAATTGAGTTACAATCCATGAGCTATTTTTTTCTTCTAAATATATGAAATTTTTTAAATTACTTCAACTAAAACTTTGGTATAAATTTGCAAGAAATTAGAAAGTAACTGCTCCTCCAAGAATTGAAGGACGTCCTCTAAATAAGTAATATTAGTAATTGGTATCATTTCAAACTAGGGAAATAAATTATTAATGAGGTTGAAAGAGTACGTCTAGCATAAACTTTAATTTAACCTAAAAATCCATTGTCATGCCCCTATAGTCACCCACATCGGAGGTCGACTTAGCGCAAAAATATGGCCCATCATTATAGGGTTGTGGTGCATTGTGAATCATTTCATCTCATCGATTTTCTCAATCTGATACTACCTAATTGCACACTACACCTCACTTTTTATATTTCACAATTATTAAAATTCATAAGTTTAACACTTATTGAAGTATGGAGATAATCATTCCATACGATTATGCCTTAACATAACCAATATACAAATGATATGAATGAAAGTAATCTTATAGAATCAACAACCCAACTAGCCTAAAAATTATCAAATATTTAAATTTCTTACAACCAAGTGAACTCTAGTCTCGTATAGCAATTTACAAATTATATGATGTAGGAGTTTGACAGTGTTATACTCCTATACCAATAGGTGTCATATTTCATGATTGACTTGATGAGCTCTATAATATGTTCATTTTTTTCTTTGTTGCAAAGATTTTCCATATTATCAAAAAATAAAAAAATGTAAAAAATGTAAAGAGGGTATACCCTAAAAGAAAAATCAAAGGGTGAAAATAAATAAAATGGTCAAAAAAGTGAAAGAAATGAACCCCAAACAAAAATAGACCAGGAAAGTGTGCAAGTCCAAAATGCCACTACTTTTTATTTTTTGTAATAAGCATTGTGTGCAGCTTGTTAATTTATGCCACAATTGATGAATGGCCAAACAGCTTAATCTTGGCTAGTTCATATTTGAATTTCCTGTTTTAGAGATAGAGAATAAAATCTGACCAAATTGTTTAATCTTGGCAGATAAGTAGATAGGTAGAGTAAATAAAAATGAGCTCAACAGTTAAATCTGAGCCCTTGGATGTAATAAGTGCAGACTTAGGTAGGCTTGCCATGAAAAGAAAAGGAAAGTTGATAAGGGTTTGCCAGTCTAAGTGCACCCAAAGAAAGAAGGAAAAAATGCTAGGCCCAAGTAGGCAGGGTAGGTAGATGGTGTTGCAGAATGATACTTGTGATTGATTATGTCTCTAAATGTGTTAATCTTTATCTCTATCACTAGTGCAATGGCAGACATTATAATTGATGTAGCTCAAGCGATGCAAGGTTAAATAACTAACTCCCCTTCATACTTTTCCCTAATCATTCACTAATTTCCTCAAAGTATTAAGATATGTTCTTAATATCCTTCATAAACCACTCATTCCATTTCATACATTTGCCTGAGTAAAACCCTGTTATACTTAAGAAAATGGCCACATTTCTCAAAAAAACCCTTTTTCACCCTTTAGCCTAAGTTTTAATGTAAAATTTTTTAAACATTTCACTTAGCGTTGTTTACATTACATAATTCATATTAATTTAATATTTATTATTATATAAATCCCGATAATTTTTACCTGTCCCATATTATCTAAATATATAAAAAAAAACCTCGATTTCAATATATTCCTGCCCCAGCCGAAATACGACCATAAACATTGTTTAACAAGGATGAATAAGTCTTTTTCGAAATCTATTAAGGAACCTTCCCACTGCGTGATATAAGGGATTAATTAACCACCTGGGTTAACTAATAACCAATCCCGCGAACCAAAAAAATTGCGCCCGAAACATTTAAAAAACACAATTTATTTATCGTGCCCGCGGCAGTTAACTCCCCGCCATCTCCGACACCCGTCAGCCATCCGATCTATGCCTGATCATCCAACGGCCTATATCAATATCGCGACCACCTTTTGACCGCGTGTTAACTCGTGATCGCCGGTCGTTTTCCGCCCATACAAATGCCATGCGTCACTCATTCCACCTGCTCGCTCGCCCTCCGCTCAAAACCGCCCAGCCCCAAAAGCGGTGTGGGGTAAACCGCTTACCGCCCTCCATGTCACGACAAACCGCTTACGTCATCCACCCTCCGCTGACATCATCCGCTGACGTCATCTGCCACGTCATTCACTGACGTCATCTACCACATCACTCTGGTACTGCTTACATCATCCGCTCAATCAAATCAAAAATCCCTCCAAAACTTCATTTTGTCAAATAAAACCAAAAAAATTTCCATTTTCGCTGTAGTTTGCTACAAACTGTTCTTCGGGCATAACAACGACCAAGTTCGCATTTCTATTTTTTGACCAAAAAGGATACATCAACGAGCTCGTACACCTGTCAACCAACCCTCCAATGTAGGGTTTTCCTCCTTGATCACAAAAGTCAAAGGTTCAGCACCCTCAATCTACAACTGTTTATATCAGGACAAATCTAGAAAGTCTTGGCAAAGGATATTACTCCTTTGGATTAAAGTGAACTTCGCAAGCAGACTACCGACCAAAGAAATGGTTTATTTTACCCCAACCAGTAAAGCATGGACAGCTCACAGGCTACACAACCCTAGGTAAAAGGTAAAATTTTGGGCAATTTACCAGACAGAGATGAACAGGGTAAACAGATGAAGTGTATCAAATCAAGGGTTAAAGAGTATCAGTAAAAGACAGAGCAGCCAACACAAAGTAACTGAAGAAGATAGCTGCAAGCTGAATCCTAGGGCCTGCCTCCAGCACATTCAACAAAAACAGGACCAGCACAACATCAGTTCATCTTTTCCCTATTTTCAAGGCTAGCTGTTTCTATTTCTTGTAAACTATTTTTAGTCATCCTAGATATTATCTCACTCTGTTATGAGATATTTGTTTTATAATTTGTTTCATAAATACCCCCTCAATTGGAGTATTGTGGGTGAATTCCTAGACTTTGCTGTAATATTGAATTTTTGGAATAAGGAGTTGTTGGAATCAACTGTTGCATGGCTTACTGGATGAAGAATTGAAGTAGAGGACCTATCACAGACTTCTTGAATCAACCACCGAATAATTAAGTCCTATATATCTTGTGTTTTAAAGTTTTCTTAGTTTATTATATCATTTGTGTTTCACAATCTGAATGATAAAGAAATGATTAATTTCAGAATATGCTTGACTGAACTTTGTTTTCAAGTCATTATTGTTCCTTGTGTTTTCTTCAGAATTAGAATAAACAGTGAAATCTCAATTGCTCATGTTTCCTAATTCTTTCATGTTGATTATTTTTTAAAGAACACTTAATTGCTCCTTATCAGTGATCATCCAATTTCCATCTTTAAATAGGCTGAAGGATTCTCAACTACCCTTCACCCAATTTGAGCCCATTCCATCTGTTCCAAGTTTTTATTTGTTCCCTGTTTTACCACCTTGCAATGTGAAGCCATCCTCTGTTAAGAAACCAAATCCAGAAAGCCATATTCTTTGACTCCATTAGCCCAATGGACTAAACTACTCTGTCTTACCTCTCTGCTCTATTGAATCTCACCACCCAAACTCAAACAAAACCCTTGAACTTCATAACTAGCCTAATACCTTTAAAAACAAAGCTAAATCATAAAGAGAGAGCCCTCTCTGGATACAGATTGGCTAGATTCTATATCTAAGAGATTGGTTAGTGGTTACCTTGGCCTCCTTTTTCTTACAACTTTTGGGAAAACCTTAGTGATAACATCAATGGCGACTCCACTGGGGATCTGAATGATTTTTTTGTTACTACTATTTTCTGTATAAGCTACAGACAGAGCCTGAAGTTAGCCAGGTAGCCTTTGAAATGCCTTTGTTTTTCAATTGCAGAAGTAAATGAGTGCTACTTCAGTCTATCTCCGATCTAGCTTATAGATTGGACAGTTGGTTTCAAATACTTGATCAGTTCCTCTTTTCAAATAAATATTTAAGAAAGTTCAAAACTCCCACATCTAAAAACTCTTAAAGGGACTGTTAAAGTTGTATTGTCAAATCTCTTTCAAGAAAAAACCGAAATTACACCTAGAACCCTGGCTTCAGAAAGGATTCATTACACCAGACCAAATCGTGATCCTAATCCCCCACCGGTGTTTGAAAATCCTAATCTGATTCATAGGATTCTTAGAAGACAAGAGAGCCAAGAAAATTCTGCTAGTTCTCGGCCTCTATTCAGATCAAGATCCTGTCGTGTGAAGTGGATCTACCCTGAAGATGAACCTTTGGATGAGAATTTTGAAAACTCTTTATTTGTGACCTTTTCAGAATCTGGGTTAACCCACACAGTTCAAGATCCAATATTCGTTGAAAATTTGCAGATTGAAGTTGTTACTTCACACCTTGACAGACATTTGCAGAACTCCATTCAATCTGAGCTTACCTCTGAAAGAACACCAAACCTTTCTGTGATTGCTACAACTTCTCCAAGTTCACCATCAGCCACCCCTTCCACTTCTCCATCCACAACACACATTCCCATTGTTATACCTACTCCTCCAGTTGTCACATCTATTTTTGCAACCATGGAAAACCGATATACTCCCTTGCACTTACCTGCCAATCCAGGGGCTATGCCCCAAGACTATCAAAGTAAAATCACTTCTTTTGAAGATACTGGCACTTACACAGCTCAACAACATACCAAGAAAATCACCAACTATTTTGAAATATATGAGGTTGATGCTGATTATGTTAGAATGAAAGTATTTGTTCAAAGCTTGATTGGAAATGTTAGAACTTGGTTTAGAGCCCTCCCTACAAACAATATTGATGACCCAAAAGCTCTTTATCAAACCTTCTTAAACAGATGGGAAAAAAAGAAAGATCCTCTCCACATTTTATCAGAATATGAAAACCTAAGAAGAGGCACACAAAAAACTGTCCAAGATTACTGTCCCAAATTCAATAATGTCTATAATGCTATTCCTCAAAATCTCAGACCTCCTCCAGATTTGGCCTTGATCAAATTCCCTGATGCATTTGATTCTGATATGTCATACCAACTTAGGGAAAGAGCTCCTCAAAACTTAGAAGAGATGCAAAGTATAGGTATCAGTGTTGAGGCCAACCTGATATCTAAACGATCTAGAGCCAGAGCTGAAAGGGGGACACCTTTCAAAGAAGAACCTTCTACCTTTGCATAGAAATTAGATGCGATTATTAAAGGAATGGATAGACTTGGAGATAGAGTAGAAACAATCGAGAGAAAATCCCCTTGGGATGGTCAACCAAGCAATATTGGGAGAAATCCAAATTTCAGGAAGAACCAAAATCCTAACACTGGAAAGACATGGCCTCAAGAAAATATTAGGCCCCCATTTCAAGAAAATTACGCTGAAGCCTCAACTTCTGATGAACCAACAGAAGACACTCAAATTAATTTGATGGGACTCAACAATGAACAACAAGTTTTCTTGACCCAAGAGGATCAAGAAGCTCACATTCTTAAAAAATTCCAAACCTAGTCAGGGGAATCATTTGACTTTAGGGAGTGATATGATACAACCATTTATGAAGTCCACAAACAATACAATCTGAGGAGCAGAAGAATAGATGTCCCTGAAACCAGTAAACAGAAAGATACCAAGTAGCCTAACAAAGGTAAGATCAATACCCCCCCTGTACATATTCTTTCTAGAACAGGTCCTAACACTAATAACCCAATTGTTGAAGATGTATCAGATAATCAACCACCTAACAGACAACCTTCCACTTCTATTCCTTCTAAAGGAAACGTAGAAGAGCCTCTAGAACTTGATTTGGAAACAACTTCAGCCCATAATCCCACTCGTGAAGAGGAGAGAAACGAAGAAAATCCAGCTGTCCGAAATACAAGAACTCAGACCGAAAAATCTTTTAATCTTGAGATAGAAGTAGGCAAACTAAAAATAGTTGTTCCATTATCAAAATTAGCTAAACATGATGTCTACAGAAGTCAAATCAGCAGATCACTCAAAATTTCTGTGAACGAAGATTTAGTAAATGTTTTAGATGACCAACCTGATTGATATTTGGCCCTGGAGTAAATGGAAAAACAATATATGGAGAAGTTCCTCGTTTCTATGTAATTTTAAACATACATGATAAAATACTTCATAATGCCATGTTTGATTCTGGTGCTTCTGATAACTTGTTGCCTAAATCTGTAATGGAGAGACTAGACCTTGACATCACCAGGCCATATAAAGACCTTTTCTCTTTTGATTCAAGTCAGGTCAAATGTTTGGGTTTAATCAAAGACTTATGAGTGTCACTAGTCCAATATCCTTCCAAAACCACCTTAATGGACATAGTAGTAGCTGATATTCCACCAAAGTATGGCATGTTATTGTCTAGATCTTGAGGTGCAAAGCCTCAAGGAGCTCTACAGTTAGACATGTCTTACGCTACTATTCCAGGTGTTTGGTCAACCCAACACACTATACAAAGAAACCTTAATGAAGTATGTAGTAAGTAGTCAAGAGAAACCTCAAAATTTATCTATCTGCTCAGTACATTCAGATATGGATTCTTTTATCCTTTACAATGCTGAAATTGATCCCCCACATGAAATAAAAGTTTTAGCAGATAAAATAGAAAAAATAGCAAATGAAAAGTCTAGTGTTCAAATATGAGAAATTTCTGAAAATCATGAAACATCGAATAAACCAGAAGAAACTAAAAAACCAGATCTCCCTATTAAACAGATCCCTGAAACTCCAGATACTAATTATGAACATGAAATCCTTTGGTACTTAGAATTTGATGGTTCTGTGAACAAATTAGAAGCAATAGCAGGAGTCTGGGTGCACAATCTTGAAAACAATCATGCTGAAGGCCATGCCTATAGATTAAACTTTAGGTGCACTAATAATATGGATGAATATGAAGCTCTATTGCTAGGTCTTGAACTGGTCAAGAAATTGGGAGCAACTAGAGTGTCAGTCTTAGGAGATTCTGATTTAATCATTCAACAGATAAAATGGAAGTTCTTAAAAAATGATCCTAGATTAAGAGAGTACAAAGGAACAGCTATAGAGATCCTCAATACATTTCTAGAAACTCAGCTTGCCAAAATCCCGAGCAAACATAACTTGCAAGCTCATAGCCTGACAACGTTTTCCAGCACATATAAATTACCATTTGAACCAAATCATCAATTAAAAACTGAAATTAGACACAGGCTAGCCATACCTGATAATGTAAAGAACTGGCAAGTGTTTGACAGTGATAATCAGATCAACAATTTTTTAACTCTAGAAGAAGAATTTTCTAGCACTAACATAGATATAGATACAGTTAGTGAGTCTGATCCAACAAATCAGACAAAAGCGGACATTTCAGCAGAAAATGCAACTCAAATGCTTCATCCAACGAAATTTACCAAAAAGAAAATACAGGATCTTAAAGAAATAGACATTGATGAGATTATTGAAGGAGAATATGAAGTTATCAATTTGAAAGACAATCATTTGCCCAAAGGATTAACTCCTTTGGAAGATCTATTTAATTTCAATGATATTCCAATGAAACCCCAGATGGAACCTCTAAAAGCAGACATTGAAGACTATAACATAGGAACAGAAGAAAATCCAAAAATAGTAAAATTATCCAAATCTTTGCCCCCTGATCAAAAACTTAAGCATGTTGAACTAATCAAAGAATTCCAGGATGTTTTTGCTTGGATCTATGAAAACATGAAATCTTATGACACCTCTGTAATTCAACATACAATACCCCTCAAGGAAAATAAAAAACCATTCAAACAAAAGCTTAGAAGAATTAACCCTGTATTGCTTCCTTTAATTGAAAAAGAAATCAAACGAATGCATGATGCAGGGATAATTGCTCCAATCAGATTTTCAGAGTGAGTGTCTAATTTAGTGCCCACAAGGAAGAAAACAGGAGAAATTAGATTATGTGTTGACTTAAGAAATGTAAACAAGGTTTCTTTGAAAGACAATTACCCTTTACCTAAGATGGATCGTGTTTTACAAAGGGTAGTAAGTGCTTCTAAGATTTCACTTTTGGATGGGTTTTCGGGTTATAATCAGATTCTGGTTCATCTTGATGACCAGGAAAAGAGTGCATTTACAACACCATGGGGTACATTCAAATATGTTAAAATTCCATTCAGACTTAAGAATGCAGGGGAAAACTTTCAACGAGCAATGGAAATAGCTTTTGCTAAAGAAATTCATGATTTTCTGGTTATATATCTAGATGACCTGACTGTATTTTCCAAATCAGATCAACAACATTTAAATCATATCAAACAAGTGTTTTTAAAATGCAGAAAGTATGGTATTTCATTAAATCCTAAAAAGTCTTTGTTTTGTCTAGAAGAAGGAAAACTGTTAGGCCATATCATCTCCAAAGATGGCATCAGAATTGATCCTTCTAGAATAGAAGCTATTCTACAAATACCCCACCCCAAAAATGTCAAAGAACTTTAGGCTTTCCTAGGAAAGATTAACTTTTTAAGAAGATTCATATCTAATTTGGCTAAATTAAGATGATTGCTGAACAATATGTTAAAAAATGATTCAAAGGTTAAATGGACAGTAGAAGCCAAACAAGCATTTGAAGAAATTAAAATGGCTTTAACTAGAACACCAGTCCTTACAAGTCCAAAGTTCGATAGAGACTTCATAATTTTTTCATTTGCATCAGAACACACTATAGCAGTTGTTTTACTGCAAAAAGATGATCAAGGATGTGAAAAACCCATAGCCTTTTTCAGTCAAGCACTTAGAGATGCACCTCTAAATTACAAAATCATGGAAAAACAGGTTTTTACACTAGTGAAAGCTATTAAAGACTTCAAACTCTATATATTGTACTCCCATGTAATAGCCTATGTACCAAATGATGTTGTCAAAGATATCCTAACTCAGGATGGAATTGAAGGCAAACGAGGTAAATGGATAGCTAATATATTGGAGTATGATATTGAAATAAAAGCTACAAAGCTTATAAAAGGACAGGGATTGGCTAAACTCATGACTGAAACAAACTTTCAAGCCCTAAATATTAATGAACTGGATAATGAACAAGAGATGGCGACTCCACAAATTAGCCAGACCTTCTTAGAATCACCTTGGTATGCTGATATAACTCATGTATTATTAAACATGCAGGCTCCTCCAGGGTTATCCAGAACAAAGAAAAGGTTTTTAAAGGTGAAATCTTCAAAATTCTGTATTTTAGATAATTCTCTCTTTTGGAAAAATCATGAAGGTATTCTATTGAATTGTTTAATAAAAGAAGAAGTTAACAAGGTTCTCAAAGAATTTCAAGCAGGGGACTACGGTGGACACCTTGAAATCAACTGCAGACAAAATCCTAAGGGCTGGATTTTATTGGCCAACCTTGTTCACTGATGTAAAGAAGTTTGTCACTACGTGCCACAAATGCCAAATTTTTTAAGGCAAAAGGAAACTGTTACCCTTACCCTTGAGACCAATTTCCACTGGAAAGCCCTTTCAACAATGGGGTTTGGACTTCATTGGAGAAATCCATCCTTCTTCTTCTGGCCAACATAAATGGATTCTTATTGCCACAAGCTATTTCACCAAATGGATAGAAGCCATTCCTTCTAGACAAGCCAATGATATAGTGATTATAGGATTCTTATAAACCAACATATTGTCTAGGTTTGGTTGTCCTGAAAAGATCATAACTGATAATGTTGTTGCTTTCAAGTCCAAGAAAATGATAAATTTCTGTAACAAATACGATATCACTTTAGGCCATTCCACAACCTATTACCCTCAAGGTAATGGTGTAGCTGAGTCTTCCAATAAAAGCTTGATTAATATGATTAAGAAATTGTTGGAAGAGAACAAGAAAAACTGGCACAAGAAACTTACAAATGCACTATGGGCAGACAGACTCACTACAAAAAGATCTATTGGAACTAGCCCTTATGAGTTAGTTTATGGCATGGAGGTTGTATTTCCTTCATCTTTAGGAGTTCCTATAATGAAATTACTACAAGAAGCTCAAGTGGAACCCAATGACATTCAAAGGAGAGTAAATCAGACCATCCATTTGCAGCAGACCAGAGAGGAAGTGCACCAAAGATCCCAAGTGTTACAAGAAAAACTCAAGAAAATATTTGATAAAAGGACCAAAGAAGAAGACTTCTACCTTGGAGACAAAGTTCTAAGGTGGGATTCCAGGAGAGAAGACAAAGGAAAACATGGGAAGTTTGACTTCTTGTGGAAAGGGCCATTTATCATCCAAGCATTGCAAGGGAACAATACTTACTTTCTGAAGAGCCTGGATGGTACAGAAACAGAAGGACTAGTGAATGGTCGAATGCTGAAAAATTACTTTGATCCAGTTTTTTAATGTATTCTGACTCTAACATATACATACTATATCCTTAATAATGTCAAAGTTTGGATTGGATAGTAACTTGCTGCAGTTGAAGCTCGAAGAGAAGGCCCTAAGCTTCACAAGTGTGCTATCATATATACAATAAAGAAACCAGCAAAAGGAGATTTCAGGGCATAATCTAAGTTATTCAAAAGGCCATCTGACCTGCTGTTCTTGACTTTCCACCAGGAAAAGCCATCCCCAATTGGAGCCACTATCATACTCCTATACCAATAGGTGTCATATTTCATGATTGACTTGATGAGCTCTGTAATATGTTCATTCCTTTCCTTGTTGCAAAGGATTTCCATATTATCAAAAAATCAAAAATGTAAAAAATGTAAAGAGGGTATACCCTCAAAGAAAAATCAAAGGGTGAAAATAAATAAAATGGTCAAAAAAGTGAAAGAAATGAACCCCAAACAAAAATAGACCAGGAAAGTGTGCAAGTCCAAAAGGCCACTACTTTTATTTTCTATAATAAGCATTGTGTGCATCTTGTTAATTTATGCCACAATTGATGAATGGCCAAACAGCTTAATCTTAGCTAGTTCATATTTGAATTCCCTGTTCTAGAGATAGAGAATAAAATCTGACCAAACTGTTTAATCTTGGAAAATAAGTAGATAGGTAGAGTAAATAAAAAGGAGCTCAACAGTTAAATCTGAGCCCTTGGAAATAAGTGCAGACTTAGGTAGGCTTACCATGAAAAGAAAAGGAAAGTTGATAAGGGTTTGCCAGTCTAAATGCACCCAAAGAAAGAAGGAAAAAATGCTAGGCCAAAGTAGGCAGGTAGGTAGATGGTGTTTCAGAATGATACTTGTGATTGATTATGTATCTAAATATGTTAATCTTTATCTCTATCACTAGTGTAATGGCGGACATTATAATTGACGCAGCTCAAGTGAGGCAAGGTTAAATAACTAACTCCCCTTGATACTTTTCCCTAATCATTCACTAATTTCCTCAAAGTATTAAGATCTATTCTTAATATCCCTCATAAACCACTCATTCCATTTCATAGCATTTGTCTGAGTAAAACCCTGTTGTACTTAGGAAAATGGCCACATTTCTCAAAAAACCCCTTTTTCACCCTTTAGCCTAAGTTTAATGTAAAAAAGTTTAAACATTTCACTTAGCGTTGTTTACGTTACATAATTCATATTAATTTAACATTTATTATTATATAAATCCTGATAATTTTTACCCATCCCGTATTATGTAAATATATAAAAAACCCTCGATTTCAATATATTCCCGCCCCAGTCGGAATACGACCATAAACACTGTTTAACGATGATGAATAAGTCTTTTTCGAAATCTATTAAGGAACCTTCCTGCCGCGTGCTATAAGGGGTTAATTAACCACATCGGTTAATTAATAACCAACCCCTCGAACCAATAAAATTGTGCCTGAAACATTTAAAAAACACAGTTTATCGTACCAGGACCGCGACAGTTAACTCCCCGCCATCTTTGACACCCGTGAGCCATCCGATCTATGCATGATCATCCAATGGCCTATATCAATATTGCGACCACCTTTTGGCCACGCATTAACTCAGGATCGCTGGCAGTTTTTCGCCCATACAAATGCCACGCGTCACTCATTCCACCTGCTCGCTCACCCTCCACTCAATACCGCCCAGCCCCAAAAGCGATGTGGGGTAAACCACTTACCGCCCTCCACGTCGCAACAAATCGCTTATGTCATCCACCCTCTGCTGACATCATCCACTGACGTCATCTACCACTTCATCTGCTGACGTCATTCGCCACGTCACTCCGGTACCGCTTACGTCATCTACCCAATCAAATAAAAAAATCCTGCCAAAACTTCATTTTTTCAAATAAAACCGAAAAAAATGCCATTTTCACTATAGTTTGTTGTACACTATGCTCCCGGCATAACAGCAACCTAGTTCGGATTTCCAGTTTTCAACAAAAAAGGCTACATCGACGAGCTCCTTCGCTTGTCAACTGACCCTCCAGTGTACGATTTTCCTCCTTTATCATAGAAGTCAAAGGTTCAGCACACTCAAACTACAACAGATTATATCAGAACAAATCTGGAAAGTATTGGAAAAGGATATTACTCCTTTGGATTAAATTGAACTTCGCAAGCAGACTGCCGACTAGAGAAATGGTTTATTTTACCCCAACCAGTAAAGCATGGACAGGTCACAGGCTACACAACCCTAGGTAAAAGGTAAAATTTTCGGCAATTTACCAGACAGAGATGAACATGGTAAACAGACGATGTGTATCAGATCAAGGGTTAAAGACAGAGCAGCTAGCACAAAGTAACTAAAGAAGACAGCTGCAAGCCAAATCCTAGGGCCTGCCTCCAGCACAACATCAGTTCATCTTTTCCTTATTTCCAAGGCTAGCTATTTTTGTTTCTTGTAAAATATTTTTAGTCATCCTAAATATTATCTCACTCTGTTATGAGATATTTGTTTTATAATTTGTTGCATAAATACCCCCTCAATTGGAGTGTTGTGGGTGGATTCCTAGACTTTGTTGTAATATTGAATTTTTGGAATAAAGCGTTGTTCGAATCAACTGTTGCATGGCTTACTGGATGAGGAATTGAAGCAGAGGACTTATCACAAACTTCTTGAATCAACCACCGGATCAATAAGTCCTCTATATCTTGTGTTTTAAAGTTTCCTTAGTTTATTATATCATCTATGTTTCACAATCTAAATGATAAAGAAAGGATTAATTTCAGAATATGCTTGATTTCACTTTGTTTACAAGTCATTATTGTTTTCTGTGTTTTCTTCAGAATTAGGATAAACAGTGAAATCTTAATTTCTCATGTTTCCTAATTCTTTCATGTTGATTATTTGTTAAAGAATACTTAACTACTCCTTATCATTAATCATCCAATTTCCCTCTTTAAATAGGCTGAAGGATTCTCAACTACCCTTCCCCCAATTTGAGCCCATTCCATCTGTTCCAAGTTTTTATTTGTTCCTTGTTTTACCACCTTGCTCTGTGAAGCCATCCTCTATTAAGAAACCAAATCCAGAAAACCATCTTCTTTGACCCCATTAGCCCAATGGACTGAACTACTCTGTCTTACCTCTCTGCTCTATTGAATCTCATCACCCAAACTCAAACAAAACCCTTGAACTTCATAGCTAGCCTAATACCATTAAAACAAAAGCTAAATATTAAAGAGAGAGCCCTCTCTGGACACAGATTGGCTATATCCTGTATCTAAAAGATTAATTATTGGTTACCTCGGCCTCCTTTCCCTTTCTTACAACTTTTGGGAAAACCTGAGTGATAACAGACGAAATAAGGCTAAAGTCTGATAATAGAGTATTGGTTAACTTAATAACCAATCAGATGTGTTATTTCAGATTCTAGGTGGCTTATTTTTCCCTTGAGGGTCCCACTCATTCACTAACACTGCCGGTCCCACTTGACTTTTCCACTAAAGTGAGTACTTCGATCTCTACCGTTGATTTTACTCTTCGAGATGCAACAGCTATCACTTCTTCTGATCGCCAACTAGCCTGTAGATTTTGTACCATCGATTTTGTTCCGTCTGATCCAATGGTCGAAAATGATATCAGGTGGACCACTTTCGTGATGGTTACCCGCTCGATAAAGTGGTTTTTCTCTCTCCTCTGGCTACTTCATGTCGGGTGCTAAGGCTAATCGCTCGGAATCGATATATTACCACTTACCACTTTTTGATCACCCAATAGACCACTTCCACTTATCAAATACAACCCACGTTCTTAAATCTTAAATTTAAAAAAGTCGCTTTAATGATGGTTTAGCGCTCTAACTCGAATATTAACCTTAATCACGAATTGGCAAAGTTTAACGATAAATCACATAAATATTGATATTTATAATTAACATATGAAAATAGAGAAATACCCATTAAGGTTCTGGAACATCGATACACAGATGTAAATGAAATTTTGGGATTAACTCACAACACCAAACTCATTCAATTTATTCAACAAAATAAAAATTACAAGGTCTTTGCCCTCTTGGCTCAATTACAACAGTTTATTTGACCTCTATCTCAACTTCAAACCCTATCCCTGTCACACCTTTTGCTCGCTCACTCAATTCCCTATCGTCACAGCTAATCCCTTTCTATTACATTTTTTTTTCCTTTTATGAGTCAAACCCTATCCTAACTGCATTGACAACTCGGTCCCTATTTTAATCAATCTAACAACTAAATCTCTATTCGCATTCTCTTTTACACACCTACAATAACAACCTATCTCTTAGTCTAAAAATAATACAATATTCCAATTATTACAATAACTGAATACTAAGACAAATTCGAGGGATCCAATCCTCTATACTAACACTAATTTTTGACCATCAAGTCAATGAAATTCATCTCTTTTAGCCACAACATGTGAACATACAATCACATTGCTAGCTAAGTCCAGATGCTCCTGCATCAGACTCCCGGGGAAGAAAAAAATCATCCATCAAACTTTCAGGGCTTACTCCATACTTCTGCAACTTTGCTGCTATCAACCAACTAGCATCCTCCACTGGCTGTCCCTTCCATTTGACCAGATACTGAAAATAGACATGTCCTCTGGTTCTTTTGGATACTCTTTTTTCCAAAACTATTTCTACCTCTTTCTTGGCTCTCTTCGGCATTTCTTCTTCCCAGTTCAAAGTTTGAACTTCATCTTCTGTAGCTTCCTTCTGTAGCTCTGTCTCTATCTCTTTGTGTGGATACAAATCTGCTACATTGAAGATAGGTGATATTCCAATCCCTTCTGGCAATTCAATTTCATAAGCATTAGTGGAAAACTTCCTCACAATTCTGAATGGTCCTATCTTTTCCATCTTTAGTTTATTATAAGTCTTAGCAGGAAATCTTTCTTTCCTCGGGTATACCATCACTAAATCTCCCACTTGGAATTCTTTTTCTTTCCTCTTCATATCAACTCTTTGTTTGTATTTTCCACTGCTTTCCTACAATTTGCCCTTAACATCTTCTTGTAGTCTCTGCATCTGCTCTGCAAACTCTTCAAATTTTGCACTTCTTGTCTCCTGTTTACCCAAATTTCTAAGCTCATACACACCTCTTGGATTCATCCCAAACACAATCTGAAATGGACTCATTCCAGTACTTCGGTTTGGAGTGTCATTATAAGCAAACTCTGCTTGAGAAAATGTTAAATCCCATTGTTTAGGATTTCTGATACACTAAGCTTCTCAATATGTTTCCCAAGCTTTTGTTTACCACTTTGGTCTGTCCATCTATTCGAGGATGGTATGTTGAACTGAAACTAATGTTAGCACCTAGTTTCTTCCAAATGGTTCTCCATAAATGTCCAACAAACTTTGTATCTCTACCAGACACAATACTTACAGGCAACTCATGTAACCTTACAACTTTTGAAAAAAATAGATTAGCAATATGTGTTGCATCACTAGTCTTTTTACATGCAATGAAATGTGCCATTTTGGAACATCTATATACCACAAAGTAAATAGAATAATTCCCTCTTTGGGTTTTGTTGAAGCCCCGAAAATCGGGTCTACAACAAGGGGGATACCCACCCGGTCCGCACCTTGGTTAGCAACTCCTTTTCCGTTTGGTATAGTGGGTCCGACTAGGGATATGGGACCAGTTTCCCAATATGTGTGTGTGTGTTGAGAATTGATATTTCTTAACTAATGATTCCTAAGTAAAATGCTTTCTTTATTCTAAATCTAATCTATCAACATGCAATTATAATCTAATAAACAGAAATATCTAATTCTAAACTAACCCGAGATGTAATCTTTCCTTTATGCGATCTAAAATGATTTCAAATGACAGTTGGTAATAAAGATCATTCAACTGTTATGAGAAAAGAATTCAATAAAGATAAACCATTTCATATAAAAAGTTAGATGAAACAGTTGTGAAAAACATATCACATAGTAAGCTACTCATATACTAAGCATAAATAAATAGCTATCACTGTACAAAAGTGCCAAATGATAACTCAAGCATTTAAGCATTCATATATAAATAACTGAACATGAATATCACCATAACACATAAGCAGAAACAGTTAAGAGATAAAAGTACCATTTATAACTAATTCTACTCATGAGCTCCAACAATAATGATCTATTTCTTCTTAATCCAACATCCACTAAGAGTATAGAAGTGCAACATGAGTAGTAGATATTAAATGCAGATATTAATAAATCATGTTCCATTCATTCATCAAAACCTCCTCGGAGGGTGCAAAAGTGCATGTTCTGAGGACAAGTTTTTGATAAATTTCTGGACCCTTCTCTAAATGCATGATAAGGGTTTAAATACTACTAACTAATTCTAAAAATAATTTATTACAAAAATGTAGGATGCAGTTTAAATTACCGTCCTCATTTCAGGAAAAAATAAAGCAAAACTAAAACTAAAACTAAATCTAAAACTAAAACTACTAACTAACTATTGATGTATCTGCTCCTTGAAGTCGCAAGCGTTCAGCATTTGCTTGAGGAGAGTTGGCTGACCAACTTCCGACTTTAGTTGTCCTGCAAAAACAAAATCTGTAAGAGCTGGCACCATCTTCTCTGCAGAATTGATGACACATTTGAGAGTCATACACTGGCTGTGTGGTTTTACCAAGTACGCCCAGTAAGAATCCCAATTCAACTTGGTTAACCTTTGGATTGATTCTGCCTTTTCTTAAGCCTTCTGTCTCCAACTTGTTTGTAGATGCTGCACATTTGGTAGATATCTACATACTGCCTGATGATATACCTGATAAATATTACTGGTTTTTAGTTCCAATTTTACTTTCCGTCTTTAGCATTTTTTCCTACAAATTCCCACGCTTACAGGTGACTGAGCAATTTGAGGCTTTCCATCTCGAGGGGTTTTGCCTGGCGATGGCATTTCTTGATCCGAGCTTCCCTGATGTGATTTACACCTCTTGCGCATTTTGTTAGAGGATATAAAGCTTAAATTTTGTAGAAAGAATGGTTTTATACGTTCATGGTTCTAAGCTTTGATTTCTTTATACATGATATGAGCATTATTTAATACTCATTTAACCATGTCTGTATACGAGAGAATTTTGGGTCTTGTCGTTATCCTGTGCAAGAATGGACATGCTAGATTTGTAATAGATGCCTTAGAAGACCCGTTTGAACCTACAGTGGTCGTTACCTCCATTACCTTGGGATTTTCTTCGTCAAGTAAACTATACATGCCTTCCCAAGTAGTGATACCGACGTCTTTGTTGCAGGTGGTGTCTGTGTACAAGGGAGCCATCTCTTTATCTTCAGAACTGGGAGCTTTACCCTTCTTTCCCATAATATCTTGTTCTTTGCTCTGTATACTTCTCAGTTCTTCGCTCCTGCAGTTTACAAATGAGGTGAGAACGATGATAAGAAAAGGTGACAAGAAAGCTTTAAATGCGGAAAACATATAAAATATATCACCTTACGTGAACTGGCTCCTTGATAAGATCAAAACCATATTTCATTAATGATTGCCAACTAACTCATTAATTAACATAAATGCACATAACTAGGCCTCAGTTTATGGAAAAATATTTCTCGAACAATGGGCTGTGCAGATCTGCGATAAGGCAATTTTGCGATTTGCTTCGCAATATCGCAGATCGCAGTATCGCAGATTGCAATATCACAATATCGCAAATCGCAGTTCCTTTATGTGTGGCAAGCATTCGTTAATGTGTTTTATGTGAAATGCGATTCGCGAGATGTGCCATCGCATATCGGCGTTTTAAGGCACTTTAGCGTAGGTGAGGTTTAAGGCATGCGATGCAATGACGGTTTTTCATGCATGATTTCGCATCGCCATTTCGTATTTCTAGAATTCCACTTGTGAGAAGGTATCATTTACCCTTTTTGCGATGTGACGTGCTTTAAAGAGTGATTTCCTTCTAACTTATCATAAAACTTAAGTCTTTTTAGGTTTTTTAAGGTATTCTCCTAAGTTTATGATTGTAAGTTTTATTAAAAAAAAAGGAAATACAGGCATTAATTGATTTTTTTAATTTTTTGAATAAGGGTCCCCACTTATTAAGTATTAGTGATAAAACTAAATAAGAATGGGGGTTGTTGCTGGCCACAACAATTGGTGATTCACTTGGAAGAACCAGTTATCTCTGCTTTTCTTTTGAATTTCCCAAACTTCCAAAACAGAAAATTTCCTAGAAAATTAAACTTTATTATAGAAAGATAAAATACACTATGCTTTTCAGCCGTCAATGATAGTTTTTTTTGTCTATGTCAACTTTGTTTATTTACTTCTTGGAGCTAGTCATTGTATTTACATCAGTCAGTACTCAGTTTATAAAGATAAAAACAAAGCCTTCTCTGTAAATAAGTTTTAAATATACTCATCTATCGTAGGTAGAGCTACTGCTGCCAACATGCATTTATAGCCTCGACAAGGTTACCTGTTACCCAGCAATGATCCTGTATCCCACTTGGAGAAATATACAATTTTCAAAGAGAAATCGATATCTACACTTATTGTTTTTATTTTCTTTTAATCATTAAAGAACAATGCCTTGGTTTGATAACCAAATTATGACAATGCCACTCACTTGATTTATAGCTTTTCTGAACAAGCTAGCTCGTGATGAGACCCCTTGTCTCTTGATTGCAACAATCTTGAGTCATTGCCCTGTTGTGGTATGCAGTTTTGGCAAAGTCAGCAAGTTATAATATCTATGATCATGATAAGTCGACTCGTGATGAGACCTCTTATTCTTTAAGTTTAAAGTGTATTATTGGATTCTTCCTTCAAGCTTGTGATTCCTTAAGTGGGGAGGAAGTCATTGTTTCCTTAAGAATAGCTCTGGACGACGATGGTAGAGTTTTTTGGAAAGATATTTTCTACAGAGAATCTTTGTTTTGTTATTGATGCCTTTCATTGGACTGATATAAAACAAATTCCCACTAAAGGTAGCTTTTTATCAAAATTTACAAGGTTGAAACTAGTATCATATTTAGGCTTATATCTTTTTTGACTGTATCTTTCAATAATAATGATCAACTTTCTGGATTATTTCTATTTATACATGCGAAAAAAAAAAAAAAAATCTAAAGGAAATACTTGTCCTTTTTGTGAATTCCAAATGTAACCATTTACAACTGGTTCTATTATGAAAGTAAAGAAAAATTAATCTACAAAAATAGAAGAACGATCTCCTATGGAAAGTAGTTTTTGAGGATCTTCCCGTTAACGGGTAAAGATTCTCTTTTTCCTGTTATATCCTATAACATAAAGGTAGATGTGCCTATGATTTCTGCAATTTGGAAAGGACCAAGCCACATTCGTTGAAACTTCGTATTTTTTCCCTTTTCCTCATGAGCCTTGTCCCATTTTAAAACTAGATCCCCTATCTGAAAGTCTTTTCTAGACATCATGTTTGAGTCAAAAGAAGCTTTTACTAATGCTTGGTGATGAGCATGAGTTATTTTAGCCTGCTCTCTTTGCTCTTCTAGCTTAAGGATTTGTAA
The DNA here is from genome assembly GCA_031772625.1 of Pinus tabuliformis. Lineage (NCBI taxonomy): Eukaryota > Viridiplantae > Streptophyta > Pinopsida > Pinales > Pinaceae > Pinus > Pinus tabuliformis. The sequence continues at coordinate 682,748,157 of CM062819.1, forward strand.
CTGCCTTAGTTGTAAGGAAGAGGTTGGTGTTTCATCAATATATTGAACTATGGCCAAAGAGGGAATTTTTAGATGAGTTGGAAGAACCACTTCTTTCCCATAAACTAAATTAAAGGGAGAAGTGCCAATAGAGGCTTTCTGTGTTATTCGGTCCGCCCATAAAGCATATATTAAAGACTTGTGCCAATTTTTATGACTTTGGTCAATGGTTCGCTTAATGATCCTAATCAAGTTTTTGTTTGTAGATTCAGCTAACCCATTCCCCTATGGGTAATAATTGGCAGAATATTTAAGCTTAAAACCTCTTTTGAGTGCAAATTCAGTCATAGCATTACCATAAAAATACGATGCATTATCAAACATTAAAGCAGAGGGTAAACCAAACCTAGTGATTATGAACTGATCTATAAATTCAATGATGTGTTCGGCATTAGTTGTCTTAATAGGAACTACTTCTACCCATTTAGTAAAATAGTTTGTAGCTGTAAGGATATACCTATGCTGTTTAGAAGAGTGCGGAACGATCTCACCTATTATATCCAATCCCCATTGATCAAAAGGTTGTTCAATGTTGACTGGCTGCAAAGGTAATGATGGCTTCTTTTGTCTTCCAACAACAGTTTGACAAACTTGACACTTTCTTACATAGCTATGTGCATATTTGAATAATATGGGCCAGTAATAGCCTGAGCAAAGGATTTTATGTGCAGTAGTATCACCAGCATAATGTCCACCTGCTGGTCCATCGTGGAGTTCCTGCAAAACCTTTTCATCTTCAGATTTTTCAAGACATCTAAGGAGAATAGAATCATAATTGATCCTAAAAAATACATCGTTCACGAGCTGATATTGCTTAGCCTTCAACCTTAAAGCTCTTTTCTTTGTATAATCGAGGTTTGAAGGGGCATATATGTTCTTTAGATAGAATATAATATCAGTGTATAATGAATCAACATCGTTTAGGCATACCTCGCACATTTGTATCTCTATAGATGGTATTTCGGAAATAAGCGATGCTCTAGCCAACATTTTGCGAAAGCCTTGACCTTTAACAATATTTGCTGGTTTAATCTCAACGTCATATTATTGTAATGCAGTAACCCAATTGGCTCTTTTCTCACCCACATCTTTTTGTACTAAAATATTTCTTACCGCTGGGAACGGTACTATGATCTTTGTATGAGTTTTAAGTAAAAAGGGTATAAAATATTTTATCGCTTTCAAAACAGCAAATGCTTGTTTCTCTGCGTCTGAATAGTTTAACTCGAGCCCTTGTAAATTTGAACTGGAAAAAGCAATTTGGGCTTCTGCCTTGCCTTGATTTGGTTGAGTGAGTATCGCAGCGTATGATTTATTAGATGCAAATGTATATAAAATAAAAGGATCAGAAAAATTGGGAGTTGCTAAAGATGGAGCATTAACAATTCCCTGTTTGATCAAATTAAATCCTTCATGTTTGTCTTGGCCCCATTTTAAGTTTGAGTTCCTTTTAATCATTGCTTGTAAAGGAGATACGATTCTTGAAAAATCTAGAACAAATATCTTTACAAAGTTAATCTGGCCAAGGAAAGATTGCATAGCTTTCTTGTTGTGAGGCAAAGATATTTCGGAAATTTCCTTGATTCTGTCAGGATCAATATGGATTCCAGATTTCAACACTATGAACCCAAGGAGTTTTCCTTCACTTAATGCAAAAAATTATTTTTTGGGGTTAAGCGAAATTCCATACCTTTGACACCGTTGGAAGATCTGCTTTCAATCTCTGATATGATTGCCTCGCTTTTTTGAATATACAGTTATATCATCCAGGTAGATTACTACCGATTTGTTTACTAATCCTTTAAATGCGATGACCATGGCTCTTTGGAATGTGGCACCAGCATTAATCAGGCCAAAAGCCATATTTTGATAGGCGTAAGTACCCCATTTGTTTTGAATGTGGTTTTTAGTTGATCATCGGGATGGACCAAAACTTGGTTATAGCCGGAGAAACCACCCAAGAAGGACATTAATTCTGATCCCACAACTGCCTGCAATATTTGCTCCATAGGAGGCAAAGGAAAATTATCTTTTTGGCAGGCTTTGTTCAAATTTCGAAACTCAATGCAAATTCTAATGTCTTTGTTCTTCTTTCTAACGGGAACCATATTGGAAACCCACTGAGAATGTCGTACGAGAAAGATGATTTTGGTTTTCAATAGCTTATTAAGCTCAGATTTGATCTGGTTTTCTAAATTAGGATGTATCTTTCTCAGTTTCTACTGGACAAGCTTTTCATCGTTTATCATTGGGATAGTATGTTGGATGATAGAAGTGTCATAATTCTTAAGATCATCGTAGTTCCAGGCAAAGACACTTTTGTATTGTTTCAAGAGACGAACATATGCTAGTTTTTCTTTAGGAGCCAAGCCAAGGCCTAGGTTGATATTTTGTGGCTTGGTATCAGTTCCTAGATTCACTAATTCATAGTTCACAGTTGAAATTTGAAGCTTTGAATTGGTAGACCTTTTGAATCGATCTTTTAAATCATATAGATCTTCTAATTTGACCACTGATTTTGGCATAGCATTATTAGTGCTATCTTGTTGCAATTGTCTGTCATGTTGGTCCTCATCAATTATCTGATTAGTATAAGATCCCTCAGAGGTGAGGAAGCTTACAATATCATGATCATCGTTGAAAATTCTCCAATTTGTAATGTTATCAAGAATTTAGGGTCTAAAGATTAATTTGATTGAAAATCTATCAAGGCTAAAGTCTTCTGAGGGAATGAGCTTGGAAGCCACGCTTGCTAAGAGGTCGGCACTAGCGTTCTGGATTCTAGGAATTGATGAAATATTAAATGCTATAAATTTTTTAGTCAGATCTTGTACTAAAGATTGGTAATGCTTTAAATGGCCTGATAGACAATGTATAGTATTCCATACCTGTCTGATAACAATTTCAGAATCTCCAAAGACTTGTAGATACTTGATGTTCAATCTGATCGCTTTGTATAATCCTTGGACTAAAGCCTCATATTCTACGGTATTATTGGTGCAATCGAACTCAATTCTACAAGTTAGCATAGTTTTGTTTCCTTCTAGGCTAACTAATGCGCAACCTGCTCCTATTCCTTCATTAGACTTAGAATCGTCAAAAAATAACTTCCAAAATAAAGATTTATTTACAGGATTATCTATAAGATTAATACATTTAGAACCATATGTCTAAGAAAAATTTTCTACTTGAGATAAAACATAATGTTCTAAGTAAGGTGAAGTATGAGCATTGAAATTTCCTAGGAAAGAATCAACAGAATAGTTGCCAATTATATTATTGTTGTATGCTACCGGTTCGTTTACTCCTTCCAATTATGTTACTATGTATTTCTGATGTCTTTCTCACTCAGCCTTTATCTGATTTGGCTTACCATTGTAAGGGAGCCACATATGCAACCAATCGGCTGCAAAGTATCGATGAAGCTTTTCTGACCAATCCTTGCTAAGAATTAAGCCATAGAATTCTGGAATGTCTGCAACTAAAATATCGATAACTTGACATATATTTGGATTAGATGATAGCCTTATGGTAACCTGATTTAATTCACCGATCACTTCAACTTGCGACCGATCCAGTTGCACTATGCGCACAGTAGATTTTTGAGGTTGAACGTTCAACTTTGCACAAATTAATTTAGGTAAAATATTGGATGAGGCTCCTGAATCCACTAAACAATTATGCAATTTTTTATTGAAAATTTCATAAGTAAGAAGAACTGGAAAAGTATGAGATCTTGACCTTCCTCCAATTAGAGCGATGTCATTTGGATCAACTTTGTTAATCACAGTATTTGGAGGTCTTCCCATCTCATGGGAAGCTTGTGAGATTACAGCGGCGGGCAATGGTGCAACTGGTACTGCATGCAATTCTTTCATAAGGAGCTTTTGCTGATGTTTTAACTTGCTCAATTCATAAAAAGTGATGTTGGCCCTAGTCTTCTTCATGTCTTCTATGATGTTATACTCCATTTCATCTGAAACAATCAATGTTTTCGATGGAGTTGGTGAATCTGTTTGGACTGGGCTTGTTTGAGTCGCTTTGGATGTAGTTTTCTTGGCTGCGACTTTATCCTTAGGCGTTGAGCTTGCGCTCTTTGACTTCAGAGTAGATTGAGGAGGATTGATTTGATTTCTACTTCGAGTACTAACTAGGGATGCCTCTTGATCCTCTTCATCAGGGAGGATGAAATCCCACATACCTTGTAATTCTACAACTTCTTCTTCATCGGTAGGTATGTCGGTAGTAATTTCCTCTTCTTCTTCTTCTGATTCAGCACTTGTAATAGCGTTAGGAGGCTTTGAATCAGTCGAAGGATTTCTTCTATAAGGCTTATAAGGATTTTTAGAAGAAGTCTCTACTACTTGTTTCTTTATATCAACCATTTCGTTAATCGTGGTCTTCAAAACTTTTTGCAATCCTTCTAAATCAAATGGGTCTTTGGGCTGCTTTTTCTTTTGATCTTCTTTGAAAGAAACCTTTTTGGATTTACGTTCTTCAATGGCATTTTTATTTTCTATAGCTATGATACGTTTCTCTACTGCTATTGCTTCCTTCATATTGTCAGCTAAAGTTTTTTTGTTAGCTCTATCCACGAAGATTACTATGTTTGATGGTAAGGCAAAGATATACCATTCACTTCGCACTTCTTCGCTGGGTTTAGAAGCAGTATGAATTTTGTTCAATATTTTATTAAAACGCGAGTTAAAACCTTTAATAGGTTCCTTTGACTCAGCTCTAAGGTTAGACAGGTCATTGATTAATGTTGCAGTGGACCTGTCATCACCAAACTTAGTCAAGAATTGTTCTTGGAAGATGTCCCAACTAGTAATAGACCCGAATGGTAATGAGAAATACCATGATCCAGCTGCTCCTTGCAATGTGTAAGGGAAAATCCGAACGACAAAATCTTCATTAGTGACCCCGTTGAGATTTATGGATAACATAAAATTATTTATGTGTTCTTCCGCTAGCATTCCTGCTTCAGGATTAAACTTAGGTAGCCATTTTTCAGGATGGGTCTGTATTTGACTCAAGGGTGAAGGAATTAAGAGTGCCCCTAGGTTATTCCATGGCATTTGGCCCATCCCTGAACTGCTAACAGAGGAAATCGCAGAAGATGATCCTTGCGGTTGGGAAGAAGAGGATATTACAGTTCCTGATGTTTGAGAAGGAGATGTTGAAGTTCCAGTTGTCTAATGGACGATGATTTGAAGTGGAGGAGTGGATGGTTGACTTCGCGGTGGGGAAGTTGAGATGGATGATGATGACGAAAGATTCTCACTATCAGACCATTTAGGCAATTTCCTATTTCTCTTCCTTGTAGGTAGAGGTAACTCAGTTGGCTCAATACCAAAATTTTCACTCCCTAATCTGGTGAGAGGATGATCAGGATTATATTGCGAAGTCACACTGCCTTAATGTTAAGAAATTTACTGCATAACATAAATAATTACTGAGAGGAATAAATATAAAAATAGCAAGAAACAACCATAAACACATAAACACAATTTTTTATCCGGGAAAACCCCAAATCTGGGGAAAAACCCAACCTGATAAGATCTTATTAGCATTGGCCAAAACCTTGGCCAATTTGACCAAGTGAGCCTTCACCACTCACCTCCCGGTCTTGCATTACAATGAAGTCCTTCCAACCTTTTATAAGCTCCATTACATATAATACCATGGGCAGAATACTATGGGTGCACAATACCATGTGCCCCAAAACCATCACTGTTTAACCTGATCAACTTTGGCTCTATCCTGAGTCAAATTTACCTAACACTTGAGATTTATCAAATCTTTGAGGTGATATCAAAAATCGTTGAAGTTTATGAATCAAAGATTCAACTTCAGGAGGTTCAATAGTAGATTTCTCTAAAATATCAAGGTTTGTGGCAGTGGTTGTTGTTCTTTCGACTTCTGGCTCAAGATTTAAAGATTACAAGTGCAATGGAGAAGTCGGGGGAGATGGTGAGGGCGATTTACTTTCAGAATGGTATTTAGATTTATACTTTCTTTCCATTCATAGTTCTGGCCCTCCTTCTAGCACCAAATATGTTGAAGCCCCGAAAATCAGGTCTACAACAAGGGGGATACCCACCCAGTCCAGACCTTGTTTAGCAGCTCCTTTTCCGTTTGGTATAGTGGGTCCGACTAGAGATATGGGACTAGTTTCCTAATATGTGTGTGTGTGTTGATAATTGATATTTCTTAACTAATGATTCCTCAGTAAAATGCTTTCTTTATTCTAAATCTAATCTATCAACATGCAATTGTAATCTAATAAATAGAAATATCTAATTCTAAACAAACCCGGGATGTATTATTTCCTTTATGCGATCTAAAATGATTTCAAATGACAGTTGGTAATAAATATCATTCAACTGTTATGAGAAAAGAATTCAATAAAGATAAACCATTTCATATAAAAAGTTAGATGAAATAGTTGTGAAAAATATATCACATAGTAAGCTACTCATATACTAAGCATAAATAAATAGCTATCACCGTACAAAAGTGCCAAATGATAACTCAAGCATTTAAACATTCATATATAAATAACTGAACATGAATATCACCATAACACATAAGCAGAAACAGTTAAGAGATAAAAGTACCATTTATAACTAGTTCTACTCATGAGCTCTAGCAATAATGTTCTATTTCTTCTTAATCCAACATCCACTAAGAGTACAGAAGTGCAACATCAGTAGTAGATATTAAACACGGATATCAATAAATCATGTTCCATTCATTCATCAAAACCTCCTCGGAGGGTGCAAAAGTGCATGTTCTGAGGGCAAGTTTTTGATAAATTTCTAGACCCTTCTCTAAATGCATGAGAAGGGTTTAAATACTACTAACTAATTCTAAAAATAATTTATTACAAAAATGTAGGATGTGGTTTAAATGACCGTCCTCATTTCAGGCAAAAATAAAGCAAAACTAAAACTACTAACTAACTATTGATGTATCTGCTCCTTGAAGTCACAAGCATTTAGCGTTTGCTTGAGGAGAGTTGGTTGGCTGACTTCCAACTTTAGTTGTCCTGCAAAAACAGAATCTATAAGAGCTGGAGCCATCTTCTTGGAAGAATTGATGACACATTTGCGAGTCATACACTGGTTGTGTGGTTTTACCAAGTCAACCCAGTAAGAATCCCAATTCAACTTGGTTAACCTTTGGATTGATTCTGCCTTTTCTTGAACCTTCTATCTCTAGCTTGTTTGTAGACGCTGCACATTTGGTAGATATCTACATATCTCTTGATGATATACCTGATAAATATTACTGGTTTTGAGTTCCGATTTTACTTTCCATCTTTAGCGCTTTTTCCTACAAATTCCTGTGCCTACAGGCGACTGAGAAATTTGAGGCTTTCCATCTCGAGGGGTTTTGCCTGGAAATGTGCAATTAGTGCTAGGGGCTAATTGTGCATCGGAAACTGCCTCCGTTTCTTGATCCAGGCTTCCCTGATGTGATTTTCGCCTCTTGCGCATTTTGTTAGAGGATATAAAGCTTAAATTTTGTAGAAAGAACAGTTTTATACGTTCTTGGTTCTGAGCTTTGATTTCTTTATACATGATATCAACATTATTTAGTACTCATTTAACCATGTCCATATACGGGATAATTTTAGGTCTTGCCATTATCCTGTGCAAGAATGAGCATGCTAGATCTGTAATAGATGCCTCAAAAGACCCGTTTGAGCCTGCAGTAGTCGCTACCTCCATTACCTTGGGATTTTTTTCCTCAAGTAAACTATACATGCCTTCCCAAGTAGTGATACCGACGTCTTTGTTGCAGGTGGTGTTTGTGTACAAGGGAGCCATCTCTTTATCTTCAGAACTGGGAGCTTTACCCTTCTTTCCCATAATATCTTGTTCTTTTCTCTGTATAGGTCTCAGTTCTTCGCTCCTGCAGTTTACAAATGAGGTGAGAATGATGATAAGAAAAGGTGACGGGAAAGCTTTAAATGCGGAAAACATATAAAATATATCACCTTACATGAACTGGCTCCTTGATAAGATCAAAACCATATTTCATTAATGATTGCCAACTAACTCATTAATTAACATAAATGCGCATAACTAGGCCTCGATTTATGGAAAAATCTTTCTCGAACAATGGGCCATGCAGATCTGCGATAAGGTGATTTTGCAATTTGCTTCGCAATATCACAATATCGCAAATCGGAGTTCCTTTATGTGTGGCAAGCATTCGTTAATGTGTTTTCTACGAAATGCGATTCGCGAGATGCACCATTGCATATCAACGTTTTAAGGCACTTCAGCATAGGTGAGGTTTAAGGCATGCGATGCGATGAGGGTTTTTCATGCAGATTTCACATCGCGATTTCGCATTTTTAGAATTTTGCTTGTGAGAAAGCATCCTTTACCCTTTTTACGATGCGATGTGCTTTAAGGAGTGATTTCCTTCTAACTTATCATAAAACTTAAGTCTTTTTAGGTTTTTTAAGGTATTCTCCTAAGTTTATGATAGTAAGTTTTATTAAAAAAAAGGAAATACGGGCATTAATTGATTTTTTCAAATTATTGAATAAGGGTCCCCACTTATTTAGTATTAGTGATAACACTAAATAAGAAGGGGGGTTGTTTCTGGCCACAATAGGTTCTAGGTAATCCCAAAACAAAGTCCATACTAACTGCATCCCATGGTCGGTCTGGTATTGGCAATGGCTGGTACAATCCTGTATTTTGGCTTCTCCCTTTAGCATGCTAACATATCTTGCACTTCTTAACAAATCTCTTAACATCAGTTTGCATCTTTGGCCAATAGTAAAAAGCATTTACCTGAGCAAAATTTTTGTCTTGTCCAAAGTTCCCAGATAATCCCCCACTGTGTTTCTCCTTGATTATGTTCTCCCTCGTAGAACATTTGGGAATGCACAATTTTTTTCCTTTAAATAGTAAACCTCCTTGGATAAGATAATCCAACCACTGGCTTCTATTATGAACTATTGGATTTTGTACAGCTGCATAAATATCTTTGAAATCTGCATCATCTTTATACATATCAGCCATTTCTTCAAATCCTACAACACTGACTCTCAATTCTTGCAAATTGAAACTTACTTTGCTTAGGGAACCAACAACTTTGTTCAACTTACCACTTGTGTGTTTTATCACAAAAGTAAATCTCTGTAAAAACTCTACCCACTTGGCATGTTTCTAGTTCAATTTTGGTTGTTTGTTTAGGAACTACAATGCATGATTGTCAGAATACAATATAAACTCTTTTGGTAGAAAATATTGTCTCCATTTCTTTAGAGTTTGCACAATAGCATAAAATTATTTATCATAAGAAGAATAATTCTTCTCAGCTTCATTTTGTTTCTCACTAAAGTACGCTATTGGTCTATGTTCCTGACTCAAAACTGCTCCAATTGCAACTCCACTAGCATCCCTTTCAACTTGAAATGCCTTTTCAAAATCAGGTAAAGACAAAACTGGTTTCTCTATAATTTTCCTCTTCAACAACTTAAAATTTAGGTCTGCTGCTTCTATCCACTTGAATGGTTGATTAGTCTCCTTAATTGTTTCAAGAATTGGTGCAAAAATCTAACTAAAACCTCTGATAAATTTCCTATAGAAACTTGTAAGACCATGAAAGCTTCTTAACTCAAATATGTTCCTTGGAATAGGCCAGTTCCAAATTGCTTGGACTTTCTATGGATCCATTTTCAAACCTTCTTTGGGAACTACAAATCCCAAATAGATCAATTCTTCTTTCATGAAACTACATTTCTTTAGATTTGTCTGCAGCTTCTCTTTCTATAGAGTTCTTAAAACTAACTTAATATTCTCGAGATGTTCTTCTTTGCTTCTAGTGAAAACTAAAATATCATCAATATAAACAATGACAAACTTTCCTACATATTCCTTCAAGACTTCATTCATCAATCTCATGAATGTGCTAGGTGCATTAGTGAGTCCAAAAAGCATCATTAACCACTCATACAACCCACTATTTGTTTTAAATGCATTCTTCCACTCATCTCCCTCTCTAATTATTATTTGATGATATCCACTCTTCAGATCTATTTTAGTGAAATACTTTGACCCACTCAAACAATCCACCAAATCATCCATGCGTGGTAAATGAAATCTATACCTGATTGTGATCTTGTTTATGGCTTTGGAATCAATTCACATGCGCCATTCACCTACTTTCTTTGGACTGAGTACTATTGGTACAACACATGGAAGAAGTCTCTCTATGATTAGTCCTTTATCCATCAGTTCTTGCACTTATCTTCCAACTTCTGCATTCCCTTGAGGAGTTAATCTGTATGCTGCTTTGTTTGGCAAACTTGCTCCTGGTATTAGGTCAATATGATGACTAATACTCCTGATTGGTGGCAATGCATTTGGAAACTCATCCACAATAATATCAGCAAAATCATTCAATAGAGTTTTGATTCCTTCAGGTAAATCATCTAAGTTTGTGGAAGTCAAAATTACCTTAGGTCTCCCTATGACATCAAAATGCATTTCTTTACCTTTTCCAACCTCTTACAATAGCGTCTTTCGACTCATCAGCATAACACTATTTTCAGTTGTTCCTTTGTCAGCGTCATCCTTTAATGGGAGTAGTGTATGTTTATTTCCATCCTTCTCCGGAGTATAAGTATTTCTTCTCCCATTATAAATAGCTTTCCTATAAAACTGCCAAGGTCTTCCCAACAACACACGGCATGCATCCATTGGCATCACATCACACAATATCACATCCTTATAAGTACCAATATGTATCTCTACCTTGCGTTGTTCTGTCACAATAATCTGATGTCCTTTTTGCAACCATGATACTTTGTATGGAGTAGGGTGTATTGTCTTCACTAATCCCAACTTGTCCACCATTTCTGTAGAAACAAGGTTATCAGTGCTTCCACTGTCAATTATCACATTACAACATTTACCTTTGGATTTGCATGTAGTTCTAAATAAACTCTTTCTTTGAATTGGTTCTCCAATCTCTTTCTCTGCCTTAAGAAATACCCTTTTTAACAACAGGGATTCTCCTACTTCAGGGGGTTCTTCCTTGTCTACAATTTGAGGTTTTTCTTCCTTTGCCTCAGCCACATTCACATTCATCTAACTTGTTTCTTTATTATGAGGACAATCCCATGATCCATGTCCCCATCCTCCACATGTATAACACTGAATGTCTCTTCCTCAGCCTCTTCATGTGGGTGCAAATCTTCCCCTTTTAAAGTCTCCTCTCTGTGGTAGTCTAATACTTGAACTTCCTGCTTCACTTTGAGGGTGCTAAAATCTTGGTGTGGTAGTCCCTCTACCTCTTACTGAACTTCTTCCTCTGTTCCTCTGGTTTTGTTTCCTCAACATCTTCTCTTCTGCCTTCAAACCTACATGATAGGCATCTTCAATTGTCTTCAGATTCAACAAACTGATCTCATCCTGTATATCATATCTCAAGCCATTAATGTATCTGGCTACCTTCTACATGTCCTGCTCTAGTACTCATCCTATAAAACTCTTCTGTATATTCTTTGATACTCATTCATTTTTGCCTTGAATTCTGTAATTGTTTGAAAATATTTAATTGATAATATTTTGGCATAAATTTAGCTTTCATTTTACTTACCATCTTATCCCATTGCTTGATCTTGGACTTTCTTTTTCTTACTCTGGACGTTTGTAGTTCATCCCACCATATCACTACATGACCCTTCAATCTGGTAACTGCAAATTTCACCGTCTTTTTATCATCAACCTCCTCATAGTCAAAATATTTGTCCGCTGATCTAATCCAGTCCATCAATTCTTCTGCATTGAGACTCCCTTCATAAAAAGGAATTTCCACCTTTGGTTTTCCTCCTACTTTAGCCAACATCTTCATAACTTTGGTAGTTTTGGTTTCCTCCTCTTCTTCTTCCTCAGAAGATTCTTCTGTAGCACTGGCAATTCCTTCATCAGCTGTCCTCCTCTGTGCGGTCTCCATTGTGTCCATTCTTGTATGCAGACTGCAGATCTCATCCAGCAGAACTACATTTTCTTCAGGTCTTCCTCGACCTATGCCATCTACTCTCCTCAATGGCATGTTTACTACAACAAAACTCAATCTCTGGGATCCGATACCAAAAATGACGCAAGAGATTGATGGAATAAGGCTAAAGTCTGATAATAGACTACCGGTTAACTTAATAACCAATCAGATGTGTTATTTCACATTTTGTATGTGGCTTCTTTTTCCCTTGAGGGTCTCACTTATTCACTAACACCACTGTTCCCACTTGACTTTTCCACTAAAGCGAGTACTTTGATCTCTACCATCAATTTTGTTTCGTTCGATCCAATGGTCGACAATGATATCAAGTGGACTACTTGCACGATGGTTACCTGCCCGATAAAGCGGTTTTTCTCTCTCCTGTGGTTGCTATGTGTCGGGTGCTAAGGCTAATTGCTCAGACTCAGGATATTATCACTTACCACGTTTTGATCACTCGATATACTGCTTCTGCTCATCAAATACAATCCACGTGCTTAAATCTTAATTTTAAGAAAGACACTTAAATGATGGTTTAGTGCTCTAACTCCAGTATTAACCTTAATCAAAAATTGGTAGTGTTTAACGATAAATCACATAAATACTAAGATTTGTAATTAACATATGAAAATAGAGAAATAACCGTTAAGGTTCCGGAACGCCGATATACAGATTTAAATGAAATTATGTACCAGGATTAACTCAAAACACCAAACTCATTCAATTTATTCAAAAAAATATGAATTACACGGTCTTGGCCCTCTCGGCTCAATTACAACAGTTTATTTGACCTTTGTCTCAACTTCAAAGCCTATCTCTATCACACCTTTCACTCACTCACTCAATTCCCTATCGTCTCAGCTAATCCCTCTCTATTACATTTTTTTTCCTTTTATGAGTTAAATCCTATCCTAACTGCATTGACAACTCGATCCCTATTTTAATCAATCTAACAACTAAATCTCTATTCTTAATCTCTGTTACACACCTACGTTAACAACTTATCTCTTATTCTAAAAATAATACAATATTCCAATTATTACAATAACTGAATACTAAGACAAATTCGAGGGATCCAATCCTCTCTACTAAAATTGGTTTTTGACCATCACATCAATGAAATAAATCTCTTTTAGCCACAACATGTGAGCATACAATCACATTGTTGGCTAAGTCCAGATGCTCCTACATCATTATAAGAGCACATAAATCATACAAACCTATCCTCAAATTTCCTATTTGATTTACTACCACTGATCATAACTTTTTCATAGATCAAAAACGTTTTACTTAATAGAAATAGTAAGGACTCTCGTATGCATGTAATGTATGAAGAGTTAAGTTACGTGAAGGAAAGAAAGTTAAGTATAATATTATAAGTCAAGTGAGTCAGAGTGAGGGTTAAAAAGTTAATGCCTTGTCAAGAAAAGCTAAGGAAAATAAAAATGTTCCTTTATGTTTAAGTGAAGTTAGAAAAGTTTAGTTAAAGCGTCAAGTCATAGTTTTCATGAGGAAAAGAAAGTTAGATTTTGCATGATTCCATATTTAATTATTTTAGTGCTTATATACTAATGGTTGGGTCATTGTAATGTGAAGTAAGAAGAGAGAATAGTAGCAACACAGTGGATGTATATGAGAGAATAATTAATGAATAGAACTTATTTATTCAAGTTGAAGCTTGTGACTCATTTGTGTTATGTTTGCATGTTTATCTCTGCTTGTAAATAACAAGTGTATCAGAGCAAGGTTTAGAAAGGTTTCAAAGAACCAAAGGATTTAAGAAGGTCATGAGCTACTTCCACTAAGAGCCTTGGCTATTGTGAGTATCCCACAAATCAAAGTTTGCATCCATCGATCCATAAGTAGAAACTAGAGCTTGAGAGTTTGTAAACCCAACTACTAAAAGATTAGAGTGAGCAGGCTATAGAGCCACCACCATATCAAGAGGAAAAAACCACCGCCACTAACCAAAGAATGAGTCTCCATCATAAGTTGTAGCCATGAGTGTTGGGTCCCTATAATACTAGTGATTACCCCATTACTATTGTAGTTATACCCCTTATTTATATTTTTGTGCCCCCATTGCCCCCATATTGTTATTAATGTGCCCATAGAATCCCTCTATTGCTATTATTGTGGCTTTATATTATTATTGTTAGGTCGGCTGGATTATATTGTGACTCCTTAGACTCCGATATATAGAAAGGAGGTTTTGTCATTTGAATCATCCAAGAATTGTTAATTTATGTAATGTAAAGGAGGTTTCCCCCTCGAAGAGGCTGAATTCTAAGGCGTTGATCTATCTTTTCTATCTTTTCTTGAGCTGGTTTCATAACATTTGGTATCAGAGCTTTGGATTCTAGGGTTTCGCTGCTCCAAAAAGGTCATCGTGGAATTTTCACTATAACTTTTTTTCTGTGACGTTTCAGAATTCGTAAAAAAACCCATTTGAGAAGAAATTGCACTGAACCTTGGGTCCAAATTTCAGAGCTTTTCGCGTGATATTGTCGGAGATATGATCTGAGGAAGTTGGTCTTTTTGCAGACTCCTGAATTACACTCAAAACAGGTGACCTAGGGAAAATTGTCATAACTCTCTTTCTGAGCATCAGATTGAAATGTCGTAAGAAGGTACAGAAAGAGGACGGACTGTAGTTTTCTTTTATATATTTTTCAGAGTCAAAGGTTGAAACAGTGACACGTGGCACTTCATACAAGTTCGCTCTACTGAACTAGTCTATAATCCGGTCACTGCGGGAGATTGTGCATAACTCTTTCTTGGAGAATCCAATTTGGATCAGACTAGTGGCATTGGAAATCAGACATAGAAGGCTAATACATATCACAATTTCAGAACTGGATGATTCGAAATTACAAAGATACATCAGATTCAATACCAGGCTTCTACAAAGAAAAAAAAGGTGTGTAGTTTCTTTTTCTTTTTTCTTTTTTTTTTTTTCCATAAGCTTGGTTTGAAGGAATTCAAAGGGAATAGTAAAGAATTATTATCGGTAACTGATGCCCCAAGGAAAGAAAATGCAAACACCTAGTAAGGAACTTGAAAGCTCTAGCATGACTCATGAAGAAGAGGAAGAAATGCTACATGATATATCAAAATTACAAGAACAAGTGCAACAAATGTCACGCTCACAAAAGCTAACAGATGCTAAGATAAATAGTGTGGAATCTAAGATAAAGGGCATGGAAGCTAAGATGGATGATCTTAAGGAAAATTTGAGGACAAATTTGAAGACAGACATGGCAGATTTGAAGACAGATTTGACAAATTTTCTACAAGAAATACTTACTAATGGTGAAAAGGTTGTAAAGGAAACTCATGATGTGAACAAAAGAAATGTTAATCATGATTTCATAGACTCTAATGTTGGATCGAAGAGCTTAGAAAAGTTTCTAGTATTTGTTGGGAGCCACCGTTAAAATGAAAGTTAAAATGTTTAGTTTTAAAGATGATCAAGTGTATGCGTTATTGATTTCTAGAAGGATGACACAATAAAGAAATAAGACAAAAGACAAAAGAAAGATGACAGTCATGGGTCACAAATAAAGGCTAAAGCAAACCAAGAAAAGAAATTGAAAGGAAGAGCCAAAGTATTTGGAAGCATACTTTGCGATATATTTTTGTACGACATGTATGGAGAGTACTAGTTGATAGTCAACATTTGCACGCCAAATAGATAAGATGGTAGCTTTATGGGTATTGAGTCGATCATCATTGTAATCAGGGGTGTATTTTTTCTGGCCTTTGGTGTATGTTTACAAGATCAATGGAGCAAAGTAAAGTCTAGTAAGGTGTACTATTATGAGGATAAACTACCCGGAATGATGATTTATCCCCAACGGAGTCGCCAGTTTGTTATGTGGAATTTTTCATCTACGGATAAACACAATTTCCCTAGGCGGTTAGCTACACCTAGAACAACAAAGTTAAAGAGTTTAATCTTTTCCTATAGAAGATAAATAAGACAAGGGACCTACTTGTTATCATTCTCTTTCCCTTTGTCTCCTTTATATGACTCTCGTCACTCCTTCTCAAACTTAATCTGCTCAATCAGTACCTGCAATCATAAACAAAGGACAAAAACCAATCAAAGCAAGACATTTATCTACTATAAGCAAATGGAATCGAAAGCATTTACACGTATAATCATCAGACATAAAGACAAGAATATGGGAAAAGGTGTAAACAACTTTATTAATTAGAAGGAAGAGTTACAACCATGAAGTTCAATCCCATTTCACTCATCCAGCTTGAGTTCCATCCTTCATCACACCAAAAGCACAACACTCCGGCAACATAACAATACTTGCAATGATCTCAAAACTCACACCAACAATATCTTCTTACAATTCTGCAAAGTCCAGCCCCTTTGATCACTTAGATGAGTGCTCAATTTATAGGAAGATGGAGGCGGTTTTGTCATAAATGAGGGTATTGAATGGCCTTCCAAACGTAGATTTAGTTTCCATGGATGAAGGGATGAGAGGATAAGAGGTTACTTAACTCATTCCCTATCCAATTTCGAGCTCATAGGATATGATAAGAATGGGAATCTTCTAGAAGGCTCTAGAAGATAAGAATATTCCCAGAACCCTATGGAGATTTCGCTCAATCTCGCCCAGCGCAGGTCAAAGTGGGCCTAGGTGCTCTGCAGAGTAGGCTTGCATGGGCCTAAGTGCTCTGTAGTGCACTTACCCTTGACCAACGCTATGCTGGTCCCTCAAGGAGTCATTTCAGGATGTCTTCAGGCCATAAAACTTTCAGGGAAGGAGGCATTCAATGTGATGACTTGTCTAGGGCATGTAGCAATTGAATTAGGGTTTGATGAGCCATTAAAGTACTAATCTGAATGTTGGGAGTGATCTACCCAAATATACTTGTAACAAGGTTGAGGGTGCACTACTAAGCTTGTAAGAGGCGAATTGATTGTCCTTCGGTAAAATAGAAGAGGGTGCATGCATGCCTACACCAAAGTTTGAGTTTTTCCATTATAACTCTTATTTTTAGTTCTGGTTTATAAATATTCTTTAATATCATTCGTTTCAAGTTTCAAATATAGAATAGCTTGCTCCGTTTTGCAAGTATGTTAAAAATTTTCAATTCTACTTGTTAGTGTTTTAATATCGAGTTTGGGAACACAAGTATATAATTCTAGATTTGGCAATGTAAGCCACACTGTTGGCCTCCCTAAATTATGCAATTTTAATCACAAGACATAAACATTAATTTCTACAATTAGGGAACTGTTGAACCAAGTATTGGAGATCATACCAGAAGAGTTAATGGCCTACTCCACCAAAGATATGGAGAAATCATTTTTTCCTGGAAACGGATGATTCCCATTCTTATGTTGTAAATGCAACTCTTTATTGAGTCATGTGCATTATTTTTAGGACTACGTGTTATGAGTGAATGTCAAAGGAGTTCACTTTGATCCTATGTAATACAGAAAAGAAAGACACATAATTCCATGTGTGAGTCGGATGAGCATTGCATGTAAGAGAAATTGGTAGTGTATAACACTATGAGTTATGGTTTTTTCACAACTGTTATATAACTAATGAATGCTTGGATCCTAGCAATGATAGACATAATTAAATTAATTATTTCATATAAATATGTCTACCTTCAATTCATTCATGATGTACTTTCAATAACTACAGTTCATCAATTTTTTTCTAAATAATAGAGTGTAAACAAAATGAAAATATTGAAAAATTGAAGTGTTATGATCATGGGATCTACACTGAAAGACTGAATCCATATTGAATGAATTGAAAAGAGTTATTGAGTTTGGGAACACAAGGATATAATTCTAGATTTGGCAGTGTAAGCCATACCTTTGGCCTCCCTAAATTATACAAGTTTAATCACAAGACACAAACAATAATTGTTGCAATTAGGGAACACTTGAACAAAGTATTGGAGACCATACTCACTCCTTCACAGCAGAATTTATAATATTCTTTTCGTTCCTACATCCAGGAGATAACTTTTCTATTATTTATAAATCCTTAAACAAGAATGAGATGGACGGGCTACAATATGCATTCATTTGGCCTAGTTATGCGCCTTGATCAAGATGGATGTTTTCATGAATCTGGTAGATGTATAATATTATTTTCGTTCCTATGTCCAGGAGAAAACTTTTCTCTTATTTGGAAATCCTTAAATAGGAATGAGATGTCGGGGCTAATATATGCATTCATTTGGCCTGGTTCTACCCGTTGATCTAGATAGATGTTGTCATGATTCTGGTAGATCTTTCTCATAGAGCGGAGCCAACTACGGAATCATTTTTTTTTCCAAAGAACCATCCAACTTAACTAGATAAATGGAGCTCTATAGATAGATAAATGATAAGCAAGACCAGGCTCATCATGATTGGAAACCTCAACAAGGGAGGATAACCCTCCAAAAGGAAGTTTCCGATTCTCGAAATGACATTTCACCTAAATGTTGAATCGAGTATATTATCTACGTATTAACTGCAAAACCCATCAAATCCCCCCTATTGAAACTACAATTCATCAATTTTTTTATAAATAAGATAGTGCAAACAAAAAGACAAAACCCAAGAAAGAGAGCAAGCTCTTCCAACAAGCAGGTTTATAAGTGTACTTAAGAAAATGAAGATGTAAAATCATTGCTACCCTAGAGCATGGATACAAATTTAAAAATTCCCAACCTCGAGAGAAGACCCTTTGTTTAGTGCTTAAGTCGTCGGGAACAGAAATTTTAACTTTGTGCGTCAAAAGAAAATTCCAGATATTGTACTTGTATGGTAAACATGAATTAGAGAGCGCAATAAAAAATAGCCAACAACAAACAACAACAGTTGTAGCAACAAACATTGTGCGAAACAATACTAGATAGAACACCACGCAAAAAGATAGCCACACATAAAAACTGTAGGAGGCAGCAACAACTAAATTAACTAACCTGATAACCTAAGAGGCGAAAGGTTGTATGTGAACGCTGCGAATCTACAGAAGGTTGTATGTGAAGGTTGTGAATCTCAGAGACCGGTATGATATGAGAACTACATTCAAGGAGTGATAGGCAGTAAGCCAAAACCTAGAATTTATGCCATACCTAATAACTAATAACTACTAGAACATAACTGGGCCATAACCGGTTCTAATTCAGAGGTCATCAGATTCAGATGCAGGGGAAAGTTGTCAACTGAGTAATCCTCCTCCTAACCCTCCTCGTCCTGCAAGAAATGAATCCCTCCTCGTCTTGTAGGAAACACAACCCTCCTCCTACAACAAACAATGTATTCACGTCTACCCCTCCTCTGCAGCAAACACAGCTATTTGCGACGCACGACAAGTTGGGTAAAGGGTAACCAAAAATTAATTAATTATTAATTAACTAATCTTTAATTAAATGTTTTATAATGTTTTATAATTAAATACGACAGTTGGATATTGTTTAATCGTCTCACAATGGATGTGACGGTCAAGATTAGGACAGAAAGACCGCTAGTGGAGTTGATTTCAAAAAGAAACACCTAACGACATAAATATGTTCATTCTTTCTTAAAGTTTCTAAATAATTTCCTTTACCATTGAATATAAAAATAGTTCGATTATACCATACATTCATGAGCAAAATTACTTCAAAAATATAAGCAATATTAATAATTTTCTTTAATCACTTCAAAAATATAAGCAATGCTAATAATTTTCTTTACCATTGAATATCAAAAAATTGAAACAAGATGATACATTCATAAACGGAATCACTTCAAAAATATAAGTAATGCTAACAATTTTGAGAGAGGAATTTTGATCTTCTTGACAGAAGAATGCGACCGATCTTTTCTTAAGAAAAGAATACTATTGCAAAATAAAGCCTCAAAATATATCACCTTACATCATTATTAAAATATCAATGTGTTTGTAGAATTTCAATTACCAGATTTAAAGTAGAGTTGACTATACAAACAACCGAGCATATGTGACGAAACATGAGAAATAGTGCTCTAAGATGGTATGTAGTAGGAATGTTCCTATAAAAAAAAATCAATCATAACAAATCACAGTATTACCTCCTTTCAAATAATTTAGAAGATCCCAGTGGACTCTACCCGGGCCGTCAACAAAATTATAAAAAAAACAAAATTCGAATGCAACTAATCATGATGTTATGTATTTCTTCCCTCACATATTAACCGGAAAGAGATACATCAATCCCAATAGAAAAATAATCTCTACAAACCATTCATTGCGATATTTAGATCCATGGATGCAATTACATGGTTGTTATAATTCCCAATAATTTTATAATATTGGAATTTCATAAATACACATGGATTAGGTTTAGCTAAATATATTTAAGTTCAATTCTGGTCAACATTTAATGTAAGCAATGATTGTGGCTTTTTTTTTTTTTAATAAGTGAACCTACAATTTTTTTTCGCTATTTTGAGGAGAGTAACAATTTTAATGTGTTCTAATTTCTGTTAGGAGTAATGTTTTGTTATTGAGATTTATTTTAACACGTTTTTTTTCTATTAAGTAGACAAAGTATTTGATTAAATGAATGAATGATTGTGGGTGAAAACTCATTTATGGCAATGTTTTATGAAGAGTTTAGTTGAAATTTATTTATTTATTTGGAACTTTTATCAAGAGTTGCTGTGAAAATTCATTTAGAGTAATTCTCATTTGTTATTAGAATTGACAAGATATGACAAAAAGTAATAGGCTACCATGAATATTTTAAAAAAGAGAATTCATGTCCTCATAGACAATGTCACAGTGATTTTTATACTCCATTGGAATAAATTGCTAGAAAAATTCATGTATTAAGAAGCAATGTAAAGTTCATTTTAGATTACATTGGAATAAATATTTAGTGTTTTTCAATTATATTGGAGAAGTAAAACAGCTCTAGAAAGTATGCAACAAACAAACCATTGAAAAAAAATGCAACAAAAAGACAAGATTACCAGATTATCTAAAAACACAAAAGCTCCAATAACACTAATAAGCATTGAATAAATCTAGCTCAAATTATTTTATAAATATGAACCACATATAAATACATTGAGATAAAAAAATTCAATGAATATTCATATTTACTTCTTACTTTTCATATTTCTATTTAAATTTTCATAAAATTTATAATACATACTTTTCACTACAATTTCTAAAATTAGGTATCTAACAATACACTTAATTTTAAAATGTCAATTTTAATAGATTAATAAAATAATTAATTTTAATATACTAAATTTCAAATATTAATCTAATTTCAAATAATTTCTTTAAATTACACACTATTTTAAAAAATAACATCATCATATTTAAGTAAAGTGCTCTAAAATAATAAATTCCTAATTAAACAAAATTGACACGTCTAATAAACCTATATAATAATATATTATAAATCATTCAAAAAAAAGAAGAGATAAATTTATAATATTAAATGATAAGATAAATCAATGCACATTAGAGTTAGTAGTCTATCTGCTATACTGCTCTCAAAAGGAGATGATAAACCTCTATGTATACAAAGTTTCTGTCTAGAAAGAGGAATTAAATATAATAATTTACACCTATAAATGTTATGTGGAACTATATATTGCACTTATCAATAAAGTAGTTTAAATTTGATTGTGAAGTCATATTTATTGTGAAATGGATCTGAATAGCCTCTTGTCTTTTAAGATTTGTATTCTAATTTAATTTTATAAAGTTTAAATTAATATCCAAAATTTTTTAAGGTAGCTTTAGTGAAAGTGCATTGTTGGAAACAAAACACAGTAAAGATTTGTATTATAATTTAATTTTATAAAGTTAAATTAATTTTTAGAATTCAAAGTCATAAGAATATGAAAAGATTTATTTTGACACTCAGTTTTTTAAGGTAGCTTTATTAAAAGAGTATTTTTGTTTTAATATTTTTAGAAACAAAATACAATAAAGAGAAGGGATGAAAGCAAAAGAAATTTAAGAATAAGAAATAAAGTAATAGAAAGTAAAGGATTAACAAGAAGTTTGTTTGAAGATCAAAGGTTGTATTTGAGTTAATATGATGAATAGTTTTTAGAATGAATAAAAATGAATTACTGTCATGATTAGGAATGTAAATCTAATATTTATAACACTATCTTGAGTAATATAAAATTTCCCATTAAATGTTGGTTTTCCCACTTGATTTTCCAAGATAGATTTTGTGTCTTGGTTTTTAAAAATTAATGGTTGTGTGTATATTATTCCATGGATTCTTGTTTTGAATACGAAATTAAATCTATTTATTCACACCTAACATAATTCTTGAATTAATTTCTCTGAGGTGATATTGAAAGGCATTGATGGTGTTCTCAATTTTAGATTTGCTAAAAAAGAATGATTTTCTTGCTAATTTCTTCATTTTTAAATCACTAAATTGTTAATTTCAATTTCTTTCCTATTTAAGTGTGTTGCCAAAAAGTAAACTGAGGGTTTGAATGATGTTGGGCGCCTTGCTAACATATCTACAACATT
The DNA here is from genome assembly GCA_031772625.1 of Pinus tabuliformis. Classification (NCBI taxonomy): domain Eukaryota; kingdom Viridiplantae; phylum Streptophyta; class Pinopsida; order Pinales; family Pinaceae; genus Pinus; species Pinus tabuliformis. The sequence continues at coordinate 682,770,746 of CM062819.1, forward strand.
GTTGTATGAGATCATTGATGGGTGTATTTACTAGGACATTGGTAATTTCCTCTTCATGGGATCACTCCCACAGTCATTGCTTGCATACTCCAACCCTATGCATTTGATTTCCACCTATTAAAAATCAAATGTATATTTTAGAATGGCCAATTAATTTTGTAATGATGACTCGAGGAGAGTAATAGTAGCTATATAATTGATTAAATGAATATTAAAATAGTTATTGTTATTTAAATCTAAGAGTTAATCATGAATTCTTACCACAATTAGAGTATGTATGTTCATTGAAAGGGTATGTATGTTCATTGAAAGGGGCATTGTTTTTTATTTCATTTACTTTAATGAATATTGAAGTGAAATCCATATACGCTCCATTTATTATCATAATTAAAGTGTTGGCATGAATGAATTTCTTGCATATTACTAAAATTGATGCATTCATATTTTTTATGGGTAGATTTACAATTGGTTAAGTGTTGTGTTAGCACATATGAAAGGAAAAATTGGCTTCCATTCATATATAAGTAGACATATTAATACATAACATTGTGAATGATAAGTGTGTTCTTAATGAAACTCTATGTTGAATAATTTCATTGTTGGTGAGTGGATTACCTAATTAGAAAGATACAAAGGTAATATAATTTCTCCTTGATGGGCATTTGTTTTTCATTACAAATTTAACAAGCTAAGTCATTTAACTAGAACTATAATAGAGACCTCTTAAGCATGATGGAAAATAAAAATTAGAGGACAAACTATATATTTCCTTGAATCTAATCATATTGCAGAGAACAAATTTTTATTTACATCGTAAGATCCTTGTTTCTCAAACGTGTGGATTATAAATCTTCATTTATGGATTATATTGGTATTAGAGCAGTTGAATCCATGACTTTGAAATATAGTTGTAGTACCTTGATGAGAAAGATACTCTAGATAGGTAAGGAACTGAAAAGAGAGATGATGATAGAGATAAGAGGTTTCACTATCTAGATCTAATAGAAGAATCAACACTTGAAGGTGATAATATCATAGCGAGAAAATGAGCTTGAAGTATTGGCCAAGTTGTAGGTCAATGCCTAAGAGACCAAGGAAGTACAAACACATCCCATTATTAGTATAAAAGGCAACACCATAATTGAAGTGAACATGGTAATCTTACCCTCCATGAACCTTTCTCAATTTGTTTCTTAAGAACCTTTTGATGATTTTGAAAATAAAGCCAAAGGCATTGATTCCAAGCTCATTAAACAAATGGGATATAATGGCCAAGGGATCAGAAAGAGAAGTCATGGGATTCTAAAATTAATTGTAGTTTAACATAGGCCTAAGCATAAAGGCCTAGAATTCAATGGCAAAGAGAGTTTGACAAAATCAATGGTCACCAAATAACCTTTTCCAAGGCACAAAGGATCAAAGAAAAAGTCATTTCAATTAAAAAAATAGGTAGTGAAAAATTGAGTGGTAAGAAAATCATTCCAACTTGCTTGTAAAAGCTTGAAGGAGGGCATCCAAGTGATATCTCCATCATCCAACTATGCACCCACTCTTGGGAGACCAAGCTAATAAGCACAAGAATAGGCTAAAGAGGTATGCAAGGCATCTTTGGTTTGGTTTTGTTTTGTAAAAGAATTCACAATACTAATGTTTGTTAGCACTCGAGAAATAGTAAGATACCAAACAATCCATTCAATATCAAGAAATTTTCCCACTATTGCAAGTAGAGGAACATTGGGGAGTCAAACGTTGGAGGATGCATTTGGGGCTTTATCCCAAAATCACTAAAAGAAAAAATTGGAGAGTGAAAATCAAGGGGAAGGAAGATGGAGAAGTAAGTGCCTAAGAATTATGATAGTAGAAGATGTCATTAGAACCAATGCAGTTGGAAAAAATCTTTTGTTAAAGGAAATCCCTATTCAATGGTTATTTTCCATTTGGTCATAAAATCACCACTTTTTGGAGATCTATCATAAATGACTTAGTGGGGTTTTAAGGAGGGACAACTCTTACCTATGTTAGGAGAGTAGACAAGGGAGAATTTTAGGAGCTAAATTTTGCAAATGGGTTAATTTTCCATGTTTTTTCTAAAACAATTCACCAATTTCCATTTTTTCTAGAAATGATTCACTAAAATTTTATAAGATAATATTATTTTACCTTAAATGTCACCAAAAGTTAAAATAAGTATATAAAATCCTTAAAAAATTGTATATTTTTACAAAATTCTAACTAAAAATTTTATAATTTGCATCTTAAAGACTAATAACATTCACCTAATTTTATATACTTTCCATCCTTAAAATTAGCTAATACTTATATAGTTATAAAAAGAAATAAAAGAATAAGCTCAAAAATTTAGGTGCAAAAACATCTATAAAAATTATAATCTAAACCAATTTAAATAAACTTCTATTATTTAAACTTTATAATAAAATTTAATTTTCTAAATTTTAAATTAATATAAATAATTAACTTTTCAAAATAAATAAATATGTATCATTCTCCAATTAATATAATTTTTTTTATATAAAAAATTACATTTAAAAAAAAAAAATCTTTTAATTTTTATAAATATATAATTTAAATATTTAATATCAAGATATGTACATAAAAGATAAGCATTCTCAATTACAAAGAATTCATCTCCCCATTTTAAAGATTAAACACTAAGCACTCAATATTATATCAAAATATGTACCTGAGACATAGCTTTCTCAATTACGAGTTCATCTGCCCATTTTAGGGATTAAGCACTGGCCATTCAATATTATTAAAAATATTCTTTAAAACGTGACATTTGAACATTAGTGCTAAATATATTGTATTATTTTATATTAGAAATAATTTATTATTAAAATAATATTGTAAAAGTTTTAAAAATCTTACACAAGATTTTGTATTAAAGTAAAATTAGAATTAAATGATACATTTTAAATATAAAAATATTATAAATTATATAATAGAAAAAACAAATTGATAAAATTATAATGCACAGATTACTTGAACAAATTATATATGCATGCAAAGTTCAGATCTCCCAGACAGAGATTACATGAATTTTCTGGCATCGTGCTAAGTGAGTTCATCACTGTCCACCATCCCATTCCCGGATGAGGGAGTCTCTATAATCTTGCACTTTAAAAGTACTTTAATGTCATGTGGAAGCGGCACCAAGCGGTAACAACATATAATATCTAGATGCTTCAGATTTGTAAGTTTTCCTATTTCACCTGGCAATGATATCAAAGACGCACAGTTACAAATACTCAAGAATTGAAGGTGAGCAAGATTGCCTATGTCTTCAAGAACGTTGTGAATCTGAATATCCCCTAAGTCAAGAAACTCAAGGAGTATCAATTGCCACAATGATGCTAGAAATGAGTTTAAAGGTAATAGAGATAGGTCTAATACCTTCAAATTGGTGAAATTAAGGAAAAAGCCTTGTGGAATTTCTCTCAAATATATATTTTCCCCTAACATTAGAGAAACTACTTTTGGACTGTTGGGAATTTCAGGTTATTCCAAACAAAAATCTGAACAGAGGAAAGTGCTTTGCTTTCACAAGATCTTTACACAGTGAAGCTAAATTGCTTTGGGAGAACAGAGTGTTTCACATCCACAATAAAAAACTTGTATTCATTAATCAAAAACAACCTGTTACAAAAGATATTCCTCTTAATAGAGGGATTCACCAAGAACTTCGAGTTCCACAAAAAAAAAAATTACTCTGTTTCAGCTCCAAATTTTTACACCATTGTGTGTAAAAATAAAACTTACATTTACTGCTGTAAAAATTCACTCACATTCACTGAGGGAATAAAAATTTCTTTACATTTGTTGCAGCAAGTTTCTCCCTTTACATTTCATATGAAACATACAAAAATTATTACAGTTGCGTTGTTGCGCATTCCCTTATAATGCTGGTTCAACCAACAAACACCAAAACATCTTTATGCTGTTGCGTCCCACACATCTTTTTAATGAACTATGAGCATTCCATGTACTATGAACAAAAACAAAACATAACAATACATTGACCTATACCATATTCCCATGCATAAAAAAACATTAAAATCAAATGGTTTTTACCAACGTTTACTTGTGCCCATACCTTTCTTTTAATCGTGCCATACTCCCGTACAAAATGAACTAAAAACTTTTACCTATATTTATGAACCTCAATTAATTTTACTTATTGTTTTACTGGCGGTAAAAAACTTTCACTTCATGCAAGTTCAAATGGTGCAGGGCCATTGATTTAATCGAACGGCTATCACAATTTCCCCGAAGGTCAAAATCGCACGAACATTGCCGGCCGGGGAATGCGTTGTTTTGGAACAGTGCTATGGACATGCGTCGGTCAACAAATGTGATCGGAGCCCCCTCCAAAAATACCACGCTGCGTGAAAGGTGGTGCGGGGAAATCAGGGTGGTTTTGCTGGAAATAAATGCGCTCAGGTGAAATTATATTTCAACACTCCCCTTTAATTTCAACTGTTGGGTTATCAGTCATACCCAGACATTTCCTCAAAAACTCAAAACTTTTCTGGTCCAATGGTTTGGTCAGAATGTCTGCAACCTGCTCCTAAGTCCTGCAATGTTTTAAAACAATTTCTCCATTGTTCACCAATTCCATGATGTAATGAAACTTTGTGTCAATGTGTTTCATTCTCTTGTGAAACACAGAATTCTTGGATAAAGCAATAGCTGAGCTATTGTCACAAAAAATCACAGTTCCTTTTTCTTACTCTTGGCATAAACTCCTTAGCATCCTTCTCATCCAAACTGCTTGACATGCTGCTGTTGTAGATGCCACATATTCTGCCTCTGCTGTAGACAACGCTACAATAGGCTGTTTTTTAGAAGCCCATGAAATGGCTCCTGAACCCATGTGAAAAACATAACCGAATGTGCTTTTCCGATCATCTACAGTTCCAACCCAATCACTATCAGTGTATCCAATTAAACCTAAACATTCTGAGATAGTATATAAAATGCCAAACCTTTTAGTACCTTTAACATACCTCAAAATTCTTTTTGCTACCTGCCAATGTGCTTCTTTTGGCCTCTCCATGAATCTGGAAATTAAACTAACAACATGCATTATATCCGGCCTTGTTGTAGTCAAATACATGAGGTTGCCAACTATGCTCTTGTACAAAATAGGATCAAAATCCTTGATGCTATCCTCTTTGCTGGGTTTTAATCCCATCATTGTGGGAGTGATTCCTGCCTTGCTCTCTTGCATGTTAAATCTTTCCAATACTTCTTTAACATATTTCGCCTGTGAGATAAAAAAACCCATTTTCATTTTGTTCTACTGCTATTCCTAAGAAGTATGTCAGCAAACCCATGTCAGTCATTTCAAATTCTTCTTTCATGTCTGTTTTGAAATTTCCAATGAGATAATCATCATTACCTATGAAAATAACATCATCAACATATAACACAACAATTAGTAATTTACCATCCTTTTCTTTGATGTAGAGGGTGGGTTCTCCCTCACACTTTTCAAATCCATTTTCCAGTAGATAGGAAGCTATCCTACTGTACCACGCTCTTGGTGCTTGCTTCAGCCCATAAAGAGCTTTCTTCAATCTGCACACTTTGTGCTCTCGGCCTTTCTTTTCATAGCCTAGAGGTTGTTCAATGTAAACCTCTTCCATTAACACTCCATTTAGTAATGCTGACTTCACATCCATTTAGTAAACTTTCCACTTATTTTGTGCTGCTATGGACAACACTGCTCTCACTGTTTCCATTCTTGCAACCGGTGCAAAAGTTTCCTCATAGTCTCTCCCATACTGCTGCTTATATCCTTTGACAACCAATCTTGCCTTGTGTCTTTCTATTTTTCCTTCAGCATTACTCTTGGTCTTGTAGACCCATTTAACTCCAATGACTTCTTTACCTTTTGGTAGTTCAACTAAATCCCATGTCTTGTTTCTTTCTATGGCATTGATCTCCTCATCCATAGCTTCTATCCATTTCCTATCCTTAATTACATCTTTGAAATGAATAGGGTCATCGACATGAAAGTATAAAGCAAACAAAGAATTCATACCTTCATCATAAATGTCACTTAAATTTTTGAACTTCTTACCTCTTTCATTTGGTGTACAAATACTTGAAGAAGCACTTGAATTTCCTCCTTGTGGTGTGCTTGGAGAAGCACTTTCATTTATCCTCAAGGGTGTCCCTTGCTGGCCTTGTGTTGACGCTGCTGTTTGGGGATGTATTTCAGCCATCTCCTCAACATCTTCATCATGAGACAAATAGTTTTTAACATTCACTGTTTTCTCTATGCTTCCATCCCAATCTTCCTCCTCAATGAACTGAACATCTCTGCTCACAAAGAACTTCTTGGTGGATGGGTTACACAACCTGTAAGCTTTGGATTCCTCACTGTATCCAATGAAAATACATTTCTCCCCTTTGTTGTCCAAATTCTTCCTTAGCTGATCTGGAATGTGTGCATAAGTCACACATCCAAAAACTTTCATGTGGGTGACTCCTTGCTTTCTCCCACTCCATGCTTCTTCTGGCACTCTGTTCATGACTGCTTTTGTAGGGCATCTATTCAAAATGTATGCTACACAGTGTACAACTTTAGCCCAATAATCATTTAGCAAATGATTTGTCTTTAACATACTCTTTGCCATATCCATGATGGTGTTATTCTTTCTTTCAGCTACTCCATTTTGCTGGGGAGTGTACCTTGTGGTAAACTGTTTTTGTATTCCATTTTCTCTACAAAAGCGTAGAAATTCTTTGGATATATACTCACCTCCTCTATCAATTCTTAGAACTTTGATATGCAACCCACTTTGGTTTTCTACAAGTGCTTTGAAATTTCAAAAATTTTCAAACACTTCACTTTTGTTTTTCAGAAAATATACCCAAGTTTTTCTAGTAAAATCATCAATGAATGTTAAAATATATTGGCTTCCTGCTAATGATGGGGTTTGCATCGCTCCACATAAATCTGAGTGGACAATTTCTAAGGGTGCTTTTGCCCTTATGCTTTTCCCAAATGGAAAAATTTCTCTGTGTTGTTTCCCCAAGATACAACCTTCACAAAGGTTGTCTGGTTTCTCTATCAATGGTGATCCTCTTACCATCCCTTTTCTACTCAACAAGTTAAGACCTCCAAATTTGAGATGTCCAAATCTCAAGTGCCACAACCAATTTTCATCTTTCGGTTCGCTTTGGAAAGCCTCTTGAGTCACTGCTTCAATTACTTCTTTATTTTTTAAATCTGCCTTCATTATGAGAGGGAACATCCTGTTCCTCATCATCTTCACTTCAACAATACATTGTTTGCTGGGTGCTCTATCCATGATGGTGCATACATCATTCACAAAGAAAACATTGTACCCCTTTTGAACAAGCTATCCAATACTTAAGAGGCTACACTTCATTCCAGGAACATAATAGACATCTGCTATGGTTTTCTTTTCACCTTTCTTTGTAAATATTTTAACTTCTCCTTTTCCCATAACAAAAACTTTACTATCAGTCCCAAGTGTGACTTGTGACTTCACACTCTGATCTAACTTGGAAAACAAGGCTATGTTTTCTGTCATATGGTTACTGCAACTGGAGTCTAGAAACCATGTATCTTCACTGTTTGTTTCAGCCATATTACAAGCTAAAAGCACATTATCTTGGCTGATATTTTCTCTAGTGATATTTGCACTAGATCTATTATTTATATCATGCTACTTCTTCCTACATTCATTTGCATAATGCCCATATTTTTTACAATAATAACATTGGACATTGGATTTTTCATACCTTTGTCTTTGAGCATGATGTTGTCCACTTTGTTGGCTGCTGCCTTGGCCTTGGTTCTGATTTGGATGGCTGCCTCTTCCTTGAGCATTTGCTGGACTATTTCTTCCACCTCTATTTTGGCTTCTGCCTCTTCCTCTCTTGTTTTCTCTTCCTTGACCTCTTCCTCTTCCAAAGGACATTTGGGTCTTGAAGGCTTGCTCTAGGTATGAGTTTTCATTTCTACTCAATCTCTGCTCATGTGTTATCAGTGATGCATGGAGTTCATCAACTGAAAAGTTTGTGAGATCATTTGTCTCCTCTATGGGGGTGACAATCACATCAAACTTTGAGGGTAGGACCCTCAATAGTTTCTCCACAATCCTCCTTTCTTCAAGAATCTCTCCATGAGATCTTATCTGTGTGACCAGACCAATCACATGTGTGAAGAATGAGTCAATATTGTCTGACTCCTTCATGCACAGATTCTCAAAATCTCTCCTCAGCAACTGTAGTTTTGTTGTATTCACTTTCTCCATGCCTTGATAGGTTGTCTTGAGAGTTTTCCATGCTTCTTTGAATGTCTTGGCTATTGCTATCCTTGGAAACACACTCTCATGCACTGCTTGATACAAAAATATGAGGGCTTTAGAATCTTTCTTCTTATAACTCTTCAACAGATCTTTCTTTGCCTGAGTTAATCTATTAAACTAATTTTCATTTGCTGGTTCTTCAAAACCTTCCTCAACAAATTCCAATAAATCTTGGGAGGCAAACAGGGTTCTCATGGTTATTGCCCAATAGTCATAGTTTTTCCCATTAAACTGTGGGAGCTGAGTATTAAACATACCCATGCTAGTGCTGGTGTTGGTACTGGAGCTAGCCATTCTTGCACTCTAAACTATGCTTCAAAATAACTGACTGTGTATTTAAAATAACTGACTGTTTTCAACAGCAACACAGAAAACTAGTTTGAGAAATACCTTGGATTTTTTGACTGAGTCTTCACTCTGCTGGAGAAGTTGCTACAGAAAAAAAACCTTCCCTTCAGCTTATTTGACACCTTCAAAGAGCCTGGACAAGCTCTGATACCATGTTGGAAATTTCTGGTTATTCCAAACAAAAATCTGAACAGAGGAAAGTGCTCTATTTTCACGGGATCTTTACACAAGGAAGCTAAATTTCTTTGGGAGAACAGAGTGTTTCACATCCACAATAAAAAACTTGTATTCATTAATAAAAAAAAACCTGTTACAAAATATATTCCTCTTAACATAGGGATTCACCAAGAACTTCTAGTTCCATACAAAAAAAAAAAAATTACTCTGTCTCAGCTGCAAATTTTTACACCACTGTGTGTAAAAATAAAACTTACATTTACTGCTGTAAAAATCACTTACATTCACTGCTGGAATAAAAATTTCTTTACATTTGCTGCGGCAAGTTTCTCCCTTTACATTTCATATGAAACATCCAAAAATTATTACAGTTGCGCTGCTGCGCATTCCCTTACAATGCTGGTTCAACCAACGAACACCAGAACATCTTTACGTTGCTGCGTCCCACACATTTCTCTTAATGAACTATGAGCATTCCATATACTATGAACAAAAACAAAACATAACAATACGTTGACCTATACCATATTCCCGTGCATAAAAAATAACATTAAAATTAAATGGTTTTTACCAACGTTTACTTGTGCCCATACCTTTCTTTTAATCGTGCCATACTCCCGTACAAAATGAACTAAAAACCTTTACCTATATTTAGGAACCTCAATTAATTTTACTTATTGTTTTACTGGCGGTCAAAAACTTTCACTTCACATAAGTTCAAATGGTGCAGGCCCGTTGATTTAATCGAACGGCTATCACAATTTCCCCGAAGGTCAAAATCGCACGAACATTGCCGGTCGGGGAATGCATTGTTTTGGAACAGTGCTATGGACACACGTCAGTCAGAATATGTGATCGAATCCCCCTCCAAAAATACCACGCTGCGTGAAAGGTGGTGCGGGGAAATCAGGGTGGTTTTGCTGGAAATAAATGCACGCAGGTGAAATTATATTTCAACATGGACACCTAAATTCATTCGTTGGAAAACATGTAATATTGTTGTTGCGAAGTGATATCAGTTTGCAATCAGCACAGGCCTCCATGTCGGGGAAACGTTGAAACTTGTGACCTGCCCTAAATGCATAATTTTCCTCTTTCTCACCGATATAAATCCCCATGGTATCGCGGAGAACATCGTGAACATAAGTATAGCGCACAATAACTTCATTGATTTCATCAACCTCTTCATTCACCCAGGAACGATCGAGAAGCAACTTTACATACCTGCAACCAATGTCTAGTAAGTAGTCGTAGTCCCGATCATTGGTCTTGACCAGACCTTCTGAGATCCACATTCGTACCAAACCTTCTACAGGAATTCGTGCATCTTCATCAAACATGGCACAGTAAAGAATGTAGTTTTTCAAATCAGCAGAGCGCAAAGCATCATAACTCCATCTCAATCGCCGATACAAATCTTTTTCAATTCTTGGATGACAAATTGGAAAATTTGGGTCCACCTTTTGCATTTGGGTTAAAGCAAATTTTGAGTCATTTACAGCTGCGGTTCTCTTCATTGTTGAGGCTATTACATTTATCGCCAATGGCAAACCTTTACATTCGCTGGCGACTTCTCTGGCAATTTTCTCTATGTCCATGGAACATGGTCGTCTTTGAAGGCTACTCTGCAAAACAGGGCCCATGCCTCCTCTGTTGGTAGAGGTCATATTTATATGGACATTTCTGTGTCCATTTCTGCAATCAGATCTTTATTTCGAGTAGAGAATACAAGTTTGCTACCCTTGCTTGTGCCAAATTCTACCCCTGGTTCTTGTTGAGGATAATTTGCCGTCATCAAAGGCCTGCCATACAGAAATTAAGGCCTGAAATTCATGACAGCATTGTCCCTTAATTCTAGGAGTAAATTATGTAAATTTCTCTGCTAATTGATATGAAATTAGTATGTAATTATCTCTCTTTAATTATAAATAAAGATCCTCACCACAATTACAATGTGGTGGTTTATTCAACCTTCTCATGGTACCAAATTTCATGCTCTGTTTGTGTGCAGTCTGAAGGTTGATCGGTGGTCAAGTGTGGAGAAAGAAGACAGTTGCCATCCGAGTGCTATTGAGTTGTTGTTGACCTGTGTTCAGAGCTGATTGAGCTTGCAAGAACAAGGAGCATTCAATCTGAAGTTTAGGCAGTGGTTTGCAGCTTGTTCCTTGCTTCCTTTTGCCAGTTTTTTTTGTTGTTCTATCCTTTCCTCCCCATGGCTACCGAAACCTACCTTCTTCCTTTCAACACCTTAATTCATATGATCACCATTAAACTTTCCTCCACCAATTATCTCCTTTGGAAGAGTCAACCTCTTCCTCTTCTTGAGAGTCAGAATTTGTTGGGTTATGTTGATGGCACCATCATACCTCCCCCTCAGTTTAATCCTGCTACTTCTCAGACACCCAATGACAACCACCTAGAGTGGAAATCTACAGATCAACATCTTCTCTGCCTTCTTCGTTCCTCCCTCACTAAGGAAGCCCTGGAAGAGGTTGTTGGCCTCTCTACTGCACGTGAGGTTTGGCTTGCTCTAGAGAACACCTTCAACCACCGTTAGAAGGCCCGCAAAATCCATCTCAAGGACGAACTTCAGCTAATGAAACGTGGAACCAAATCTGTTGCTGACTATGCTCGTGCGTTCAAATCCCTCTGCGATCACCTTCATGCAATTGGTCGGCCCGTTGATGGCACTGATAAGGTGCATTGGTTTCTCCGTGGCCTCGGCACTAATTTCTCCAGCTTCTCCATTGCGCATATGGCGCTCACGCCTCTTCCCAGCTTTGTCGACCTAGTTTCCAAAGCTGAGAGCTTTGATATTTTCCAAAAGTCACTCGAGCCCACTGCTCCTCCTGCTGTCGTGTTCACAGCTGCCAGTCGTGGTCCTGAACGGTCAACCCAGCATAGCTCCTTCCGCAACTTCCGTGGCCAAACCCCTGCAAATCGTGGTCATGGTAACTCTACAAATAATGGTCATCATTCCTCTGGTCCAGGACGTCGCCCTCCCTGCTGCCAAATCTGCCGCCTTGATGGCCATTATGTTGGTTGCTGCAATCAGAGGTATGTTCCCAGTGAGTCAACTGCTCATCTTGCCGAGGCCTTCACCAATTCCTGTTCTCTCAATTATGCAGTGATCTTTGATTGGTTCTTGGACACTAGAGCTCCAGTGCATATGTCTAATGACCCATCTCACTTGGACCAGTCCACTCAGTACAATGGTAAGGATTCTGTAATTGTGGGAAACGGTGCCTCCTTACCCATCACACATATTGGTACCCTCTCTCCTGCTCCAAATATTCATTTATTAGATGTCTTCGTTGTTACCCATCTCACCAAAAATCTTCTCTCAATTAGTAAATTAACCTCTGATTTTCCCTTATCTGTTACTTTTACTAATAATCGTTTCTATATTCAGAATCTTCAAACAGGAAAGGTGGTAGCAACCGGTAAGAGAAATGGCAGCCTATTTGTACTGGAGTGTAGCAACTTTGCGTTCTTTTCTGTGCTTAAAAATAAATCTTTACATGCTTCCTATGATTTATGGCATGCTCGCCTTGGACATGTAAATCACTCTCTTATTTCACATTTAAATAAACAAGGACATCTTTATCTTACGTCTTCATTGCCCTCTCCCACATTGTGCAGTACCTTTCAACTTGCGAAAAATCATCGCTTGCCTTATTCACATAATGAACATAGGTCGCCTCATGTATTAGATCTTATTCATTGCGACTTATGGGGCCCTTCCCTTGTCAAATCGAATTTGGGGTTTGTCTATTATGTTATTTTCATTGATGATTATTCACGATTCACTTGGCTTTATCCTTTAAAATTCAAATATGACTTTTATAATTTTTTCACTCAATTTCAAAAATTTGTGGAAACTCAATATTCTGCTCGCATTAAAATTTTTCAAATTGATGGCGGAGGTGAATTCACTAGCACTAGCTTTCAAACTCATCTTCATACAGTCGGAATTCACCATTAGCTTTCCTGTCCCGATACACCCACCATAAATGGTCGTGCTGAACGCAAACACCGCCACGTAACCGAGACTGGCCTAGCCCTTCTTTTTCACTCTCACCTTTCTCCTCGCTTCTGGGTTGACGCTTTTAGCACTGCAGCTTACATCATCAATCGGTTGCCAACACCGCTTCTTGGAGGTAAGTCACCGTTTGAACTTTTATATGGTTCTTCTCCAAATTATGAAAATTTCCATCCCTTTGGTTGTCGTGTTTATCCTTGTTTACGTGCTTATATGCCTAACAAATTTTCCCCACGCAGCATTCCCTGCATTTTTTTGGGTTACAGTCCCTCTTATAAAGGGTTTCGTTGCCTTGACCCCGTCACCTCTCGGCTCTATATCACCCGACACGCTCAATTTGATGAAAATCATTTCCCTTTCATCGATACCTCTCATGCTCAGCCCCTTTCTTCTCTACAATTTTCCCACTTTCTGGAACCTCGTATTTTACATACTGACCCTCCTCCGTCATCCCCTGCACCACATTCTCTGCATATTACTCAATCCGGATTTAACCCATGTGCTATTTGTACTGATCTAGTGGAAGAACCCTTGTAGGCTACTGATTCCTTTGTAGGTCCCTCTTCATCAACACCAGCTTCTAGTCCACCTCCCACTAAGGCACGAACCGCTCCTCATGTTCCTGCGCCAACAATTTCGCTAGGCTCTCACCCTATGATCACACGAGCTAAAGCTGGTATTTTCAAAACTCGTCATCCAGCAAACCTTGGTGTCTTGGGCTCATCTAGACTTCTTTCTGCTCTTCTTGCCTCCATTGAACCTAAAGGATTCAAATCTGCTACTAACAATCCTGCCTGGCTTGCTGCCATGGATGAAGAAGTTCACACTCTGCACAATAATCGCACCTGGATTTTGGTTCCTCGACCTGCGAACACCAATATTGTGGGCTCCAAATGGGTGTTCCGAACAAAATATCTTCCTGATGGATCCATTGAGCGATTCAAAGCTTGCCTTGTTGCCAAAGGATATACCCAGGTACCCGGTCTTGATTACACTGACACCTTTAGTCATGTTATCAAGGCCACTACTGTCCGTGTTGTGATTTCTCTTGCTATTAACAACAAGTGGCATATTCGTCAACTTGACGTCAAGAATGTGTTCTTCAATGGCACTCTCACTGAAAATGCTTATATGGAACAGCCGCCTGGGTACATTGATCCTCACTTTTCTAATCATGTCTATCTATTAAAGAAAGCTCTCTATGGTCTCAAGTAAGCTCCTTATGCCTGGTTCCAGCGCTTCAGCTCTTTTCTTATTCAACTTGGTTTCTATTGCAGCCACGAGGACCCTTCTATATTTGTCTTTCATAAGCAATTTGACATTATCTATTTGCTTCTTTATGTTGATGACATTATTGTTACTGGCAACAACACCTCTCTTCTTGAAAACTTTATTTGTAAACTCAATTCTGTGTTTGCCACTAAAGATTTGGGTCCTCTCAGTTACTTTCTTGGCCTTGAAGCTTCGCCAACTGCAGATGGTCTCTTTCTCAGTCAGCTGAAATATGCACGGGATATTCTTACTCGCGCTCAGTTACTTGACAGTAAACCTGTCCATACTCCCATGGTTGTCTCCCAACACTTGTCTGCTGATGGCCCTCTATTTTCTAATCTCACTCTTTACAGGTCTCTTGTTGGAGCACTACAATACTTGACCATCACGTGCCCAGACATTGCTCATGCTGTCAACTCTGTTAGTCAATTTTTGCATGCTCCAACTGAAGATCACTTTCTTGCTGTTAAGCGTATTCTTCGCTATGTCAAGGGCACCCTCCATTTTGGCCTTACTTTTCGCTCATCTGCTACTCCTAGTGCTCTAGTTGCTTACTCTGATGCTGACTGGGCAGGTTGTCCAGACACTCGTCGCTCTACCTCTGGCTACTCTATTTATCTTGGTGACAATTTGGTCTCTTGGAGTGCTAAGAAGCAACCTACTGTATCTCGTTCCAGTTACGAATCTGAATTTTGTGCTCTTGCAAACATTGCTGCCGAACTTATTTGGCTTACGCATCTCCTTCGTGACCTTCAGGTTCTCATTCCACAATGGTCTCTTCTCTTATGCGACAACAAGAGTG
Organism: Pinus tabuliformis; assembly: GCA_031772625.1. Lineage (NCBI taxonomy): Eukaryota > Viridiplantae > Streptophyta > Pinopsida > Pinales > Pinaceae > Pinus > Pinus tabuliformis. The sequence goes on from CM062819.1 coordinate 682,785,756, forward strand.
CTATTTTTTTGAGCTCCAAACCAGTTTCTCACAAGCGAGCCAAGCATGTTGCATTAGACTATCATTTTCTTCGCGAACTTGTTGTCGCTAGCAAACTTCACACGCAATATGTGCCCTCTCATCTACAGGTTGTTGACATCTTCACAAAAAGTGTTCCTCGACCCCTTTTTGAATTTTTCTGATCCAAGCTTCACATTCATTCCAATCCGACGCTCAGCTTGCGGGGGGGTGTTGAGGATAATTTTCCGTCATCAAAGGCCTACCATACATAAATTAAGCCCTGACATTCATGACAACACTATCCCTTAATTCTAGGAGTAAATTATGTAAATTTATCTGCTAATTGATATGAAATTAGTATATAATTATCTCTCTTTAATTATAAATGAAGATCCTCACCACAATTATAGTGTGGTGGTTTATTCAACCTTCTCAGTTCTTTCAAATCCACATGTCATTTAAAATCAAAAGAAATCTATTCGTCTTGAGGTAGGCAGACAATTTCATCTTCCACACATCACTAGAATAGTTTGCTACATCTAAATGAAGTGCAGAAGCAATATCATTTTGTATCTGTTCAATTGGAAATCGAGCAACTGTAACCCAAATCATATGATAAAAAAAGTGACTAACCTTGATGGTGTTGTAGACTTTTTTGAGGAACGTCGTTTTACCCACACCACCCATGACATATACACCAATTGTATGAAGGTGGACATGGGAAGCTCTCGTCAGCTAACCCACAACCTGTATCTCTGCATCTCTAATTTCCAACCCTACCAATACGGTGTTTGGTTGGCCTTGAAGTAGTACGTCTGCATGTTGTTGTGCCGCCTGCACAATCTGGTAAGCATTGTTCATCATTAAAAGGTCTGCTTGAAGGTCATCAAAGAAATCAGAACAAGTCGTTTTCCACTCTTGGATCTGTGTAGACATTCTGGGCTTGCAAACAAGGCAGTCAATACACTGCTGCGGCCAGGGGCGTAGTGAGTGCTAGATCAAATCTTTGCGCTTTTCAACAGCGTCTTGCATCCTTAGCAATCGATTATTCAGATAAATGGGGACCTCCCTCTGCTGATCTCGGAATAGAGCATTAATATAATCTAAGAAGCTCTTCATGCGCCATAACTGCTCCTGGAGAAGCCGAGAATTTTCATCCAAGTGAATTAACATAATATGACCCAATAAGGGAATCAGAGTATGAAAATAAGAATAACCAGGACGCACCAACAACAAAATGGATAGCAGAGGAAATGGAACGGAATATCCAATAAGGGAAGCAGAGTATTGCAAAGTATAGAGAATATAATAACAACCAGAACAACTAGAGTATGAATATAATAGGGATATACATCGGACAAAAGTACGGAAGGAAGGAAGAAAAGAGGAAATTTTTACATGATTCCTTAATAAAGTCAATATATAACAATAAAATTTGTGAGAAACTAGTAACATGAGGGAAATTGAACTAATTTACATTCATATTCCCAAAAAATTTGGATATTTAATCTCGAAAGAGTATTCAAGGAAAAATAATTTTGTCAAAAACCATAGTTATCATTTTCAATTTTGTGATGAGGAACGCACAAATAAGATTAGTGCCAATAACAAATAAGAATAGGGAAACATAATAGAGATAACAAGGAATGCACTGGGATTGACAACATGGTTCATAAAATCGCTAATAAATTTTGACCCAAATAATAAAATGTTGAATATTAATTTGACACCTTTGATTTATTGTTTTAAAAAAAATAAGATGAAAATTAAACTAAAAAATATACCCGATATATAAACAATGCACATCCTCTAACTATAAAGATATCACTCCTAAAAACTAATAACAACCTTTTACCTAACATAAACATGATCTACATAATTTATGATTTTTATATTTATCAATAAATGCTAAATTACTAAATTTTAAACTTTATATTGCACTAGTTATTAGTCCATGCCATCTGGCAATGGCCAAGGACTATAGTAATCGATATCACGATGTTTAGCATTAATTATGTTATCACTAGGAACTATAGTTCATGTATATAAGGTTGTCCATAAGTTTTTATAAAGTCTTGAAGTCTTGTAAATAGGTTTATTAGTTTATGTCAATTTCAAATTTGAAATTCAAGAGTTGTGGATGAGAATTCGTGTAAAGGCAAGATCATTAGACACCCTCCATCATTGTTAGTTATGTCATGTCATGTCATTGGTACTTTGCGCAGTTTCGCAGCGCGGGTATGATGTCTTTGGTACTTGCGCAGTTTCGCAGCGCGGGGGTGATTGGTCAGTTTTGCTGCGAAATAATGTTTGCGTGTTTTCGTAGCGCTCTGTTTGTCAGCAATTTCGTAGCGCATCCTCTTAAATTTGAACTGCCTGCGCTACGAAATCGGAGTTTCAGGGTTTTTTGCAGCGTTTTTCTCTGAATGTCTAATCCGAGAGTAGTGAGTCACAAATCCGGTCATGATTGTCTTTTCACACCCTTTCTATGTCATGATTAGCCATTATTTTGCCATAAGGTCCGAAGTCATATAGTTGTGTGTCAGTTTGAAGGACGTTATAGGAGATGGTCATTTCATAATGAGTCCTTTATATCATATGAAGGTTTTTGCTATATGAAAAGCCTGAGCTTTGTTTTAAACGGACTACTGCAAGCGAGCCTGCTCTCTACAGCTAAAGATTGTTTTCGCGCTGCAAACCACCATCATTCCCTTGTGTAAAAATACTTAAAGAAGCATGGAAAGAAAGGAGCACCGTTCTGGTAAATGTGTGAGAACAGAGCCGGAGGGGTTAGATGTAACTCTCAGGAATGAGGAGGTAGCAAAGACATTTCGAAGTGCTGGTTGTTGGCGATTTTGTGAAAAATTAAAGGGTGGACATGCAGAAGTGACCAAGGCATTTGCATTGAACTTCACTGGACTGAATTCGAAGGTGGCCATGTTGGAGTTTCCGGTGTCCCCTGAAGTCATTTCTACTGTCACAGAAATCCCGAGGGGTGGCCAAGAGTGGTTCAAGAATTTCAAGTTTGACATGGGTCGGTGTAAGGAGTTCTTGAAGGCACCTTATGTAGATGAAGATCTCACTAAAGCTGTCCCAAGGAGCTATCTAAAGGAGAATTATGCTATGCTATTGACATGTATCCAGAAGTACCTGACATGTGAGGGTAGGTACAACAAAGTTTACTCATACCACTTCAAGCTGCTGTTACACTTCACTGGTAAGAGTTCAATAGACATACCTTTTTACTTGTTCAGGAGTATTAGCAAGATGTGTGATAAGATTCAGTTAAAGAAAGATGCTTATGAAACATCTCTTTTTCATCATGGTCTGGTTAAATTGCTGGTGTTGGATAGCCTACATAAAATTGGTAAAGACTGGGATTCATTTGTGTTTATGGCCGGTTTCCCAAGTAAAACGGGCCTCACTCCATTACCTGTAAGAGAAAGAGAAGAAAGGAGTGAGGAAACTACTTTGGCTGAAATTAGGAGAGAAATAACAGACCATAAGAAGCCCAAAGCTAAAACAAAGAAATCAGAGAGGTCTGTAACAGTTAAAGAAACACCTGAAGCATCAATGAAGAAAACTCCTAAGCCAGCAGTTAAAGAGATACTTGAAGCATCAGTAGATAAAACTCCAAAATCATCTAGAGTATCTGAAAAGGAAACCCCTAAGTCATCTCCTAAGGAAACACCTCAGTCATCAAAACAGAAGACTCACAAAAGAAAAGATGAAGCTAAATCCAGTGAAGTTGAAAGGGTTTCAAGGGTGAAAACTAGAGGCCAACTAAGCAAAGAAAAAGGAAAGTCAGTCCCTGTGGAAGAAAGTCCTATTTCAAAGGGTAGTTTAAATGACTTACTTGAAGCCATTGAATTGGAACAAGATCATCCAATCCAAATTGAACCACTTGAACTTGAGCAAGATCAATTGGTACCACCAATGCATATTGATCTAACACAATCCTCACCTGAAAGTTCTAAAAGGTCAAGGGCTTCTAAAAGGTTAAAGTTTGAAGAACCAAGTGAAGAATATGCCTTTAAACCACGCAGACCAGTGACTAGAAGGCAAATTAAAGAAGTGGAGAGAGCTCAGAAAGAGAAAGCACCTTCGGAAATGCCTAGGACAGAGGCACTTGAAATCTTCTCTGAAACAGTCCAAGCAGCTAAAAGCAAGAACAAGGATAATAAGGTTGTTATCAGTCAAAGTGGAAATGTGATTGCCATTAAGAAACAAGCTGGAGCAAGTAAGGAAATACCTCAGGTTCAAAATGTTTTTAAAGAAAAGGCAGTAAGATATACAAGCCATAAGAAAGCTGTAATGAAAGGTAAAACAAGTTTGATCAGTCAAGCTAGCTCAGTATCTGATGCCTATGTATGGACAGTGCCAGCTCTGAAGCAGGCAAAGATTATGAAACAAATGAATGCAAGTCTAAGAGCAGAGAACAAGAAGTTGAAGGAAGAAGTCATCAGCCTGAAAGGGAAGCTAGACAAACTAGCTAAATGATCCAAGGAGGAATGTGCTTCCCAAATTTTGATATATTTTGGTTATCATCTTTTTAAAAGCTTTTTGAGACTTTTTGATGTCCTTGCACCTGTATAGAATGACTGAAGAAATCACAGACTTGAGTTATTGTTGCTGTAAGGTTCATGTGTTTAATTTTGATGACCTACAGCAGTTTCGTAGCGCGCTATTAAACTGTTGTAGATGACTGTTTATATTGAAAACTTGAGTTTGAATGCTGAGGTTAGCAAATGTTTAAAGAGATGACTTAATGCCAGCATGGAGACTATAGAAAGTCAGTCAGATGTTTAAAAAAGGATGCCAGGTGTAAGTATTCGAAGAAAAGGTGAAGTTTTATCTTTTGTTGAAAGTTTCACTTTATGTCCGAGTTTTTAGGGTTATGATAGAGCTGCTGAGGTGTTAAGTGATACACTTGTCTAGTTATGGGATGGCCAGATCATGAGTTTTCTTCAGTCACACGGGACTATCCAAGGATTAAATGGCTTGAAACTGGATCATTAATACATGAACACCGATGGGAGGCAGCAACCGTGAATATAGGCTTCATTTTCTTATTGGTTGATGAATCATCTATGCATCAGGCATCCGAAGCTGTTCATACATTGAATCTGCTGTCAGTTTGGTTTGGTTATTATTGTAATGCTACAGGTGGCAAGCTCCAAGAACGCAGCAAAGTATACGAGGAGAAAGACTTAAAGTGCCAATGTGATGGAGTCCTCTGTTTTCGTAGCACCATATCTCTTGTAATCAGTTAGTTTGTTTATGATATAGTTAAGGTCATTAATGTCAAAATTCCGAGCTCCCTTCATGCTTATTGAGGAGTCTCATGCAGTAGTGTTTTGATTGGCTATATATAGGAATAACTTTTATGTAAAAAAGGTTGGATACTTTATAGAAAAACAGAGTTGTTTTGGGCCATTGTAAGACCTTTTTTGACAGTAATAGTAAAACAGAGTTATTCTCTTCTCAAGATTCTCGATGGATTGTCATGTTCAAATATAATGATGGTGTTTTATACTTTATGTTCTTTTATAGTCTTGTTGTAATGCAATCACTCAGAATTCATAATCTTATGCTCTGACTTCCTGTGTGTTCAGCAAGCTATGTTTTGGTGGAGTATGTTTGACATGTAATGCTAAGAGCCTTGATTTCCATGAGATCACTGTGTTTTCCTTGTTTACTTAATATTATAGACTCCATAGCCCAATGAGGACCAGTTTGATGTGTTTCCAACCAGTTATGCTTTCATAAGTGAATAAAGAGTTAGCCATCTAGTGTTTGAAGGATTTTATCAAGAGTTTGTGAGAGAGCCCTCTCTGATCAAAGAGGCTAATCTTTGATCTAAAGTTAGGTTTGAAAGAGTTACATGAAATCTTGCTTGGTTGCAGCCCTCAGTAGTGATTTTGTGATAACAAATTACGTTGCTTGTTCGAGTTCCTCATCACTTATAATCAAATTTTTTAATCACATATGATTTCACCATGTTATTTGGTCTCTTCCCGAGGCAAACTGAGGCAAACCATATCTTATTTGTTTTTTAAAGGTGTTGTATTAATCGTATAAGTTCACAGCCTAGACTAATGTTAGCATTAGTCTCCAGTGTTAAATGTTATGTTATATGTTATACTTGTTTGGGTAATTGGGTAATTGGCTATGCCATATAGCTTGGCTCTGCCACGTGCACACCATGCACCTACACACCATGCATTGCTCTGTCTAACTTCCACCTACACACCATGCATTTCCAGTTTCGTGTAATTCATAGCGGCCTTCACTTTTGCTGTTCTTCAGTCTTATTCAGGTGGATATGCTTTAGGCAGCGGCTTCTTCATGTGCCCACGCTTTAGGCAATTGAATCAGGAACTATGGTCTAATGTTATAGTTCCAGGCCTTCACTTTTCCTGTTCTTCAGTCTTCCTGTTCTTCATTCAGGTGGATAGGCTTAAGGCTGTGGCTTCTTCAAGTGCCCATGCTAGCTTCAATTGAATCAGGAACTATTGCGGCTTCTTCATGTGCCCAGGCTTCAGGCAATTGAATCAGGAACTATGGTCTAATGTTATAGTTCCAGTTCTTCACTTTTCCTGTTCTTCAGTCTTCCTGTTCTTCATTCAGGTGGATAGGCTTAAGGCTGCGGCTTCTTCAAGTGCCCAGGCTGGCTTCAATTGAATCAGGAACTATTGTCACGGCAATTGACCTGTGTCATCTTCACATCTTCGCAGCCTCATGAGGTACAATTCTGAAATTAATATAAATTACAAATTATCAAATAAATTTAAACTACGATAAACAATAAGTAGCAATAAGTAATACAATAAACAATAAGTAGCAATAAGTAATTCATGCTATTAAGAATTTTTTCTTACTTGCAAATTTCAGAAATAGCATTCAAATACACAATTTCGCTCTTTTCTCTCTTGAAGGTCTTATAGCTTTTCATTTTGTTTCAGATGTTTTGAATCTCATTTCAAAGACCAAATTGGGCAGTTTGATTGCACTGCTAGTCAGACAGAGGATGAGAACAGAGTTGTATTTAATTTATATAGGGCTTCCCTCATTGCCTTTCCAGGAGAGAAAGTCATGGACGAGGCTAAAACTTTCGCTGAAACTTTCTCTACGAAATTTTTAAAAGAAGCAGAACTCTGGGAAGATTCAGCATTTTGGAAATGGGAGTTTCAGAAGCGTTTGGAAAACCCTGTAGCCTAATCCAGTACTATTATCCAACTTACTGATTCAGCGTTTTGGAAATGGGAGTTTCAGAAGCGTTTGGAAAACCCTGTAGCCTAATCCAGTACTATTATCCAACTTATCCAACTTACTGATTGTGCTAGATTTTCTGTTTTTCCGAGTGACATTGGCATTTGAGAATTACCCCATTATCAATTATCATTTTTCATTTTTCATCCAGAAATTAATATATGAGTCAAATCATATCCACATCTATGTGCAAAAACAGACACAGTAAATAATACAAATTTGCAACTTGCAACTATAGATTTAGATAAAATATTGTTAATATGAGAAAAATACCAGGCCTCAAACACACAGGTCGTTGCTAACGAGATTCGTCAGCCCCACAGACCCATAAAACTTGGCTAAGAAAATAGTGGTGTTCACTTGTGACACTGCGATGCTTATCCGTTGTAGTAAGGTCTCAGAATGCAAGATTCCATTGTAGGTAAGGTCTCAGAATGCAGGATTCGATGCAACCCTTCGGCAAGACTCGACAAAAATTGCAACTCATCCTCATTATATCTTCTCATATGCCAAACAAGCAGAGAATGAATAAGAATATTGTGTTCACAATATGTGCACACAGGATTTGGCAATCTTATATATAAAAAGGGAAAAGAAATTTCATGCATTCCGAGTTCATAAATTATTCTTTTCTTATCTGATCTTTCATGGTAATCTTGAGAGATATCTATTTGTAAGCATCGATAAACTTATTTCAAAGTTTGCCCTAGATTATTTTTTAAGCCAGGTTTTGAGCCAAATACGTGAAACAGAACGCAAATGGTAATGCATAAACAACCAAATGTTAATGCATGAACAACCATTTTGAATAGAAAGATGTATAATCACTTACAAATATGATAGAACTCTCATGGAGGTATGTTTAAACTCCAACTGATTTATTTGATCGTATTCAATGGCTATGCAGATTGAAGTTATGATCCTGTCACCTGTACAGATACTCTGTTAACCCAAACTGTAGGGTCTTAGTAACAACAAAAATCCAACTTACATTCAGTTCTCCACCAAACAAACAATATTGAGCTACTTGCCAAGCAATATTGAGTTGTTTCATAGCCGGGCTGATATGCTTCCATCTGTAATGGACACATGCCAAGATGTCTCAACAATTGTTGATATGCTTGCATGTGGAATGCCAATTTGTTATGTACCCACATGATCGAGCTTGATAATGATGAACAAATAGATCCTCTTGGCACATTGGTGGAATTTCTAGAATTGGTTTTTCTTTTTCACCATGAAAGCTTTATAATTCAACTCTGTCTGAAAGAAAAAGAAGGCACACTGGTCGAAAGGAAAGGCACATTGGGTGGAATTCCATAGTCTTTTGCTTCCGCTTTGAACGAGAAATATCGTATCATTTGTATAGGAAAAGTTGTCATGTTTGTATTTCTAGTGGTATTGATTCCTAGCTTTCCTATGTTCTTTTACGATGCGCGTGCTTTCCTAAGAATGACGACTGCTACATCCTTGGAAAATTCCCTGAGAACAACAATGCATGTAGGGCGTGGGGTGAGACAATATGTTTAAAATGATGTTTCTGTACATTTGTTAGTTGCAGAGTTCTAGGGTGACAGATGTCCCTGGGCCAGTAGAGTTATCATAATTCATAGCCCACGTGCATACCACTATGGTTCTCGGTTGGAGCATCAGGGAAGGCATCCGTTGATCTCCTTCCAAGAAAGGTGTCGCAAGACATTGATATTCCAACGACACATTTTCGAAGTGCTCTAGACTCACATACCAATTTCCGTAGAATGCATGTATTTATATGACGTGGTGGTGGAATTGTAAAACCAGTTCCTATTCTAGGAATGCGTGGAAATATTGTTAATTATGACCACAGTTCCATCACATGAGATTTAGCAGGGGATTAAAAGTTTCATACTAGCTAGTAGTTTTTGTTGATATATAATTTGATCATGGTTCTAAATTGTGTGTAAAACTAAGGGTTTCTAACATTTTCCTTTAAGGGTTTGTTTGTTTATTTTGGACATATGGCTTGTCCGAAGCCATTCTATCTCCAACTACAGTTTTGCATATTTTTTCTTTTTGCTATGTAACCGTGGCTAGCCTGAGTCTTGTAACACTCAACTCTATTTGTGTAGATAATGTGTTTTCCTTTTTTCAATAATCAACTTTGGATATATAGTTTGTATTTACACTGAGTTTCCCCACACTGAGTATTTCAAGCTATCCGTACTTTATAGAAATTATAAAGGTTGTTCAAACAAATGATTTGCAATTGTTTCTAATAACACACTAGACTTGGTATTATTTTGCCAAGTTTTCCTTGATTGTACATAACGCAACTCTAGTGTTCAAATTAAACTCTGTATCCAATGGAAACAACAACAATTTCAATTAAACAAGAACAATTGCATTTCAATTTGAAAGCATAACACGGATGGCAGAGAACAAGGAGAGGGAGATCTGCTAGCATCCCAACTTCCTTCCAGCAGTGCATTATTAGATTAGCATTATTAGATTAGCTAGTCCAGTGTGCAGCGATCATTTGACCAACATAACCTTGAACTAAACTAAATTTACCCTAGACAATCTTCAAAACCCTCCTTGGATTTTCGGGACACTGCTATCTAGTTTTCTTCGAGCCCCAGGCAGGGACTAGCTGCCCTGCAGCTCCTCTTGTTTAAGTTTAATCTTGCTCGAGAGAAAAATGAAACGATGAAGATAAAGGAGATGCGAATTGACATAGACGTGAAACGTAGTTTTGGTTCTCGTTCCTCTCACAAATGCCGCAAAAGTTGCTACCTCCGAAATCTCTCAGTTGACTAGGAGCTCTCGCTGCCTCTGCAATGATGCGTACTCTCGCCTTTATCAAAAGTCTGTGGGTCCGTTGTGTCTCCTGCACGCGGATTCCGCGTATTCCACATTTTGTCGAGTTCCTCACAGAGTGGGTGGTCGAGCGTTAAACTCTATTTTTTACACCCGATTTTATTGGCTATTATCATTCTATCCTCTTAATGGATGCGGAATTTCCGGAGTGAAAACACAGTTTCAATGGTTCTGTAATATTTTAAGATCATCTCAATTTTTAAAAGTAAGAAATCACAACTTAAATTATTATATAGTGTCAAATTCATTCTGAGCAGACACTCAATTAGTGTTTATATATTTGAAGATCTAAATAACTTTGGAGGATGTTCTTTGTTTTAGATTATATATATATATATATGTTCAGCAACTATGGATGGAGTTCCATAATTTTTTCTAAACTCATTCTATTTTTTCAATGTCTTTTACCGTAATTTGAGATTTAGTTTGAATGGTTAGGCGTTTTTAATAAATATTCAATTGAATGTATAAAAAAGTGAGTAATATATTGGGATATATTACTGTTTTTACTAGTTATTTCTAAAGATGATCATTCAATTATGAATAACTAGTTATTTCTAAAGATGATCATTCAATTATGAATATTAAATGTAAAGGAAATTCTAAATTCTAAATTTTATATGTATATTTTAATTAAATTTATTATAATGTAAAAATTAAAAATAATATATAAAATTTAAATTTAACTATATTATTATTTATATTTATATCTATAATTATATCAGGAAAAAAAATATTATATGAATAGGTATAATATAACATGAAAAGTATAAATAAGTGTACCGTATTGAAAAGAAACTACTTTAATAAAGTTGTAGCAACACATACCTATAACCTAAATCTAGATTTCCAATCACATTTTGCTTGATTGCTCTATCACCAATCACCATTAACTCATGACATCAAAGATGGATTTGATTTCATTACATTATTGCACCATCCATCTTAATAGATATTTAATGTGAACTCCAATCATGTTTTATTTGGAAAAAATTTCACTAAACTCTCTCTTCCTCATATTAAGTCCCCTCTTTGTACTTACTTTCTTTCTTTATGGACAATATTTAGGTTTGTAAATCTATTTTGTAGTGGTCTCATGGGTAAGTGGACTTTAAACAAAACAAAATTTAATATATTTATTATTATAATTTTAATATTCTAGGGTATTGAATTATTTTTAAAGGATCAAATATTTTGATGTGTATTTTTTTTCCTAATTTTGTAATTTTATGTAATGTATTAATTTTTCCATAATATTAATAATAATTTATTTTTAATGTTATCGCTAAGTCATATATTAAATTGATCTATGAGTCATTTTGTTTGTGGTACAAAGGACTTACTTCTAAGTGACAGTTTGATTGCTAAATTTTACTGAGGAATACATACTTTACCTCCCTTGAAGTTGCTATTTGATTCTTCACAATGCCTAATAGATCCTAGTTTAAGATGTATCTATGCTACATAACATCTTGTAGTATTGGATTGTAGAGTGATTTGATTCTTCACAATGCCTAATAGATCCTAGTTTAAGATGTATCTATGCTACATAACATCTTGCAGTATTAGATTGTAGAGTACATCACTCCTTTAGATGCAGTATACTCATAATAATGTTTTCATTATTGCATTATAAAGATTATATTTTCCTTGTAAATGATTAAACAATAAAGAGTTGCTTTTACCTATTTTTCTATGTCCTTTTTTAGTCCAAGGGAAAAAATTCAACAATTCTATTATATAAACAAAATTACAAAGATAGGTGTTTGTTAGGATTCCAATTTTCCTTTACAAGGCTCTAGAATTAATCTAAAGACTATCCCCTATTAAATATAACAAAATTTTCTTTCCAAAAATAGATCATCTTAATCTTTTGTCTTCATTAATAAACATCATATACAATCCTCCTTAAAATTTTCAAAAATACATATAGCTTACTTTATATAAGTAATAAAATCCATTTCCTCCTACCAAGAGACAAAAATCTGAGCAATCTAAGAATAAGGAAATTTGTTAAAACCAAAAATCAGGAAGTTATTCCAAAGAGTGTGCATGAGAGTTTTCAACGATCTTCTAAGTCCCTTTCTCAATTAGAACTCCTTTAGATAATCGGTCCCTTAATTCTTCCTATTCTGGTATGAATGCATAAAATAAATGTTTGAGATGGATGATTTTGAACCCAAAATGTCATCAAATAAAGTTTTACAGGTTGAATTTTCCTCTTATATATTGAATTATAATAAAAAATCTCCAAAGATGTGAATTTCAACAACTCCATTTTCCTTTATATATTGAATTACAAACAAAGAATCTACAAATATTTGAACTTGCTTAATTCCATTTTCTTAAGAAAACATTAAGACCATTTTAGTTCCATTAGTTTTCATAACCTATTAGTTTCACTACCCAACCTAACGTTAAAAGAGATATAGTGAGTGGAGGAATGAAATAGTAGTCCCAAATCCTTCCTTTGGAGGGTTTCCATGAGAGGCTCCATTAAAGAAATCCTTAAACAAGGGGAAGGTAAAAAGAATGCTCAAACTTTGAATAACACATTTCAACAATAAAGTATCCTTATCCTCGAAAAGTTTGGAGTTTTAGGTTACCATACTCTCTAAACTATGTTTAAAGGAAAAGATCTATATCTCTCTCTTTATTTCTTGCTTCATACACCCATTTATTAGGAATTATTCAATGGAGTCTCCTCTTCAAGCATTGTTCAAGTTAGTCAATTAGTTTTTTTTTTTTTTCAAAACTTCCATAATGAGAGTAGAAGACATTATAGGATGAGAATTAGTTTCGAAGTCAACTTAACAAAGACAACACTAACCAAGGACTTTCAACTTCATTTCTAGAGGATATATTAGGTTAGGGCCTTATTGTTCAACATGAGGCATGCACATTTATTTTATTTGGATGGGCATATGAGCTTCCAAAGGATTCTCAACCACCAAATATATGGGTTATCATTACTACAAACAAAAAGGGCTTCACATCCAATTATTGGTTCATAGGAACTTATCAAAGGTCTTACTCATATTTTAGACTTATGAAGCAAATTCCTATGTTGTATATTCACTGAAAATTAAAAAAAATCATTGAAAATTAAAAAAATTATATAAAATCCTTAAAAATTTGTATATTTTTACAAAATTATAACAAAACATTTTATATTTTACATCTTAGGGACTAATAAGATTCACCTAATTTTATATACTTTCCATCCTTAAAATTAGCTAATAAGCATACAGTTATTGAATTGAGACTTCTGTGATCCATATCAAATTTTTGAAGAATTCTTCGGCGAAAATCACATGGAGAAATTTTTGTCGACGCGTTTCGAACCAACCAGTGTGGTTCATCGTCAGGACAAGTTGAATGAGCAGATCTGGCTATGCATTTTAAATAGATAGGGAAGAATATCCACTGACTCAGATTTCTCGATAAGGTAACAACTAAAAAGACAACATTTAAATTTGACCTGATAACGGCTAGTTTGACCATGATAAGAGGTATTATATTAATTTATATTATATATTTATTTTATTTATATAAAGGAAATTTCAGTTATTAATATAGAATAAATTAATATATTATCCAAAAAAAATAAAAAAAATTAAGCTCAAAAATTTCGGCGGGAAAAACCTTTATAGAAAGTTTAATCTAAACCAAATTTAAATAAATTTTTATTATTTAAACTTTATAATGAAATTTAATTTTCCAGATTTTAAATTAATATAAATAATTAACTTTACACAATAAATATATATGTATTATTTTCCCATTAATATAATTTTTTTATATAAAAAATGACATTTGTATAAAAAAATTCTTTTAATTGTTATGAATATATCATTTAAATATTTAATGTCTATATATGTACATGAAAGATGAGCATTCTCATTTATTATTAGAATAATATGGTAAAAGTTTTAAAAATATGATAGAAGATTAATTTTGTATTAAAGTAAAATTAGAATTAAATGCCAAATTTTAAATATAAAAATATTATAAATTATATAATAGAAAAGGACAAATTGATAAAATCACGAGTCTTTCGCATGCACAGATTACTTGAACAAATTATATGTTAGGATATTCCGACACATAGGAAATAGTTAAGTTCAACTTGGTCTAGTATAGAGTTAGGTATAGAGTTAGGTAAAGTGTGTTTCTTTACCGTTGTACATTTTGTAACTTACAATCCGACGGTCACGATATGTAGTGATCCGACGGTTCATTCTCTCCTCGGTATTACCGACACTTGATCCGTGGCTTGACACCCGTTGGTCCATGAGTTCTATTTAAAGCGCATGGAGGGTCATTGTTCGGGTAATCCGTGCATGAGAGAAGCTTATGTAAATTTTAATTCTTTGATTAATAAATTGACTGTAGTACCCACGTTGGGACAAGCCGTGGACTGTTTCCCTCTTTGAGGGTTTTAACCACGTCAAAAGTACTGGTGTATTGATCTGTGATCTGGTTGTGAGCAGTGTCCTTTTGGTATTCTTTCTGAGTAACTTATCCTGTAAATTCCTATATGGAATCAGAGATATTTGAGGGCCGCGTCCGTTGGTGATCCAAATCTGAAGCCGGTAGAACTGCATGCGGCTGTCGTTTCCTAGATCTGTTGTTTCTGACTGCTTTCGGGCCGAGAGGACTGCTCTGTTGCGTTCGGAGCATCTGTTCCAGTGAGGAACCCCTTTCGTTTCACGCGAAAAGGTTTCCGGTAGCCCTAGCTGCGTCATTTTTCAGATCGGGAGGTATACAACGTTTTTTGCAGTTTACTGTTATTTTCTCTCTGCTTATTTCGGTTTCGGTTTATTTAGCCTTTTTTTAACCAGATCTATACCTTTCATTTCTGCGTATGCTCTTTGCCCTACGACTCTGTGCGATCTGGGCAAATCAGAAACAGAAAGGAAGGATTTTTCTCATGCATATGCTCTTTTCCCTGCACCTTAGTGTGATCTCGGAAAATCAGAAACATTGAGAAAAATATTTAGTTTTTCGGCTAAAGCTAACTTTGAGATTTTTTTTAAAATTTCTAGTTTTTTGGCTAAAGCTAACTTCGAGCCGCAAGGTTTTGGCTAAAGCTATTTTAAGAGAGTAGAGGTCTTGGGTTCAAGTCTCCATTTTGTGGGGGCGGATTTTTTCATTCCCGCACATTCGCGCACTTTGCCGACAACGTCAACAATTTTTTTTTCAAAAAGCCATAACTTCTTCATCCGGAAGCCTTTTTCAGAGCCGTTTTTTTTAAAACCGCCTATTTTTTCGAGATCTATCCATTGGAACACTTACTTTCAGCATCTTCAGCTTCAGTGTTTTTTAAAATGGAAAGTCCATGCCAATTCATTATTGACAGCACTAACTACTTCCAATGGGTAGCCTACATGGAAGATTTACTTAGAAGTAAAGGTCTCTTCAGAATAGCCACAGACCAAGAGAAGAAACCAAAAGATGAAGACAAGGCTGCAAAATGGGAAAATAGACAAGATCAAGCACGTGGTTTGATAGGGATGTCTATTTCTCCTGATCTTAGATTCCACATTGCAGAACTTGAGACTCCTCATGAAGCATTAGAAAAACTCGCTAAAGTTTTTGGGATTAAAAATGAAATTAGAGCCCATCAACTTGAAAATGAGTTGCTTACTTTGGATCCTAATAATTTTTCTTGCATTGAAGATTTCTTGTCCAAATTCAAGACCCTTAGATATCTCTTGGAAGGTGTTAAAGTTAAGAAAGAAGATGGTAACCTTATTTATTCCATCCTTACTAAGTTGGGACCAGCCTACTCTGTATTTGTTTCCACTTTCCATTCTACAAGGGAAGCTTTCATTTGTCAAGGAAAAGACTACAAGGCCCCTTCCTTTGACTCCTTTTGTGTTTCCTTAATAAGAGAACAAGAAAAACTCTTACACCTTGGTCTTCTTAATCTTGGAAACTCTTCCACGAAAGCGTTAGCCGCCCAGCAGCAACCAAATTCAAAGAATCCTAAGAAGTCATATCCTCAAAAGAATGGTCCTAAACCAACTCAGCCTCAGAATGAAAGATCATTTCAGCAAAATGATAAGACCAATAAAAACAAATGGAAGAAGACTGATAGACATTGTAACTTTTGTAATCGAGATGGCCACTTAGAATCTAAATGCTTTAAGAAGATGGAAGCCTTGGAAGCCGCAATGAAGAAACATAACATCCATGTGGAGCCTACTTCAACTTCAACTTCCGGGATGGCACTTTCTGCATGTCGTTGTCAATCATCTCAGTCTGGTTATGCATTAAATGTATCTTCTTCTTCTTCTCATTCTCATGAGTGGCTCATTGATTCTGGAGCCTCTTATCACATGGCCAAAAACCAAGCCATGTTTTCTTCTTTAAATGATTGTAACACCAAAAATATATATGTTGGTGATGATAGATCTCTTAATGTTGTAGGGACTGGAACTGTTCATCTAGACAATGGTCAGTTTAATGATGTATTATGTGTTCCAACCTTATCCTGCAACCTTCTATCTGTCTATCAGATAACTCATTCAGGTGAAGGTAAAATTGTTGAATTTTCACCTCATGATGTTGTAATCAAGGATCTAAAAGATCCTAAACAGATTCTAGCTACTGGTCTTGTTGATGATTCCACAAGGTTGTATAAGTTTCACAACTTTGGGTCATCAAATCTTCCCTCAGTATTTGTTGCTCATAATGATGAAGTGAGCAAACTTTGGCATGAGCGATTTGGTCACTTAAACTATCGCTCCCTTCAGCATCTATGTAAAGAAAATATGGTGACAGGTCTTCCTATGGTATCTTGCAGAGATGGTGTTTGTTCCGGATGTGTACTCGGAAAACATCATCGGGACAGTTTTGACAAACGTGCCTCTTGGCACGCCTCAGCCCCTTTACAGCTTGTGCACAGTGATTTATGTGGTCCTATTCCTGTTGCTTCATTCTCTGGCTGCAAGTACTTCTTAACTTTCATTGATGATTTCTCCAGACGCACTTGGGTATACTTCTTAAAACTCAAGAGCGAAGTATTTAACACATTTTTGGCCTTCAAAGCCTTTGTTGAAAAACAATCTGGACATCAAATTCTTAAGCTAAGAACTGATAATGGTGGAGAATATGTTAAAAACACATTCATCAACTTTTGCACCGAAAATGGAATTCAAATGCAACATACTGTTCCATACACTCCACAAAAAAATGGTGTAGCTGAAAGGAAAAATCGCACCTTAAAGGAAATGGCTAATTGTATGCTGCAATCTAAAGGACTCAGTCTTAGTTTTTGGGCCGAAGCAATTAATTGTGCAAATTATATAATCAATCGCACTCCTACTAAGGTTCTAGAGAATATCACTCCAGAAGAAGCTTGGAGTTCCATTAAACCAGATGTAAGTCACTTTCGTGTGTTTGGAAGTGAAGCATGGGCCCATATTCCAGATGAAAAGCATAAAGCCTTAGAACCTAAGAGTGAGAAATGTACTTTTGTTGGATATTCTGAAGATGTAAAAGGTTATAGACTTATTCCATTTAAGTCCAAAAATGTTATCATTAGAAGAGATGTAAAATTTGATGAAAATAAATCGGCCTGCGAGCCTAGTCCGGCGGATGTGCCACCTCTTCCTATCTCTTCTACTTTTGAAAACATTTCTTCTTTAGATGATGAAAGCGAGGATGATAATCCTCCCCCACCTTCTCAGGATCCTCAACTTCCAAGATGGGTCCGTGCTACTCGGGATGCAGCAAGTGATCTTGTCGGTGATCCTACAGATCAGCGACGTACACGTTCTCAGTTTGAAAGAGCCTCTTCTTTACTGGCTCAAGCTCCAGTAAATCATGATCCTGACACTTTTGCAGAAGCTTCAGGCCATCCACATTGGGAAGCAGCTATGAATGAAGAATATCATTCATTGATGACAAATGATACATGGGATCTTGTTCCTCTACCAAAGGGACGCAAACTTGTTAGATGTAAATGGGTTTACAGAACCAAGTATGGACCAGATGGGCAAGTTGATAAACATAAAGCTCGTCTCGTTGCTAAGGGCTTTTCACAGGTTGAAGGCATTGACTACACTGAAACCTTCTCCCCTGTTTCCAAAATGAACTCTATCCGCCTTGTTCTTTCCCTTGCTGCCTCTTTAAAATGGGAAGTCCATCAGATGGATGTTAAATCTGCCTTCTTGCATGGGGACTTGCAGGAAGAAATCTATATGGAACAACCCATTGGCTTCATACAAACAGACTCCAGCCTTGTTTGTCGACTTAAGAAATCCCTTTATGGCCTCAAGCAAGCTCCTCGGGCTTGGTATGCCAAAATGGATAGCTTTCTTTTAGAATCTGGCTTTTCTAGGTGTCATTCTGACAATACTGTCTACACCAAGAAAGTGGGCAACTCTCTTATCATCCTTGTTCTTTATGTTGATGATCTTATTCTTACTGGTAGTGATCCCAACCTTATAAACCATGTGAAGTCCAGCCTTAAAAAGAAATTTGAAATGGCAGACTTAGGAAACTTACACTATTTTCTCGGTCTTCAAGTCTTGCAATCCACGGAGGGTATTTTCCTTTCCCAGTCCAAGTATGCTTGTGATATTCTTCGTCATTTTCACATGGAAGACTGTAAGCCAGCCCCTTCTCCCTTTCAGTCTGGAGTCAAAATTTCAGTCTCTTGTACTTCTCCTGAAGTTGATGCTACCTTATACCGTCAACTTGTAGGAAAACTCTTGTATTTAACCCATACTCGTCCTGATCTTTCCTTTGTTGTTGGCCTTGTTGCTCGTTTTATGCAAAACCCCCGTGAAAGTCATTGGAAAGCAGCTAAAAGAATACTTCGTTATGTTCGAGGTACAGTACAGTTTGGGATTCATTACAGTGCCAAAGCAGCTCCTCTGTTAGTTGGTTTCACTGATTCTGATTGGGCTGGTGACCCTGATGATCGGAAGTCTACTGCCGGTTATGTCTTCACTCTTGGTTCAGGACCTATTACATGGGCTTGTAAGAAACAGGCTGCCATTTCTCTTTCGTCAGCAGAAGCAGAGTATCGTGGTGCCGTGGAAGCTAGTAAGGAAGCCTTGTGGCTTCGTCAGATCCTATCAGAGTTTGGCTTTGAGCAGCAGCATCCAACCACACTTTGGTGTGATAATCAAAGTGCCATTCAGCTATGCAAAGATCCAGTCCAGCATCAGCGCAGAAAACACATTGAACTACACATGCACTTCATCAGAAAGCTCATTCATGACCATGTTCTTGAAGTTCAATATTGTTCAACAGATGATCAGGTTGCAGACATCTTCACAAAGGCTCTCACCGAGGCGAAGTTCTCTAAACTTCAATATATGCTTGGAGTTTAGGAAGTTGTCACTAAGGGGGGATAGGCTCTAGTGCCTCCTTCCTTCTCCTATTGTGTCATATTTGTAAATCCTTCAATCCTATCCCAAGTTGTTCTTAAGGGGGGATGTTAGGATATTCCGACACATAGGAAATAGTTAAGTTCAACTTGGTCTAGTATAGAGTTAGGTATAGAGTTAGGTAAAGTGTGTTTCTTTACCGTTGTACATTTTGTAACTTACAATCCGACGGTCACGATATGTAGTGATCCGACGGTTCATTCTCTCCTCGGTATTACCGACACTTGATCCGTGGCTTGACACCCGATTGGTCCATGAGTTCTATTTAAAGCGCATGGAGGGTCATTTTTCGGGTAATCCATGCATGAGAGAAGCTTATGTAAATTTTCATTCTTTGATTAATAAATTGCCTGTAGTACCCACGTTGGGACAGGCCGTGGACTGTTTCCCTCTTTGAGGGTTTTAACCACGTCAAAAATACTGGTGTATTGATCTGTGATCTGGTTGTGAGCGGTGTCCTTTTGGTATTCTTTCTGAGGAACTTACCCTGTAAATTTCTACATTATATATGCATGCAAAGTTCAGATCTTCCATACAGATATTACATGAATTTTCTGGCATCGTGCTAAGTGAGTTTATCACTGTCCACCATCTGATTCCCGGATGATGGAGTCTCTATAATCTTGCACTTTAAAAGTACTTTAATGTCATGTGGAAGCGGAACCAAGCGGTAACAACACCGAATATCTAGATGGTTCAAATTTGTAAGTTTCCCTATTTCACCTGGCAATGATATCAAAGACGCACAATTATAAATACTCAAGAATTGAAGGTGAACAAGATTGCCTATGTCTTCAAGAATGCTCTGGATCTGAGTATTCCCTAAGTCAAGAAACTCAAGGTGTATCAATTGCCACAATGATGCTAGAAATGATTTTTACGGTAATAGAGATAGGTCTAATACCTTCAAATTGGTGAAATAAGGGAAAAAGCCTTGTGGAATTTCTCTCAAATATATATTTTCTCCTAACATTAGAGAAACAAATTTTGGACGTCTAAATTCATTCGTCGGAAAAGATGTAATAATGTTGTTGTGAAGTGATATCCGTTTGCAATCAGCATAGGCTTCCATGTCGGGGAAACGTTGAAACCTGTGACCTGCCCCATGTAGGAATTTACAGGGTAAGTTCCTCAGACAGAACACCAAAGGACACCGCTCACAACTAGATCGCAGATCAATACACCAGTATTTTTGACGTGGTTAAAACCATCAAAGAGGGAAACAGTCCACGGCCTGAGCCAACGCGGCCACTTCAGGCAATTTATTAATAAAAGAATGAAAATTTACATATGCTTCTCTCATGCACGGGTTACCCTACAAATGACCCTCCATGCGCTTTAAATAGAAATCATGGACCAATCAGGTGTCAAGCCACGAATCAAGTGTCGGTAATACCGAGGAGAGAATGAACTGTCGGATCACTACATATCGTGACCATCGGATTGTAAGTTACAAAATGTACAACGGTAAAGAAACACACTTTACCTAACTCTATACCTAACTCTATACTAGACCAAGTTGTACTTAACTATTTCCTATGTGTCGGAATATCCTAACATCCCCCCTTAAGAACAACTTGGGATAGGATTGAAGAATTTATAAATATGACACAATAGGAGAAGGAAGGAGGCACTAGAGCCTATCCCCCCTTAGTGACAACTTGCTGAACTCCAACCATAAATCGAAGTTTAGTGAACTTCGCCTCTGTGAGAGCCTTTGTGAAGATGTCTGCAACTTGATCATCTGTTGAACAATATTGCACTTCAAGAACATGGTCATGAATGAGCTTTCTGATGAAGTGCATGTGTAGTTCAATGTGTTTGATGCGCTGATGTTGGACTGGATCTTTGCATAGTTGAATGGCACTTTGATTATCACACCAAAGTGTAGTCGGACGCTGCTGCTGAAAGCCAAACTCTGACAGGATCTGACGAAGCCACAAGGCTTCCTTACTAGCTTCTACGGCACCACGATACTCTGCTTCTGCTGATGAAAGAGAAATGGTAGCTTGTTTCTTACAAGCCCATGTAATAGGTGCTGAACCAAGAGTGAACACATAACCGGCAGTAGACTTCCGATCATCAGGGTCACAGCCCAATTAAAATCAGTGAAACCAACCAATAGAGGAGCTGTTCGGCACTGTAATGAATCCCAAACTGAACTGTACCTCGAACATAACGAAGTATTGTTTTAGATGCATTCCAATGACTTTCACGTGGGTTTTGCATAAACCGAGCAACAAGGCCAACAGCAAAGGAAAGGTCAGGACGAGTATGGGTTAGATACAAAATTTTTCCTACAAGTTGACGGTATAAGGTAGCATCAACTTCAGGAGAAGTACAACTAACTGAAAGTTTGACTCCAGACTGAAAGGGAGAAGGGGCTGGCTTACAGTCTTCCATGTGAAAATGGCATAGAATATCACAGGCATACTTGGACTGAGAAAGGGAAATACCTTCCTTAGATTGCAAGACTTGAAGACCGAGAAAATAATGTAAGTGTCCTAAGTCTGTCATTTCAAACTTCCTTTTAAGGCTAGACTTCACATGGTTTATAAGGTTGGGATCACTACCGGTAAGGATAAGATCATCAACATAAAGAAC
This sequence comes from Pinus tabuliformis, assembly GCA_031772625.1. NCBI lineage: Eukaryota > Viridiplantae > Streptophyta > Pinopsida > Pinales > Pinaceae > Pinus > Pinus tabuliformis. Next base: position 682,807,895 of record CM062819.1, read on the forward strand.
AAGAATGATAAGAGACTTTCCCACTTTCTTGGTGTAGACAGTATTGTCAGAATGACACCTAGAAAAGCCAGATTCTAAAAGAAAGCTATCCATTTTGGCATACCAAGCTCGAGGAGCTTGCTTGAGACCATAAAGGGATTTCTTAAGCCGACATACAAGGCTGGAGTCTGTTTTTATGAAGCCAATGGGTTGTTCCATGTAGATTTCTTCATGCAAGTCCCCATGCAAGAAGGCAGATTTAACATCCATCTGATGGACTTCCCATTTGAACGAGGCAGCAAGGGAAAGAACAAGGTGGATAAAGTTCATTTTGGCAACAGGGGAGAAGGTTTCAGTGTAGTCAATGCCTTCAACCTGTGAAAAACCTTTAGCAACAAGATGAGCTTTATGTTTATCAACTTTCCCATCTGGTCCATACTTGGTTCTGTAAACCCATTTGCATCTAACAAGTTTTCGTCCCTTTGGTAGAGGAACAAGATCCCATGTATCATTTGCCAACAATGAATGATATTCTTCATTCATAGCTGCTTCACAATCTGGATGGCCTGAAGCTTCTGCAAAGGTGTCAGGATCATAATTTACTGGAGCTTGAGCCAGTAAAGAAGAGGCTCTCTCGAACTGAGAACGTGTACATCACTGATCTGTAGGATCACCGGCAAGATCACCTGCTGCATCCCGAGTAGCACGGACCCATTTTGGAAGCTGAGGAGCTGAAGGAGGATCCTGAGAAGGTGGGGGAGGATTTTCATCCTCACTATCATCATCTGAAGAAGAAATGTTTTCAAAAGTAGAAGAGATAGGGAGAGGTGGCACATCTGCCATACTAGGCTCGCAGGCCGATATATTTTCATCAAATTTTACATCTCTTCTAATGATAACATTTTTGGACTTAAATGGAATAAGTCTATAGCCTTTGACATCTTCAGAATATCCAACAAAAGTACATTTTTCACTCTTAGGTTCTAAAGCTTTATGCTTTTCATCTGGAATATGGGCCCACGCTTCACTTCCAAAAACACGAAAGTGACTTACATCTGGTTTGATTGAGCTCCATGCTTCTTCTGGAGTGATATTCTTTAAAGCCTTAGTAGGAGTGCGATTTATTATGTAATTTGCACAATTAATTGCTTCTGCCCAAAAACTAATACCAAGTCCTTTAGATTGTAGCATACAATTAGCCATTTCCTTTAAGGTGCGATTCTTCCTTTCAGCTACACCATTTTGTTGTGGAGTATATGGAACAATATGTTGCATTTGAATTCCATTCTCAGTGCAAAAGTTGATGAATGTGTTTTTAACATATTCTCCGCCATTATCAGATCTTAGCTTAAGAATTTGATGTCCAGATTGTTTTTCAACAAAGGCCTTGAAGGCCAAAAATGTGTTAAATACTTCACTCTTGAGTTTTAAGAAGTATACCCAAGTGCGTCTGGAGAAATCATCAATGAAAGTTAAGAAATACTTGCAGCCAGAGAATGAAACAACAGGAAGTGGACCACATAAATCACTATGCACAAGCTGTAAAGGGGCTGAGGCGTGCCAAGAGACACGTTTTTCAAAACTGTCCCGATGATGTTTTCCGAGTACACATCCGGAACAAACACCATCTCTGCAAGATACCATAGGAAGCCCTGTCACCATATTTTCTTTACATAAATGCTGAAGGGAGCGATAGTTTAAGTGACCAAATCACTCATGCCAAAGTTTGCTCACTTCATCGTTATGAGCAACAAATACTGAGGGAAGATTTGATGACCCAAATTTGTGAAACTTATACAACCTTGTAGAATCATCAGCAATGCCAGTAGCCAAAATCTATTTAGGATCTCTTAGGTCCTTGATTACAACATCATGAGGTGAAAATTCAACAATTTTTCCTTCACCTGAACGAGTTATCTGATATACAGATAGAAGGTTGCAGGATAAGGTTGGAACACATAATACATCATTAAACTGACCATTGTCTAGATGAACAGTTCCAGTCCCTACAACACTAAGAGATCTATCATCACCAACATATATATTTTTTGGTGTTACAATCATTTAAAGAAGAAAACATGGCTTTGTTTTTGGCCATGTGATAAGAAGATCCAGAATCAATGAGCCACTCATGAGAATGAGAAGAAGAAGATACATTTAATGCATAGCCAGACCAAGATGCTTGACAACCACATGCAAAAAGTGTCATTCCAGAAGATGAAGTTGAATTTGATGATTGCCCCAAATGGATGTTATGCTTCTTCATTGCTGCTTCCAAGGCTTCCATCTTCTTAAAGCATTTTGATTCTAAGTGGCCATCTCGATTACAAAAGTTGCAATGTATATCAGTCTTCTTCCATTTGTTTTTATTTGTCTTATCATTTTGTTGAAATGAATTTTCATTTTGAGGCTGAGATTGCTTAGGACCCTTGTTTCGTTTAGGACCATTCTTTTTAGGATATGACTTCTTAGGATTCTTTGAATTTGGTTGCTGCTGGGCGGCTAACGCTTTCTTGGAAGAGTTTCCAAGATTAAGAAGACCAAGGTGTAAGAGTTTTTCTTGTTCTCTTATTAAAGAATCACAAAAAGAGTCAAAGGAAGGGGACTTGTAGTCTGTTCCTTGAGAAATGAAGGCTTCTCTTGTAGAATGGAAGGTGGAAACAAATACAGAGTAGGCTGGTCCCAACTTAGTAAGAATGGAATAGATAAGGTTACTATCTTCTTTCTTAACTTTAACACCTTCCAAGAGATATCTAAGGGTCTTGAACTTGGACAAGAAATCTTCAATGCAAGAAAAATTATTAGGGTCCAATGTAAGCAACTCATTTTCAAGTTGATGGGCTCTAAGTTCATTTTTAATCCCAAAAAATTTATTGATTTGTTTCATTGCTTCATCAGGAGTATCAAGTTCTGCAATATGGAATCTAAGATTTGGAGAAATAGACATCCCTATCAATCCACGTGCTTGATCTTTCCTATTTTCCCATTTAGCAGCCTTATCTTCATCCTTCGGTTTCTTTTCTTGGCCTGAGGCTATTCTGTAGAGACCTTTACTTCTAAGTAAATCCTCAATGTAGGCCAACCATTGGAAGTAGTTGGTGCTGTCAAGGGTAACTTGGTATTGACTTTCCATTTCAACGGAAACTGAAGCTAAAGGTGCTGAAACTAAGTGTTCCAATGGATAGATCTCGAAAAATTAGGCTGGTTTAAAAAAACGGCTCTGAAAATGGCTTCGGGATGAAGAAGTTATGTCTTTTTGAAAAAAAGTTGATGAAGTTGCCGACGAAGTGCGGGAATGTGCAGAAATGAAAAAGTCCACCCCCACAAAATGGAGACTTGAACCCAAGGCCTCTACTCTCTTAAAATAGCTTTGAACCAATTGAGCTATACAAAAAATTTGAGAATCCCCATATCGCGGAGAACATCGTGAACATAAATATAGCACACGTTAAGTTCATTGATTTCATCAACCTCTTCATTCACCAAGGAACGATCGAGAAGCAACTTTGCATACCTGCACCCAGTGTCCAGTAAATATTCGTAGTCCCCATCGTTGGTCTTGACCAGACCTTCTAAGATCCACATTCGCACCAAACCCTCTACAGGAATTCGTGCATCTTCCTCAAACATGGCACAATAAAGAAAGAAGTTCTTCAAATCAGCAGAGCGCAAAGCATCATAACTCCATCTCAATCGCTGATACAAATCCTTTTCAATTCTTGGATGACAAATTGGAAAATTTGTGTCCACTTTTTGCATTTGGGTTAAAGCAAACTTCCAGTCATTTACAGTTGTGGTTATCTTCGTTGTTGAGGCTATTACATTTATCGCCAATGGCAAAACTTTACATTCGCTGGCGACTTCTCTGGCAATTTGCTCTATGTCCACTGGAACATGGTCGTCTTTGAAGCCTACTCTGCAAAACAGGTCCCACGCCTCCTCTGTTGGTAGAGGTCGTATTTCTATGGACATTTCTGAGTCCATTTCTGCAATCAGATCTCTATTTCGAGTAGAGAATACAAGTTTGCTACCCTTGCCAGTGCCAAATTCTACCCCTAGTTCTTTCAAATTGAGTCCACTCCACATGTCATCTAAAATCAGAAGAAATCTATTCGTCTTGAGGTAGGCAGACAATTTCATCTTCCGCACATCACTAGAATAGTTTGCTACATCTAAATGAAGTGCAAAAGCAATATCATTTTATATCTGTTCAATTGGAAATCGAGCAACTGTAACCCAAATCATATGATCAAAAATGTGACTAACCTTGATGGTGTTGTAGACTTTTTTGAGGAACGTCGTTTTACCCAGACCACCCATGCCGTATACACCAATTGTATGAAGGTGGACGTGGGAAGCTCCCGTCAGCCAACCCACAACCTGTATCTTGGAATCTCTAATTTCCAACCCTACCAATCCGGTGTCTGGTTGGTCTTGAAGTAGTACGTCTGCCTGTTTTTGTGCCACCTGCACAATCTGGTAAGCATTGTTCATCATTAAAAGGTCTGCCTAAAGGTCATCAAAGAAATCAGAACAAGTCGTTTTCCACTCTCGGATCTATGTAGACATTCTGGGCTTGCAAAAGAGGCAGTCAATACACTGCTGCGACTAGGGGCGTAGTGATTGCTAGATCAACTCTTTGCCCTTTTCAACAGCATATTTCATCCTTAGCAATCGATTATTCAGAGAAATGGGGACCTCCCTCTGCTGATCTCGGAATATAGCATTAATATAATCTAAGAAGCTCTTCATATGCCATAACTGCTCCTGGAGAAGCCGAGAATTTTCATCCAAGTGAATTATGTCGTTTATTTGTTCGATGAGTAGAATGATAATAATGCTGCTAATGGTGTTGCCTGCGGTTCTGGTTACAATATCCATTACTTGCGCCAATACTTCGTGAGATCAGAGGAGGACAGCGAAGAAGATTGGCAGAGAAGACCCAATAAGGGAATCAGAGTATGAAAATAAGAATAACCAGGACGCGCCAACAGCGAAATGGATAGCAGAGGAAATTGAATGGAATATCCAATAAGGGAAGCAGAGTATTGCAGAGTATAGAGAATATAATAACTGTTAAGCTCCATTAATTTTTTTAACAACTGCTGCCTACAATTATGGAAGTAAAGTGCAGTCTTTCCTTAAATTCTGGAAACCAACAGCAGTAATTTCCTTAAATTAAGGAAATCAACTGCAGTTAATAAATTTATTGTTGGGAGCTACTGAAGTGGTCCGTTACTCCATCTGGAGTTCTCTACCTTGATCTGTGGAACACCTGACACATAGCCATCAGAAGCTTGATGGAAGCTTGGCTATAAATTTATCTGTTTGGTCCCCAAGCTTGTATCTCAATTCCCTTCAGTTTTTACACCATCTAGTTGAGAGAGCAGAGGTTGGAAGTGCCTTCAAACTTTCAGTATTCTTTTCTTTTGTTTGGATTGAAGCTGGAGCGTTGTTTTCAGTCAAGAAAGCAAGTGGACTGTGGAAGTGTAATAGAAAAGTTTTGGTTTGCAGCAAGAGCGTTATCAATGGTTGGAGGTAATTTATTTATATTGGGCATTAAACCTTCATTCCAGTTTTACGATTCTTTAAGTTTTTATTCCGCATATAGAATCGTTGTTATAATGCTAACATTGGTATCAGAGCTTACATTTACCTCTGCCTTGGTGTGAGATTTACTTATAAATATTGGCACAATATTGATTTTGCAAACCAGAGCCACGAATTGACTATGGTTGTTTGTAAAAAAAATAAAATAAAAAATAAGCAGAAAACCACATGAATAAAATCTGATACGACTTTGCTAATCTCCTATGGCATGTCTACGTTTAAGACAAAATTTATCTTACAACATTGTTGTTAGCCGTTTCTTTGGTCTGATTAGGTGGAGCAGCATATGAATAATATACGAGTTAGGATCCTTTAATCATTAGGATGCCATGGCCAGTCTGTTTCTCTGCTTTACAGCAACCAGAACTTAAGGTCTAGGAACTAAGCTTCACTCTTAATAGCAGTCATTTAAGTATAAGGGGTTCACTAGAAGTAATGACGGTTGACAATTGATCAAAGCAATTGCGGGTTCAATCAATTGCGCGGGGATTTATGTCTACCGGGAGCATATGTTAACTCTGCAAACCAAAATGCTTTTAGTTTCTAAATGAGATTTTGCTGGTCAGTGGTAAGACTTGCGATATTGGTATTCTGGCTTTTTGCTATTCTATGTATGCGGGATTCTGAGAGATTGAAATTCTGCTTGTATGCCATACCGAGTCATTGCACCAGCACTGTTTAAAGAAGATATTCTTGGCACAGAAATGGTTTATTTCTCATTCGGGCATTCAGTTTTTGATTCTATGTTTATTCCGCATGAAGTTCAGATTTAGCATTGTTGAAATTTAATTGTTAATTAGAAGAATCGTTATATCAGCTTACATTTTTGTGCTCATATTTAATTTACGTAAAGCAGTGCTTTAATTTAATTTAATTTTAATTTTAATTTTATTTATCTTGTGAGCAAAATAGCTTGTTTGCTGGTCTATTTTTGTTTGTTTTATAAACTTAAGGACGGAGCCTGAAGTCAAGCCAGCTAGCCTTCGAACTGCATTTGCTATGCAAGTGCAAAGTAGATCAATGCTGCTTCAGTCAATCTCCGGGTTTTGTTTATAAATTGAACAATCAATTTGCAGTCATTTACGGTAATGCTGATTGCTTTAACTTTAATTTTGATTTTGTGAAGAATTATTACTGTTGTTTACCGTAATGCTGACATTTATGGCAGTTTTTTGCAAGAAACAGTTATATGGAGTTTATTTAAAATGTCATTTTGACTTACTCCTTTCAGTAAACATTATTTTTTCTCTGGTCAAGTTTTGTTTATGCAATTTATGTAAAAAATAATGTCTAGTGATCCATATAATTTTAATTAATTAGAGAATAGCCACAACATCTTTAATTAAATAAAATTATATATTTTGATTGGTTAGATCACATAAAGATTATTTAGACATTAAATTGTAATTAATTAGACTAAATATAATAAATTTTATCCCACATGAATTTTTATTATATTTATGTAATTAATTAGGATAAAATTTCATAACCTATCCACAGGAGTTATGAATTAATAGTTTTATCATAAAATTCAAAATAATGAATAATTGAATCTGCTTGACTTAAAAATTTAGCCCATAGGGAATTTTTATGTCATTAGATTCAATTTTGAGCATGATTTACATTGGTAAAACATGAAATTTTATTAAGCCTCAATTTTAACATAAGCATGTGATTTTTAATTCTGATGCAGTAGTACAACTTGCAAATTTCTCTGAAATTCGTTGTGACATTCTCGAACTTAAGGGAGATAACTATAAGATTTGGAAGGAGAGGATTCTCCTTCATTTGGGGTGGATGGACATAGATTATGTTATTAGGAAAGATGAACCACCGGCACTCACTAATACCAGCACTGCAGCGGACATCACGCTTTATGAACGATGGGAGCGATCCAATTGTCTAAGCATGATGTTCATTAAGACTAAAATTTCAGCTGGTATTCGTGGTTCTGTTGATCAGCATGAAAAGGTCCGAGACTTGTTGAAGGCCATTGATGATCAATTCGTCACTTCAAACAAGGCACTAGCAAGCACCCTAATCATGAAGTTCTCATCCCTAAGGCTCACCAGAGTGAAAGGTGTGCGCGAGCACATCATGCAGATGAGGGACACTATGGCTCAATTGAAGAAACTCAAGGTTGATATATCGGAGTCCTTCCTAGTGCACTACATCCTGAACACCCTTGCGCACCAATATGGACCTTTCAAAATCTCATACAACACACATAAGGATAAATGGTCAATTAATGAACTCATGACCATGTGTGTTTAAGAGGAAGAAAGACTGGTGATGGAACTAGGAGAGAGTGCAATGTTGGCAACGTGTGGAAAGGGAAAATCTCAAGCCAATCGGAAAGGGAAAGGTAAAGTACCTCCCCAAGCTGACATCAAAAAGGATTCCAAGTGTTTCTTCTGTAAAAAGAAGGGATACATGAAGAAGGAATGCGGCAAATTTAAGAAATGGCTTGCGGACAAAGGTAATTTAATCTCATTTGTTTGTTATGAATCTAATATGGTTGACGTTAATATTAACACATGGTGGATTGACTCTGGATCAACAATTCACATTACGAATTCCTTGCAGGGTTTGCAAAACCTAAGGAAGTCGGTGGGAAGTGAGCAAAGCATCTTATTAGGAAACAAGATGGGCTCGCATGTAGAAGCTATAGGAACATGTTATTTAACTTTAAGTAGTGGCTTTGTTTTAGAATTAGAAAAGACCTTTTATGTTCCAAGTTTTTCTAGAAACTTGATTTCAGTCTCAAGGCTTGTACCTTTTGGATATTCCATTAACTTTTCAAAAAAATCTTTCAGTCTATTTTATAAATCTGATTATGTTGGGAATGGTATTTTGTCTAATGGTCTTTACTGCATTAATTTACAAAACAATGTCACTTATGATTCAATGCATGTTCACACTGGCACTAAAAGATGTGTTATTAATGAAGATTCCTCTAAATTATGGCACCGGAGACTAGGTCATATCTCCATAGAAAGAATTAAAAGATTGGTAAATGAAGGGGTACTTAATACTCTGGATTTTACTGATTTTGAGACTTGTGTGGACTGCATAAAGGGAAAGCAGACCAACAAGTCAAAGAAAGGTGCCAATAGGAGTTCAGACATATTAGAGATCATACATACTGATATATGTAGTCCAGACATGGACTCAGATGGTCAGAGATACTTCATCTCCTTTATAGATGATTATTCACGATATATGTATCTCTACATGCTTCATAAAAAGAGCAAAGCATTAGATGCCTTTAAGATCTTTAAGGCTGAAGTAGAGAAACAATGTGGCAAGCAAATTAAGATCGTGAGATCGGATAGAGGTGGAGAATATTATGCTAGATACATAGAAGATGGATAAGCACTTGGGCCATTCACTAAATTTCTTCAAGAGAATGGGATTGTTGCCCAATACACCATGCCTGGTTCACCCGACCAGAATGGTGTAGCAGAAAGAAGAAATCAAACATTATTGGACATGGTGCGGAGTATGCTTAGCAGCTCCAATCTTCCTAAATCCTTCTGGACTGAAGCACTTAAGACGGGAGTTTATATATTAAACTAAGTTCCAACCAAGGCGGTTCCCAAAACGCCATTTGAATTATGGAAAGGTTGGAAACTGAGTTTGCGACATATGCGCGTTTGGGGATGCCTGTCTGAAGTGAGAATTTATAATCCACAAGAGAAGAAGCTGGACCCAAGGACCATTAGTGGGTATTTCATTAGATATGCTGAAAGGTCTAAAGGTTACAGATTTTATTGTCCATCTCACAGCATTAGGATTGTGGAATCAAGAAATGCAAAGTTTCTTGAAAATGACTTGGTCAATGGGAGCGATCAAACCAAAAACATATTTTTTGAGAAGGATCATTCAGAATCTCAACCTTCCACTTCAAGTGGTATATTGGTTATTGTTCATAGCACCCCTCAAGTACAAACTAGTGTTTACCAACCAATTGTTGATGTTACACAAGCTGTTGATGACATTCCAGTAGATCAGGTAGTTCAAGAGTTGCCAAGAACTTTTGAACAACAAGTTGAACCACATACTTCTCAGGAAGATGATGGTACAACATTAAGAAGATCTACTAGACCAAAGAGATCAGCAATTCCTAATGATTATGTTGTGTATCTACAAGAATCTGACTACAACATTGGAGCCGAAAATGATCCCGAGTCATTTTCACAAGCCATGAGTTGCAAAGAATCAGAACTATGGTACAATGCCATGAAGGAAGAGATGAATTCCATAAAGAGTAACGAAGTCCGGGATCTTGTTGAGTTGCCTAATGATGCAAAAGCCATTGGATGCAAATGGGTCTTTAAGACAAAGAAAGACTCATTGGGCAACATTGAGAGATACAAGGCAAGACTTGTTTCTAAGATTCCTTGCGCGTTATTATTGCATTAGTAGCCCATTTTGACATGGATTTGCAACAAATGGATGATTTTCTTAATGGAGATCTAGAGGAGGAGGTTTACATGAAACAACCTGAAGGATTCCCCTCTAGTGATGGTGAGCAATTGGTTTGCAAGCTCAAGAAGTCATTATATGGTTTAAAACAAGCATCCCGCCAATGGTATTTGAAATTCCATAATGTAATTTCTTCTTTTGGTGTTGTAGAAAACATTATGGATCAATGTATATACTTGAAAGTTAGTGGGAGTAAAATTTGTTTTCTTGTTTTATATGTGGATGACATTTTGCTAGCAACCAATGATAAGGGTTTGCTACATGAGGTGAAACAATTCCTCTCTAAAAATTTTGATATGAAGGATATGGGTGAGGCATCTTATGTCATTGGCATAAAGATCCATAGAGACAGATTTCGCATCTTGGGTCTGTCACAGGAAACCTATATTAATAAAATTTTAGAGAGATTTCGGATGAAGGATTGTTCACCAAGTGTAGCTCCCATTGTGAAGGGTGATAGGTTCAATTTGAACCAATGCCCGAAGAACGGCCTTGAAAGGGAACAAATGAAGAACATTCCATATGCTTCTGCTGTCGGAAGCCTAATGTATGCTCAATTCTGCACAAGACCTGACATTGCATTTGTTGTGGGAATGTTGGGACAATATCAGAGTGATCAAGGTTTAGACCACTGGAGAGCTGCAAAGAAAGTAATGAGGTACCTTCAAGGAACCAAAGACTACATGCTTATGTATAGACGGACGAACAACTTGGAAGTAATTGGCTGCTCAGATTCTGACTTTGCTGGATGTGTTGATTCACACAAATCAACATCAGGTTACATTTTTATGATGGCCGGTGGAGCTGTATCATGGAGGAGTGTCAAGCAGACCTTGGTTGCCACTTCCACTATGGAAGCCGAGTTCGTCTCCTGTTTTGAGGCTACTTTACATGGTGTATGGCTTAAGAGTTTCATTTCTGGGCTTAGAATTATGGATTCTATCTCTAAGCCATTGAGAATATATTGTGATAATTCAACGGCTGTTTTTATGGCTAAAAACAACAAAAGTGGGAGTCGAAATAAACACATCGACATTAAGTATTTAGCTATAAGGGAACGTGTTAAAGAAATGAAAGTGGTCATTGAGCACGTCAGCACTGAGTTGATGATCGCTGATCCTTTGACTAAGGGCATGCCACCATTTAAATTCAAGGATCATGTAATGAATATGGGACTTGGTTCCATTATGTAGTTTCTCATTGTATGGACAATGTTATTTTAATGAAATTCTTAATTATTGTGATGTTTTTTCTCATATTTATGTGCACTTTAAGTTGATTTGAGAAAATTCATTTAAGAAGGACCAAGAATAAACATAAGGTTTATTCATTAAGAAATTGTTGCCACATCAATTATAATAAGAATAAATACATAGTAATACATGGAAGACAATACTCGTCATTAGAGGACTTATTGCCATGATTCATGTATCTATTACTTAATACAGATTATCAATGGGTTTTAAGTTGAGACATTAAGTTTGGAACTATGGACCAAGTGGGAGAATGTTAAGCTCCATTAATTTTTTTAACAACTGCTGCCTACAATTATGGAAGTAAACTGCAGTCTTTCCTTAATTTCTGGAGACAAACTGCAGTAATTTCCTTAAATTAAGGAAATCAACTGCAGTTAATAAATTTATTGTTGGGAGCTACTGAAGTGGTCCATTACTCCATCTAGAGTTCTCTACCTTGATCTGTGGAACACCTGACACATAGCCATCAGAAGCTTGATGGAAGCTTGGCTATAAATTTATCTGTTTGGTCCCCAAGCTTGTATCTCAATTCCCTTCAGTTTTTACACCATCTAGCTGAGAGAGCAGAGCTTGGAAGTGCCTTCAGACTTTCTGTATTCTTTTCTTTTGCTTGGATTGAAGCTGGAGCGTTGTTTTCAGTCAAGAAAGCAAGTGGACTGTGGAAGCGTAATAGAAAAGTTTTGGTTTGCAGCAAGAGCGTTATCAATGGCTGGAGGTAATTTATTTTTACTAGGCATTAAACCTTCATTCCAGTTTTACGATTCTTTAAGTTTTTATTCCGCATATAGAATCGTTGTTATAATGCTAACAGCAACAACCAAAACAACAAGAGTATGAATATAACAAAGTAACAAAGGAAGGAAAGAGGACATTTTTACATGATTTTTCAATAAAGTCGTTTGTATAACAATTTACTCAGAGGAAGTCATCTTTATTTCGATGGTTGGGAATTTCCAGGAATGAAGTCAAAATATCTTTGTTTTGATTATTAGGACAGTTTAGGAGTCTGAGAAATACGTTTAGTCTTCATATTATTTTGGAATGGAAATAGAAAATCAGTTTGGCTACATTCTGGCCCAGTTGTGTACTTAATTTTCCTTGATTCTTAAAAATTTTAAAAATAATAAAAATGATATATATATATATATATATATATATATATTTTAAAACATAATTTTAATTTAAAATTTTATTATAATTTAAAATATTAAATGAATTAATTATTTTTTGATTTATTATTTTTGAATAATTTATTTTTTTTTCCATTGGAAAAATCGTAATTTTATTCATTATTGAGTAAAATTACATGTTGTAGATGTTGTAATAGCATATGCTGTAACAAAACTTGTGCTGTAAGATCAGAATCTAATAATCAACTAACTGTCTATCTAAGCTTTCCTACCCTTCTTTTTTTCCATTTTCCGTCAGCCTTCATTGTTAGGTGTGGCTGTTACAATAGTCATTTGTGCTTCATCTGTGGCAGCCACGATGCCTTATTCAGAATCTGAGCTTGTTGTAGAGTATGCTCGCTTGCTGCCACCAATTTCCTGTCCAGGAGCCTCATATTGCTGCTGTGGGTTGCTTGCATTTGGATCTGTTGCATCTTCAATCAGATTTTCATTATTTTGTAAGTGGTGTGGATAGCTTTCTTTGTTGATTTCTGGATTAATCCTTCCATCTTCAGCTTCTTGAAGTATACTGGTGGTTTCTGCATTCTTTTCCTCTTCTATATCCTCTGCCCATGTGGCTGAAAATTGCCATCCTTTCGGCTTTGGTGGTTGTCTCATTTTCCTGTCTTTTTTGTTTTGTGGGCATGCACTCTGAAGATGACCAGTTTGTCGACATATGCGGCAACGAAAGGCAGTGTTTTCATAATCAAGTGGCTGTGCCCATTGCTTTCCATTATGGAGTAAGAGAATGTGATCTGGTAGGCCTTGACTGAGATCAACCTCCACACAGATCCTAGCAAAAGCGTAGATATCCTTGGATAGGCGCTCATTATTTACTTTTAAAAATGTCCCCAAGGCGTTGTTGATTCCTTCCAATACTTTGTAATGCCAAAAGTGTATAGGTAAGTTAAATAATTTTACCCACACTGGCATTTTGGAGACCACCATGCTGTTTGGATTGAATTCCGGGAACCAAGAATTCATAAAAAGGCCAGCATTTCCCGAAAACTATGGTCCCTCGTTCAATGCATATTCTTTGTCCTTTATGGTGTCGAATTTGACAATAAAGAATCCCTTTGAACAGATATGGATATCATAGTTTTTTGTCCATATGGAGTAAATCCATTGACGAAGGGCTTCCGGTTTGGGCCAAAATCCATTGAACCTGCATATCACTGCTTTAGTTAAATAATCAACATGTATTTCATTTACCTCTGGTATGGCGATTGTTAATGCAGGGTTCTGTGTTGTCTGCTCAACAATGTAGGCCCCAGGTGTTGTAGTTTGTTGTTCTAGTTTCTTTTGTGGTTCCATCTTCCCTTTTACTGCATCTTTGAAGGAAGCAGGTCCTTTTGAATTTGAGCCAGAACAGCCTCTGCGCAGTCTTGTGCTAAGACAGATGGTTGAGTTATTTCCTATACCATATTCCATTAGCTTGCACTCCTAGTGCAGTAATTTCTCTATCCCCAAAAGGACGGCATACACAGAGAAAACTGTCCAGTGTCCGATCCGTGTGCATTTCAATAGCACAGCCAACCCATTTGAGCCAAACGGGAGTTTAACAACTATATTCGCCCCCTGTAACAGATCCGATCGGATGCGAACCTCCGTTCTGCTTTTGAACCCTATCTGCAGCAAATAAAATGAAACCCTTGCTCTCGACGGCGCGAAGATGGCCAGTGCTAGTCGTGCGGATCCAGGTTTCTGACTTATGGGGTCATTGAAAGTTTTGCAAATGCGATTAAGGCGAAGAGCCATTACCATTACTGTTGCAGAAATCGAATCCGGATTGCTCTTCCACACACCCTCTCTTTTGTTAGCTATAACATTTCATATAGATCTATATTTAATATATTCCTTAAATTTTCAGCCTACGTAATTTACATAAAATTGTTATTGTAAATATGTTCTTAAATAAAATTATTAATTTATTATAACTTCTATTTATATTTATTATACTAAAATAATATAGAAAAATAGTGAACTAATCATTCATGCAACTAATTTTCATTTATTATAATATTTGCCTAATCACAATTATGAACTTGATTCTATTATAAACTTGATTCTATTATGCTAATGTATCGACCATATTAATAATTTACTCATTGCCCATCATCGCTTAGAAAAGCTTTTATCACATTTTTACACAGCCAACTGAAGTGTCCATGTGAAGTGTCCCCTGCGGAGAATGCTTTATGTTGATCCAATCCCATACCTCGATGTGGTCATGAGGGCAATATAAAGAGGACCACAATTTAATATATTCATAACTATAACTGTCACTCTATCTCGCACATAATCTTAAGCATGAATGATTGCCCCAAACTTTGAATTATTTCAATATGAACGTTGTCCGATAAGTATTATCTTTTACATCTCACTTTTGAGGATTAAACGTTTACTTATTATCTTTTACTTTTCACTTCATAGGATTAAAATAAATAAATAAATATTTATTTCGTATATTTAATGTAGAGTATATGTTCAATATTATTTTTTTATTAAAGAATTTTTAAAAATAATATCTTAGTGGAAATAATCTTGATATGCAAGTTAGGTTGTATATTTAGCATAGTTATTTGAGATTATATGGTAGTAGATGGAAAATGATTAAAGTTTTTTAGGAGAGTTTTTAGCGAAAATCACATCAAAATTCATTTGTGGAGTTTCGAACTAGCAAGTGTGGTTCATCGTCAGGACAAGATGAAGAAAGAACCAGATCATGGCTATAAGTTAAATAGAGAAAGCAGATCAATCAATCAACGACTAGAAAAAATAGCACAGCTAGTGTTGACTAAGGACATGGACTGCGCAACAGGTATAATTGACTTGACCAAGAGAAAGGGACAGGAGAAATTAATTGTCTAATTAAGTAATTAATTAATTCGTTAGCTCTTAGAGCTATTAATTTCTATAAACCTAATCACTTAATATACTCTATATTATTTAAACTTATATAAACTAAATGATTAATAATTAGATAACTAAGCTAGTTATATAGATGACTAATAAAATCAGTTTATCTAAATAACCATATAAGTAACTAAATATGTAGAGTAAAAATGAAATGAAATTATGTAGCTATTTATATTTTATTAGAAAATTCAATAACGAAATTTAAATATATTTTTTATTCTAATCATGGGATAAATGGGAATTAAAACTAACTAATGTCTTAATAATCAATCAAAAAGTTATTTGATGTGTTTATAATTATTTTAGTTAAGTTTAGTTATAATATTATTTATTTATATAACAAGTCCAATAAAGTCAAGTAAGGGGTTAAAACTCATGTTTAATAACCAATCAAATAATTATTTTATATGTTTATAATTATTTTAGTTATGTTAGGTTTAAGAGAGATTTTTTTGACTGATTAGTTAGGACATGATTAGGGGTATAACCATTATATCAATTAAATAAGTTACTATGATTAGTTAAATTCTTATTAAAATAAAAGTAAATGGACCCTTTTTATCCACTTACACTTACAAATATATATATTAAAAAATAAATTATAACCTAAAAATCAATAAAATTAATAGCTAATTATCAATGTTATTATACCTAACTATTAGAGTCATTAAAAGTTAGTTATAAAATATAAAATATTAGAGTAATATATAAATAGCTAGATATATTTTTATTAAAATAAAAGTGAAAGGGACTATTTCATACACTAATTTATAAATCAAATTAATTATAAACTAAATTAATTTTAAATTAATAGTTATTTATAAAAGTTAAATATATAAATATTAGGGTATGATAATAGAGTAATTTAAATTATAATTATGATATTATATATATCTAAATAAATTAAAAATAAATTCATATAGATTAATAGTAAGTTATCCAAGATATTATACTAAAGTAGTTAGTTATAAAAGTTATAAATATTAGAGTACTATATAAATAGTAAGTTATGATTTTATTAAAATGTAAGTTAAAGGGATCGCTTCATACACTTATATAATAAAATAAATTAATTTTAATTCAAAAGTTATTTATAAAAGTTAAATAAATATATAAATATTAGAGTAATTTAAGGGTTAGAAAAAATATTTTAATATTTAAAATTAATGGTTTATTTAAGTGTTAAAATTATTAAATTCAAGATTATTTTCCTTTATGTTATTAGCCTAAATAAGTGCTATTACAATACCTCCAACAAAATCAACCTCAAAGAACAAAGGCCACAAGAAACAGGAAACCAGGGGAAAAATTTCCTAAAAGACAACAAGAAAAAACAATAAATAGGGAGGGGAAGGCAGGAAGACAATGTCTAGGAGGAGAGGGCTGGAACCCAGCAACTACTGATCCTCCAGCCATCCTCTCTATTGAGATTGTTCAGCCTTTTTTCAATCTCAAGCGCTTCCCTAAATTTTCGGTGATGGAATTGGGACACTCTAGCAATCACACTAGCCTCCTCGATGCAGACATGATGATTGGTTTTCTCCACATGCTCTGCTAAAGTAGAAGACTTGGCTCTCCTATGCTTAAGGTCAGTTGCGTGCTCACTAATCCTTTGATTAATGGAGCGCCCAGTCTCACCAATATAGGGGGTCCCACAAGAACAAGGAATAATATAAACCCCTTTCATGTCCTTGGGGTCGATAGGATCCTTCACTGATCTGAGGGACTTACGAATGGTGTTAAGAGGTCTAAAGGTCAAGGGGACATTATGCTTCTTAAGAATCCTCGCAATCCTATCCATGGTCCCTTGAACAAACGGAAGATGGACACCAGGAACCCTCTCCTTCTTATCTCTTTTAGTCAACGAATTCCTAGCTGCTTTGAGGAAAGCCTTCTATCCCAAGTGCCTACTATAACCGTTCTCAACAAAGACATTAAGGAGATGGGATTTTTCCTCCTCGAAGCTCTTTCCATCAGAGATCCTTAAGGCACGAGTAGCAAGGGTGTTGAGAACCCCTAACTTCTGAGCCGGGAAATGGTGGGAACTAGCATGAAGATATTGCTTCGTATGAGTTTTCTTACGAAACACTCGGTGGGAGAGGGAACCATCATTATTCTTAGAGATAAGAATATCAAGGAAAGGGAGGCAGCCATCGACTTCCTGCTCCTTTGTGAACTTAATGGCCGAGGATTAACTGTTGAGATGATCGAAGAAGAGGTCTACCTCCTCTTAACCATGAGACCAGATGACATTAGTGTCATCTACATATATTTTCCAAAGCTTAGGCAGGAGGCGGGCTGAGTTAAGAGCCTTGGATTCAAAATCCTCCATAAACAGATTCGCAACAACAGGGGAAAGGGGTGAGCCCATGGCAACCCCACAGGTTTGCTCAAAGAACTCACCTTCAAAACTGAAAAAGGTTGAAGTAAGGCAGATCTCAACTAACCGAGCAGTATCAGGATCGGTTAGACGGTTGATTACTTCCATGGCCTCATTTATAGGGATGCAAGTGTACAGGGAAACAACATCAAAACTGACCAGAATGTCTCCAGAGTCTAGCTTAATGTCCTTGAGCTCCTCAATAAAAGAAGCCGAGTCTTTAACGAAGGACCCTGTATGACCAACTAAGGGTTTAAGCTTCAAGGCAAGGAACTTTGCCAGAAGATAGGTAGGACCTCCAATGGTGTTGACTATGGGCCTAAGGGGAGCTCCTTCCTTATGAATTTTAGGGAGACCATAGATTCTAGGAGTGATAGGATTGCTCTCAATGAGTTTATTGTGCAGGGGGCCCACCGAGCTACTAGATTTAATGGCAAGGGCCACATTCCTAGAGATCTTCTTTAACAGGTTTTTGGGAAGCTTCTTATAGCTTCCACTATTATGAAGATGCTCCAACATTTTATTGTGGTAGTCTTCCTTGTTGAGAATGACAACAGCCCCACCTTTGTCAGCTTTCAGAACAACAATATCTTTGTTCTGATTTAAGGATCTTAGGGCTTCAAATTCGTCCCTGCTAAGGTTGCTCTTAGGAGGCTTAGCCTTCCTAAGGACAACAGCACAATCCTGCCTAATAGTGTTTTTAATACTATCAGGTAAACCATGAATCCCAAATTCTATGTCACAAATAATGTCATCAACCGGGATCTTCTTAGGGGCCAAGGAAAAATTTAAACCTTTGCCTAAAACCTTAAAAACAAAAGGGGGAAAAGAGAAACTAAACAAATTGACAACCTTCTTATTACCATGAGAAGGAGGGGGGGAGGATTAAACTCATTAAAACAATGATTTAACTTATTATTATTATTAGAGATCCTACTACTACTTTATATGTTAATATTCCTAGAACTAAAATTAATTACGTCGTCCTCTTCATCATCATCATCATTATTATTATTATTATTATTATTATTATTATTATTAACACCCACATTATTATTATAACTAATATTAATATTATTATTCTTATTCTTATTCTTATTATCCCTATTACTACCATTATTATTATTACTATCAATATCATTATTAATAATAATATTATTATCCTTATTATTACCATTATTATTATTAACAATAATATTATTATTATAATTTTTATTATTAATACTTTTATTATAATTATTATGATTATTATTATTAATAATAGTATTATTATAATTTTTATTATTATTACTATTATTATTATTATTAATATTAATATTATAATAATAATAATAATAATAATAATATTATTATTATTAATATTATTATAATTAATATTAAAATTAGACATTAAACCACCAAGAGAGCAACGCAGGGGGAGGTTAGAGCCCATTCCGACAGCAGGAACCAAGCAGCAACTCCGAATTGGCTCAGAAAGAATTGAAGTACTATCAGGACAAGACACGCAGAGGGAAGAATTCTGCGTTGGACAACTAGTACAGGATACTGGCACACTAACCCCGCGCTCAACGTTACCATGCACTCCTTCAATCGGAACCTGCGCGCCTGAATCCCACATAGGTAAACCGCCACCGACTACTATAGGACTGGACGAGACCTGGCTAATGGCACAGTTCGATGCATCGAACGGGCAAGAGATGCTAAGGGCGGAATCCGAGGATGGAAACCCATTAAAGGATGCTGGTGATCCCCCACCATTCACTGAAAAGGAACTACACGCAGCAACATCAGGTCGTCCATTGACCAGAACCAGTGGGCAGGAGTTAACTACATCCTCACGCAGAGGAATACTGAAGCTAAGGGAAGAACGAGCCCCTTGATTAGCTGGGCAGAGAGAAGATTGCTCACTCCTCTCCGTAATGCCTGAACCAAGAAAAACAGAAGACGAATCGAGCGGACTGAGCTGGCTGGAGGAGTTAGCTTCTGCGTTGGCTCTTACAGAGCTTCCATTAACCTCAAGTGGAGGTAATAAATTAGAAACCTCACACGTTACCAAATCCCTGAGCGTAGACTTCTGGCCAGCCGAGACCCGGCTATGGGAGGCTATAGAAGATTTCGAAGCTAATTTTTGAAACTTCAAAGACTGTTTCTGCTTCCGAATTTCCTCTAACCTCAAGGACTTTAAGGCCGAACAAGCATCGATTCTGGCCCAAAGGGAGGCAGAAAATAGGCCCGCCAGATATAAATGCAATCCCATAAGATTGCGAGAGAGAAGATTTAGAGATCTTCTGACCTTGCTGATTTCAGCTCTTATTAAAGCTAAACTAGCTTTAAGGAAAACCCGATGATTCAGGGGATTATGAAGGCGATGATTAATCTGGGCGAAGACCGGGATGATGGAGGAGTCTCTGCATCTTTTAAGAAACGCTAGATCTGTCTTCAACTTCGAAACCTGCAAGCATGCCCGTTCAAATTGGTGAGCCTTAGTTGTAATGGATTTTTCATGCAGGGATTCAATTGTTGAATTGAGGCTTCTGTGATCCATATTAAGTTTAAGAGAGATTTTTCAACATAAATCACAAGATATTTCATTTGTCAACGCGTTTCGAACCAACCAGTGTGGTTCATCGTCAGGACAACTTGAAAGAACAGATCGTTCTTTGCATGTCAAATAGATAGAGCAGAACCTCCAACGACTATATTCCTTGACCAGGAAACGACTATATTGACAACGGCTAGATTTGACTGGTTAGAAAATATTATTTATTTAAGTCCAATAGAAAAAATAAATAAATAAAATAAAATAATATATATGTATAAACAAAGGGGAAACAACCACCATTAAGAGGAGGAAAAAATCAAAGAAGAAAACACAAAAAAAAGAGAGAAACAAGGGGGCGAGCTAGGAGGAAAAGGCAGGGATCCAACAGCTACTAATCTTCCATCCATCATCCTTGTTGAGATTACTCAGCCTCCTTTCAATTTCTATGGCCTCTCTAAACTTTTGGTGATGAAAATGCGCAATTTTGGCAATTACCCGGGCTTCCTCAATACAAATATGGTGCTTAGTCTTCTCTGCATGTTCTGCCAGGGCTGAAGTCCGGGTCCTTCCATGTTTGATGTCGGTTGAGTGTTCATGAATTCTTTGATTAATAGAGCACCCAATTTCACCAACATAGGGGGTCCCACATGAACATGGAATCACATAGACACCTTTCATGTCCTTGGGGTCAACAGGGTCTTGTACCGATCTAAGGGAGCTGCGAATGGTGTTAAGGGGTCTAAAGGTTGAGGGAACATTATGCTTCCTAAGGATCCTGGAAATCTTGTCAGTGGTCCCTTGGATGAAAGGGAGATGAACACCTGAGATTCGATCCTTAGGGTCTTTTTTAATCTTGGGACCTCTGCTAGCCTTAAGGAAAGCTTTCAAACCTTGGTGTCTACTATAACCATTCTTAATAAAAACATTAAGGAGATGGGCTTTCTCTTTATCAAGGTTCTTTATATCAGAGATTCTCAGTGCACGAGTAGCTAGTGTGTTGAGAACACCCAACTTTTGAGCAGGGAAGTGATGAGAGTTGGCATGAAGATACTGCTCAGTATGAGTTTTCTTCTAGAACACTTGGTGGGAGAAAGAGCCGTCATCATTCTTCGAAATGAGGACATCAAGGAAAGGAAGGCACCCATCAATTTCTTGCTCCATAGTAAACTTTATGGAGGAGGATTAATTGTTGAGATGCTGGAAAAATAGATCAAGCTCTTCTTGGCCATGAGACCAGAGGACACCAGTGTCGTCCACAAATCTCTTCCAAAGCTTGGGCCGGAGACAGGCTGAGGCCAGGGCCTTGGACTCAAAGTCTTCCATAAAAAGATTAGCGACTCAAAGTTGTTTAATATTTAATTACATAATTTAAGTAACAAATTTGCATATTTATTAATGAATTAACACAAAGTTTATTTCATGGATTTTTCCTCGTAAAATTATAACAAGAGGGAAGAAAGCATCACTACTAGGTTCAAACAGTTTTTTTTTATGAATATAATATTGTTGCCCAACATTCCTATATCATGTGTACAATGATGCAATATTGTTTCCCAACATAGCCTCTAAGACCATATATTCATTCCTATATCATGTGTATGATGATGTCAATCCTATAAAAATCATTGACAATTAATCGAAGGATGAGGGATAAGGACACTAAGGTTTTATTGTCAAGATCTCAGGTATTCACAAGGTGATGGCCAAAGAGGAATTATTTCCATGTAGATATGTGTTGCATAATGTTAATACTTCCACTCACACATTAAATTCACAAAATCATGATATGATTGGGTGATTCAACATTGCTTATATAAAAAAATGGACAAGTTCCTAACCCGCACAACATTTATGGGAGTGTGGTTGCAAGATTTGGGAAAGTGAATGATGTCCAAAACATTGTGAAAGAGTGGCACTGGCTACTACCTAAGCCTTTCAAAATAGCCACATGCATGGTATAGTTGGTTAGAAATCTACAAGGGGAAATATGAAACCTAGTGGTGCTCATGAACCACTTGTACGAAAAACCAGATACCCAATGCACATGGTTGAGTTGAATCGTAATCATGCATGAGGTCCTCAAGCATGGAATTTCTTTAACGAGCCAAATATCATATCCGACAACCTTGCTTGGTGAAATCAAGAACCCAAAACGCCCTAAAACAATATCACACCCAAAATTTATACAACACCCCACCTTATGGATTTTATGTGCATGTGAGAAAATTTCTTCGCTTTTAGGACCACTTGGAAGAAAAAATTTGTACCATTACATGCCTACATTGAAGGATTAAGAAAAACTAGAAAAAAAGAAAAAAATTCTAACATATGTGACTTTTTCTTGGCCCCCTTGTACCATTGGATCTATGGTCAGAAGTGCTCAACCACATTCTTCATTAGAGACCATTGAGGTTTTAAGGCAAATTCAAAATTGATATTTGTTGGAATGAAGTTGCAACATAAAGGTATATGGGGTGTTAACTATTCCCCACACTTTACCTAAGAATTTGTTAGTCAATTGCTAATACAAGATATAGCCTTTTAGACATGGGGTTATAATGATTTTCAAAATAAGAAAGAAAGAATCGTGGCCTAAGATGTGTATAGAAATTGAAGGCTATCAAATCTTCAACTTATCTGGCATGAGGAGTTAACTTTTGACTATGAAACTTACAATTCTCATGCACAGCCAGTCAAGGTCGACGACCTTCTATATAGGCTACATCATTAAAAGAATGAACATGAAGAATTGTATAGAAGAGCTACATATTATGTAGAGGTGGAAATGAGAAGGAACAAACACATATAAGTGTTGGCATCTCTATGTCTAAGGTCATCAAGCGAGCCCCTTATGACATTTGACATCATATTCATTACAACTACTAAAAGATCCAAAATTGAGAAAGAAGTATCTATAATTGATATAACAATAAATTTGTCAGAAACTAGTAACATGAAGGAATTTGAACTAATTGACATTCATATACCCAAAAAATTTGGATACTTAATCCCCAAAAAGTATTCAAAGAAAAATAATTTTGTCAAAAACCATAATTATCATCTTCAATTATGTGATGAAAAACTCACAAATAAGTGAAGCTTAACAAATAAGATTAGAGAAACATAATATAAGTAACAAAGAATGCACTGGGATTGGCATAATGGTTTATAGTGTCGCTAATAAATCTTGACCCAAATAAAAAAGTTGAATATTAATTTGACACCTTTGATTTAAGTTTTTAAAGAGAATAAGATGAAAATTAAACTAAAATAATATACCTCATATATAAACAATTCACATCCTCTAACTATAAAGATATCACTCCTAAAAACCAATAACAACCTTTTACTTAACATAAACATGATCTATATAATTACACCATAAAGCGTTTCCCTCTGGGAAAAACTCCCCTAGCTGCCCACCTGTCCTTACTATGCACAATTCGATGTTTCGTTAGACGATTGAATTACACTCCTCCATTGATTTGAAATACACCCACATCTAGCGATTATGACCGGCTAAAAACTTGCAAAGGCCGCTGACGGTTGTAACTACCTCCGGATTCATCTTGCCCAGCGATTATAACTAGTTATGGATTCATCTTACCCAATGATGATATAGTAGTAGCAAAGCAGCAAATCTGTAGTAAATTACAACAACGAAAGAACAAGCGTTGTTCATGTCTCTACTCTTCAGGGATATATATGTATATATATCTTTTTTGTCTTTTCTTGTGAATGCCCTCAGGTATATATCTGTATATACTATATATCTCTTTGTTGTCTTTTCTTGTGAATTCCCCCAATGAAGAAATGGCCCCTAGTAAATAGGCTGAAAGAAAAATTAAGTGAATGAATGATAGAGACTACAGTAGAAGATTGTAAGGGGAACTTTTGAAGTTCCTAGGAGATTGTAGCAGTTCCAACAGAGGCTTGGAGTAGACAAGAAAAATGGATTCCTTGAAGAAAAATGAGAGCAAGATTGCTTAGTACAAGTTCTAAAGGAAAGAGGACTTGGAGACCAAACAGAGGACAATCCATTCAAAGTGCAGAAGAATGGGAGAATAAGATCATACATAGATCTTAGAGGTAAGATAGTGTGTTTTGTTTCAAATTGAAATTGAAGATTGTGGTTGCAGATGAAGCATCTCAGCAAAGGACAACAAGAGAAGTTGTGAGAGGAGAACCAGATGTGTTCTTGAAGGCAGAGTAAGGAAAACACTCTGAAGGAGAAGTGGCAGTGAACCTGAAGAATCCAACAAGAGGTTGGACAGAGAGAGGACAACTGAAGTGTTCTCAAGAGAGAGTGAAAGATTACAGAAGCCTAGAAGGAGAAAAGGTGTTTCTCAAGAGGAGGTTCCAGACAGAGGACCCGTGCTTACCAAAAGGCTGAGTGAGGAGAGCTTAGTGAGGTAAGATTGTAGTGAGGAGGACTAGTTGTTGCAGAGGCTTGTTTCAGATGAGTGAGGAGCTCATGAAGAAAGAGGAGAAGAAGATGCCTATTGATAGTCATAGCAGAGGTTTAGAGAGAAGCCACAACAGAAGATATGAGAAGAAGAATACCAAAGAATATGGCAAGAGACTGAGTCAAGAGGAGATTGACAAGGAGTTGGCTGAGATAAGAAAAGAACTTGATGCGTTAACAAGGCGGCCAGAAGAAAACCATAGACAAGGTTAGGTATTAAGGAAGAAGCCAGTGGAGTGACATGAGATGTAGAGAAGGCTACAGCAAAAGCAAGTAAAGTGGTTGAGGGAAAAACTCAAGGAAGTTGAGTTGGAAATGGAAGAGTCCATTTGTGAACCAGAACAAGGAGAAATTCTGGGAGAAAGTGAAGACTACATTGAAGCTAAAAAATGGAGATCAAGTGAAGATCTCATGGACTATTGGGATAGTTCAAAACAGCATGAGGAGATGCTGACTGAAGATGAAGAGCTGATGTATAAGGCCATCAAGCCTTGTGTTTTTGAACCTAATAGTTTTGGTGTGCTTGCAGGATGCATAGGAGAGGATAGACAGTCTTGTGAAGTTGTCGAAAGCATGGAGGAGTATCTTACAGAAGATGAATACTCTGAAGTGAAGCTGAATAGAGCTCTTGAACTAAAGTATGAGGAGCAATGTGTTTTAGGGGATAAAAGGTACTCTAGAGTAGCAGAGTATGATGAAGAAGACCTCTCAAAGGAGGAAAGTATTGAGTTGTTATAGCAGAAAGAACTCCAAGCCTCTACTAGAACTGCTACAATCTCCCAGGAACTTCAAAAGTTCCCCTTACAATCTCCTGTTGTAGTCTCTGTTCCTGTCTACTCCAAGCCTCTGCTGGAACTGCTACAATCTCCCAGGAACTTCAAAAGTTCCCCCTACAATATTCTATTGTAGTCTCTATCATTCATTCACTTAACTTATGCACATTACTACAGTGGTACCTAAAGCAATAACTACAGCAATATCTAGGGCAGAAAAAGTTAGAACAAGAGAAAAAGTATAAGAAAAAGTAAGAATCCGACAACTTCAAAGAGAAGAAAATAAATAGCAATTTGAAGTGTTAGTGGAAAGCAGCAACAACCTAAAGCAGAGAGAAAGAGGTAACAGAGAATGGCAGAATATGGACCAGCCCAAAGATATGCTAGAGGTGGAGATTGAAGAGTTATGGCAGTTGATGATGAAGTAGTCCATATGGAGGAAAATGATAGCAGCAGGAAGGATGATCAATCAGAACTTGAACCTGATTGACAAAGAGAGGAAGATGAAATAGAAGATAGCAGAAGTACAGTAGCAGCAAAGGTGCAAGACATTTGGGCAGCTACAAACTAAATTTTGGGACCCTGGAGGTTTTTACCAACACATGAAAACACATGATTAGGAGATCATGAATATTTTCTACTTTGGGTGTCTGATGTAGGAGCATTCAACCCAAGAGAAAATCATTGTATTTTAGTAGACATAGGGGGTTATGTGTTTTAAGGAATTTGGATTCCTAAGTGATGGATTAATGTAATATTTAGGATTTTGAGTGAGTAGGATGAGAATTAATTAGATGTTGAATCTGACCAGAGAGTTGGCTCAATCAAGTAACCTCAAGCAATACTGAGGAATCTAACTGGAGAGATGGTTCGATTCAAGTAACGCGAAGCTTTCAATCTCACGATGAAGAGATCTTGATAGATGTTCCAGCTTAGATCTAACCCATATATTATGAGATTTTCTGTCAATCTTTCACCACTCCAAAGAAATTGTTATGCTCAGTTTATTTCTAGCCAGGTATAGTTCACTGAATTGTTTGCAATTATGAGTGTTGTAGAAATTTTGAATAATATGACAGTTATTCACATAGATTATCCCGATTATACACTCTTGCAGAATACATGCATAATACATAACCTCCTCTATGTTGATCATCAATTTTTCGGAATTAAAAACAATGAAACATCAATTGCATGTGCACATTAACACAGTATGTAACCCGGGGAAAGCATACAGCTGAAAACCCCACACTATCTGTATATTATAATGATTGAGAACATGTAACAATACATAGCGCAATACTCCTCACAAGTACTCAGTACTATCTCCACCTATTACACACGAAACTAGCTCAGATCTGAATCAATCATAAGTTCAAATCTCCTCCACTGCTTTGCCTGCCTCCACTGCGCAATCCTGCATGAGAATAATGATGAATGGCTAAAGCAAACTCGTATTTCCTTGGCTGAACCATGCAATCCTCATTGTCATTACTCAATCCATTGATTGTGCAAGATCTCATGCACAACTATAGTCACAACAGATAGCAATCTCAACCTCTAACACCTGTCTCCACTGAACTGTCCATGCACTGAGTTAACTGATGTATTCTTTAGTTGCTTTATGAGTTAATAATTAGTGAATTAATTTAACAATTAATTCACATCACTCATCACTAGTGTATTCTGCAGTTAGACTATATACAACTAGTTTAACCAAGTCAAACTGAACACAACTCCATCAACTCCACCAAACTCAACCACTTGAGTTCTAACTGAAGTCCACCATGCAATAGCTCAACTGACTCACTAGAAAATCGTATTTCCTTCTGACAGCTGCATGTGCCACATCTATAGCTCAAACTGAAGTGCTCCAAGAGGATAAGATAATGTTTATAGTCCAAGGCTCCAAGCATGAACCAAACAACCCGACCAGGATCTTCCTCATCCATATAGCCTCGCATGCAGCCAAACTTGCTGCCATATACTTGGCCTCTGCTGAATTGAGTGCCACGGATCTCTGCTTCCTGCTGTACCAAGAAACTGTTTTAGACCCGATACTAAAGACCCCTCCAGATGTGCTCTTTTTGTCCGTTGGGCTCCCTGCCCTATCTGCATCCGTGAAGCCACATAGCTTCACCTCATCCTCCTGTATGTACCACAATCCATATCGCAATGTGCCCCTGAGATAACGCAATACATTCTTGCCTGCCTTCTAGAAGAACTTGGTTGGCTTAACCATAGCTTGTGAAAGCTGGTTAACAGCATAGCATATATCGGGTCATGTATTGACCAGATACATAAGCGACCCCACCAACTGTCGATAAACAGTGGCATCCACTACTTCTACTGAAGTAGCATCCTCCTTCCTCCAACCTCCAAGAAGAGGAGTATCAATAGGCTTGCAGCCATGCATGTTGAACTTCTCCATTATCTCCCAAGCATACTTACCCTGAGAAACAAATAGTCCATCATTGTGCTACCAAATTTCCAATCCCAGGAAATAATGAAGGAGGCCCAAGTCCTTCATCTCAAACTCCTTAGCAAGATCATCCTTGCATGAAAGTATCAACAACTCATCACCTGTTAGAATCAAATCATCTACATAAAGTACAATGATAAGCAACTTACCCTCCACCACAATCTGATATAGGTTAGGATTCGCCTCACTCTTGGAGAATCCAAGTCCGGTGAAATAACTGTCTATCCGTGTGTACCAAGCACGTGGTGCTTGTTTCAACCCATACAACACTCTCTTGAGCCTGCACAAATGCGACTCGCTGCTGAAGATCTCGAAACCTTCGGGATGCTCTATGAACGCCTCCTCCTTAATGACTCCGTTGAGGAACGCAGTCTTCACATCCATCTGATGAATGTGCCACCCCATCTACGCTGAGAGAGCAAGAATATTCCATATGGAAGAATACTTTGTGACAGGTGCAAAGGTCTCCTCATAATTGATCCCCTCTATCTGTGAAAAGCCTCAGGCAAAAAATCTTGCCTTGTACTTCTCCACACTCCTGTCAGCTGCCTGCTTCACTTTGTAGATCCATCTTGAACCCACCACTGATTTCCCTTCTAGTCTTGGGACAGTCTCCCATGCACTGTTTCTGACAACCGAATCATACTCTTCCACCATGGCATCTACCCATGCGGGATCCTCCACAGCTTCCTCAAAAGAGGATGGCTCAGTCACATTACATTTGCTCACAAGAGCCATGTATCCAGTGTACCGATCAGGTGATTGTCTCTGCCTACGTTGAGCTGTAGGTGGTCCTACAACCTTCTCTGCATCTTGATCCAGACGCTCAGCTTCTGTCAAGCGCTTTCGCCCTCTGATGGTTGGCGCTGCATGAGTGGTCTCTTCTACTCCATGAACTTCATCCCGTGGCTGATCCACGTCCTGAATCTCATCCTTAGGAACTAATAGCTCCTCATCTTCATGCAAGTATGGCTCCCTCTCAAGCGAACACTTCATGGCTTTCTCCTCCTGAAATTTTATATCCCGTCGCACAACAGTCTTGCGGCTGTCTAGAAAATACACACGATAGTTGTGGGGCGTATCAGTGTACCCCACAAATATCCCAACCTCTGCAGTCAGCTCCAGCTTCTTCCTGGCATCCTTCGTCACATGCATGTAAACATTAGAACCAAAAATCCTCAAATGAGAAATATCAAGCCTCTTACCAGAATAAACCTCCTCGGGTGTACTCATGCAAGTATCCTATGAGGACAACGGTTCTGCACATATACTGCAGTATTGCATGCTTCCGCCCACAAGTGAAGAGGTAGGCTCTGATCATGCAACATCGCCCGTGCAGCACCCACGATCGTTTTTTTCTTCCGCTCAGCAACCCCGTTCTGTTGTGGGTTATGGGGAGCTATGAGCTCTCTTCGAATCCCTTCTGTGCTGCAGAAATCCTTGAACTCGCCAGAGATGTATTCACCACCATTGTCGCTCCTGAGATCCTTCACCTTATTCCCTGACTCCTTCTCGACCAATGCTTTGAACTCACAGAACTTTGAGTATGTCTCGCTCTTCTTCTGCATGAAGAAGATCCAGCACTTCCGAGAGAAATCATCAACAAAGATCACATAGTACCGGTGCTTTGCTGTCGAAGCTACTGAGAAAGGTCCACACACGTCTGTGTGAATTATCTCAAGGATCGTTGTGGCACGACTATCCTTCTCGTGAAAGGTTGCTTTCACAAATTTTCTCAAAGTACACCCCTTGCACTGATCTGACTGCGCAAGAGTTCCTTTAGGAAGCCCAGTAGTAATTTGCTGCAGTATCTTTAAGGCTCCATGGTGAAGGTGACCTAATCTCCTGTGCCACAGCTCGCCATCATCCCGCCTCACCAATCCTGCGCAGCCATCTACATGCAACTGATAAAGGTTACTGACTCGAACCCCTATCTTCCGGGTTTCTCCAGTTGTCTTACTGTGCAGGAAAGCCTTTCCCTCGCTGAAAACAACATCATATCCCTTGTCTTCTAACATCGCCACAGAGATAAGATTCTTCTTCAATCCTGGAACATGCATCACTTCCTTCAATATGAAGGGTTTACCAGACTCCCTCTCAAAGGAAATGGTACTGATACCGGTCGCATTGTATCTACCATCATCGCCCATCTTGATGTGCACTCCAAGATCTTTCTCCTCCAGATTAGAAAACAAATATCGATCT
Organism: Pinus tabuliformis; assembly: GCA_031772625.1. Classification (NCBI taxonomy): domain Eukaryota; kingdom Viridiplantae; phylum Streptophyta; class Pinopsida; order Pinales; family Pinaceae; genus Pinus; species Pinus tabuliformis. The sequence continues at coordinate 682,838,163 of CM062819.1, forward strand.
CCTGTCATGTGAAAAGATGAACCACTGTCCAAGAACCATATCGATCCCATCACACTTGATACCAAGCATGCGATCAATGAAAAATCAAGCTCAAACTGCGAGGCAAAGGCCTCTCCTGCTGTAGATCCAACAACTTGCTTATTTTTCTTCTTCTGCGGACAATTAGTGGCATAGTGTCCGTGCTGGTGAGAGTGAAAGCACTTCACCTTGGACATGTCCTGCTTCTTGCCTGTCGTACCGAAATGAGAAGCTTTCTTGTTCTTCCCCTTCTTTGCTTTGGCAGCCAAAGTGCAATTTTCTTCATCAAGTGCCTTTGATGAAGATCTGTCCCTGGTATTCCGCCTGATCTCCTCCTGCACAAGATCTGACCAAAGTCTCTCCCATCCTGGCAATTTCTCCCGACCATTGACATAGTCCTGATAGGAATGCCAACTCTTTAGAAGACCAAGGAGAGCCAAGCTTACCAAGTCCTCATCATCGACAGTCACCCCCACACTTCCTAGCTCATCCCTGCACTGAGTGAACTTCGTGAGATACTTGGGCATACTGTCTCCTTTCTCACACTTAATGTTTCTGAGTTTATCCTTGAGCGCCAACTTCCTCTGATCGCTCTTGTTTGGAATAGATCTGTCAATGCTTTCCACATCAAGTATGGAGAAGCCTTTCCATGCAGGTTGGACACAATGCAATCCTTCACGCCCTCCAACAGAATCCTTCGACACTTTGTTGTCTTCTTTTGCCAAGCCTCAACTTGCGCAGTATCAATAGGCTTCAAGACCTCAGCCTCTATGAAATCCTTCAACCCATTGTCATCTAACACCGCCTCCATCCTCTCTTTCCATGCAATACAATTTGAGCTACCTTCAAGAGCATACTCCAATCGCAATTCGTTGCAAGACATTTCAACTTTGACACCAAGAAGCATTGTTGTAAATTCGAAGTCCACCAGCTCAAAACTCAACCACTTCTGATCTAAAATTTGTGAGAACAAAGTATTTCTCGTACAGAGATTGACTATATGGGCATTCACCGGATATCTCACCTTCCAAAAGAAGGATGAATCTAGAGGCTACCTGGCCCGATTACAGACTCTGCCTGAAGAAATAAAATGTAATCACTTTCTGAATAATAGATCTGGTGATCAACTCTTCTCTGATACCATGTAGAAATTTTGAATAATATGACACTTATTCACAAAGATTATCCCGATTATACACTATTGCGGAATACATGCATAATGCATAACCTCCTCTATGTTGATCATCAATTTTGTGGAATTAAAAACAATGAAACATCAATCGCATGTGCACATTAACACAGTATGTAACCCAGGGAAAGCATACAGCTGAAAACCCCACACTATCTGTATATTGTAATGATTGAGAACATGTAACAATACATAGTACAATACTCCTCACAAGTACTCAGTACTATCTCCACCTGTTACACACAAAACTAGCTCAGATCTGAATCAATCACAGGTTCAAATCTCCTCCACTGCTTTGCTTGCCTCCACTGCGCAATCCTGCATGAGAATAATGATGAATGGCTGAAGAAAACTCGTATTTCCTTGGCTGAAACACGCAATCCTCATTGGCGTTACTCATTCCATTGATTGTGCAAGATCTCATGCACAACTATAGTCACAATTGATAGCAATCTCAACCTCTAACACCTGTCTCCACTGAACTGTCCATGCACTGAGTTAACTGATGTATTCTTTAGTTGCTTTATGAGTTAATAATTAGTGAATTAATTTAACAATTAATTCACATCACTCATCACTAGTGTATTCTGCAGTTAGACTAAATACAACTAGTTTAACCAAGTCAAACTAAAAACAACTCCATCAACTCCTCAATCAACTCCACCAAACTCAACCACTTGAGTTCTAACTGAAGTCCACCATGAAATAACTCAACTGACTGACAAGAAAAGCGTATTTCCTTCTGATAGCTGCATGTGCCACATCTGTAGCTCAAACTGAAGTGCTCCAAGAGGATAAGATAATGTTTATAGCCCAAATATTATTATGAGCTAATAATATTCGACTATTCTATTTTTAGCCTGGCAGTCTAAAACTAGAATCCGCCCATTTGTCGAAAAATAGAAGTCCATCTATTTTTACCAACATGACCAATCATCCACAAATATCATCCTGCAACTCATAGACCATGATCCATATGTTTAAAAATAGACACAGTCTAAAAATAGACTTTGCGCCAAAAATAGCTTGCGGGCCCACTTAGTGAAGGCAACTTCTTTCCACTAAGCTCCATCATCTTGTTACATTCTCAACAAGTGTGATTACACTCAAATTTAATTTTGCAACCGTCAGAAGGCTACCAACAGTAGCTGATATGCTTCCTTTGAAAGACTTTCCGCTGAGATTTCAAACCTACAAATTAATTAAATTTCCTATTTCTAGAGGAAGCGTTCCAATGAGATTATTTAGGCTCATATCCAGCTTTCCGAGTTTTCTCAACACTCTCATTTTGGGAAGAATTGTGCCATAGAGATTATTGTCTGCGAGAAGGAGATTAGTAATCCAATGTGCAGAACTTAGAGATGTTATTTAGTATGAAGGTTGTGAATAGGTTGTTCTGTAGCCAAACGCATTGTAGTGAGACGCCTTCTTGTAGAAGGCGGGTGATCTTCCCCTCGAGCAATTGCCACTGTATTACCCCGAAGGAATGGATCCATTCAATCCGATGGAATACAATTCGAGATCATAGGACCAACGGTTGTTATTGCAGAAAAACAACATTGTCATATTGGGAACATGGCGAAGTCCAATAGGTAACCGACCTTCGAATTTTTTATTGTTGAGAAACAACACCAACGCCAATGACAACGCCAAATTGTGTTTTAAATTTGATTGACGGACTTTTTCATGTACTTGGATGTGGTTGTGTGTTTGCAAATTAAAATTGAGAAAGACGCAGTCATAGTCATTGGCTACCCAATCCCTTCTGCCACATATGATCATGTCTTGATTGGATCTAGTTGCGTCTCTCAACGAAGCTGTCAACAATTTCGTGTTTCTTGAAGCGCAGAGTTGGTCACTGAAACGAAATATTTTCATTTTCAGAGTACTGTAACCAGGCCATTTTTGTCAGTGTTTTTAGTTGGAATCTTGCCTCATGTTCAATGTTTTTAAATGGTTCAATTCAACAATCTTAAATTATGGTTTTTATATTGAAAATTTGAATATGCTTTTATTAATAATATTTTTTGGTTGGTAGCATGATTTTTAAGTCTACTTGGGCGAAGCCTGGGAGACCGTAGTTCAAATCTCATTGAGTACACTGGCCTGCTGTGGTGGATGTGGTGGATGCTCAAGAAGCAAATTCCCCACCCCCGCCTTGGCAGCACAAGAGTCTCACTTTGCTAAAACCATACGATCTTAGTATATGGACTTGCAGGTAGTTGGATGTACTACCTCAGAGACCGTAGTTCAAATCTCATTGAGTACACTAGCCTGCTGTGGTGGATGTGGTGGATGCTCAAGAATCAAATTCCCCACCCCCGCCTTAGCGGCACGAGAGTCTCGCTTTGCTGAAACCATAGGATCTTAGTATATGGACTTGTAGGTAGTTGGATGTACTCTTGGTGTTATAGCGGCAGCAGGTAGTTGGATGTACTCTTGGCGTTATAGTGGCAGCTACGAGAATTGATCCTGGGTCTCCCATAGATTAGGACTGACAATTACCGATTCACCAAGTGGTTAAAAAAAAAAAACACGATTTTTAAGATGACTAACAAACTTCGTATTGAGTATTGTTATTTTAAGTACCTAAATCATCATTTTTTCTTTTTATATAATATTTTTTAATTATTTAAAATTTAATTAAAATTTTAAAAAATATTGTAATTTTAAATTTTTAAATATGTAAAATTTAATGGAAAATTTAAAAACCTGTCTTTTTAAATTGTTGAATATGTAAAAATTTAAATATGAGTTTTTTGCCTTGAAAAGTTAAATTTAAATATGAATTTTATATAAAAATAAATTTATTTTTTGTATTTAAAAATTAATATTTTTATTGATTATAACAATTATATTTATTAATTAGTGCAGTTGTATAAATGTAATGGTTATTAAACATGAAGACAATGAAAGAGGTGGGACACTAAGGGGATGAAAAGTATGATAAAATTTTACTTCCATTTGCTATGTCATTCTTTCTTACCCTCTCGTTTTATGGCATAAAAATATACTCAAATGTATATTATATTCTTTTTAATTATTTCAAACATTACAAAATTAATAAAAAAATATTATTATTACCTGTTTTTCACATTCTCAATTCTATCACATTATTTATTACCTCTCTTTCACCTTCTCAATTCTATCACATTATTCAAAAATGTCTTCGTCATTGAATTAAAGAATTAAATAGGATTAATATAAATTAAATAGAGTTATAGTATTTTCAAGCTTAAGAAAAATGCCAGTTTTTCATTTTGTAGTTTTTCAACATAAACTCTCGGTGAGCTAATTACCTAAACTACAATTATTTTTCATTTTGTAGTTTTTCAACATTTTTATTTTGAATACAAACTCTCGTTGAGCATTTAATTTTCCATTTGATGCCCATACCAAATACAGTTTTCACCATTTTTAATTTACTGAAAAATGGTAAGCCCAATCAGTGTTGGATTCCTTCATTCGATTCTTTTGGATTCTTTCATTGGATTCTTTTTGTACTCCTGAAATGACGTGATTGAATTCATTTAATGAAATAGATGAAATTATTTCCATCATCTTCTATGGGTTTTCTTTTCATAGATGGAATTATTTCCATCATCTTCTATGGATTTTATTTTCTACTCCAGAAATGACCATCAAATTCATTTATGAAATAGATGGAATTATTTCCATCATCTTCTATGGGTTTTCTTTTTTACTCTAGAAATGACCATCAAATTCATTTAATGAAATAGTTGCGATTATTTTTCAACCACCTTCTAAAGCTTCTAGGTTTTGCATAAATTCAATAGTTCTTGGCAACATTGAAAGCAATCGGTTGACCTAAATGCAGAAATTCAATAGTGCTTGGCAACATTGAAAGCAATTGGTTGACCTAAAACCCTTGGTGGCTGGATTTCCTTTCGGAAGTTCTTTGTAGACATTTGAAGTCTATTGCAAAGTTTAGTAGAGGGCTTTTCTCTTATGTTGGTGGTGGATTTAGAAGAAAATCTCCTTATCAGAAATGAAATTTATGGCCACTTCGGGATATTCTTATTCTAGGTGATGATGATGATATTGAACCCTAGCTAACACTGAAAAGAAAAATGTCAAAGAGCCAGAAAAAGAACAAGCATAAGTATCCCTTGTTCTAGCCAATGAAGCAGAATGCATTGAGAAATTTATGTCCTGGTCTTTGACCAAGGAGGCAAACTTGAAAGACCAAGAAGATTGTGAATTTGATGGGGTATTAGGGTGCGTATCAACTAAATCATGGGAGTCTCCTGCAAAAGGAGAAACCTTTGATGTTCAAGATTGTCCTTGAGCACCCCTTAACTATAATCTTAATTTGGACAAGACTATAAAGAAACAAACTCGCATAAAAGAGAAAATGCATCTCCTTACTCTAGGATGGAGATTTGAGTTCAAATCTGGGTGTCTTGATGTTCATTATATCTCCTGGTTAGAATTACTATTATCTTTTACAAGCAAGTTCGGCATGGAAGAAGCAACAAAAGATTCACAGAGTAATATATGGAAATCATGACAGTAATGTGGAGGGGCTAACAATTCAAGAAAATGCTTTTGGGGGTGTTTCTTCATTTCCTCCTTTGTAGAAAAGTCAGGCATGGGCTGCAAGAAACATGTCTTCAAATTTTGCATGTCCAAAGAAGTCAAGGAGAGTCTATAGTTCTACGGAAGTAGTAAAACATGAAAACAACAATAATGAAATTGTTGCGGATGCTTTGAAAACTGGCACAGGACAAAAGCAATGGGTATTTATGAGACAGAGGATGCATAGCTGTGTCAATAAGAGGAAATTAAATTTCAGAGGTTTACTGGGCTCAAAGACTTCACTAAACGGGTATTTAGGAGACAGAAGATGCATAGATGTGTTAATAAGAGGAAATTAAATTTCAAAGGTTTACTGGGCTCAAAGACTTCACTAATTTGTCTGGGACCTTCATTTTGCATGGTTTGAATGAATTATTTGGTTCAAAGCTTGTGGTAATGATTATAATATATTGTTGTTGCAAAATGTGTGGAATTTGATCATTCACCTTTATTATACGCACAACTATGCTAGGGTATCTATTGCCTGTATGTGAACAAGGGAGTTTATTATCCTTCCTTTCCTTCTTGTAATGTGAATCTACAACATATAGGAGGTTGTTTAGAGTATTTAAGGTTGCTAACTAGAGTTTTGCCTTGTTTTATTGAATTACGTCTACAATTCTTGTTACTTTACTCTGCAATTTTAAGGGAGACCCACTCAAGATTTTCTATATAATTATACATGAATTGAATTGGATGCAAGGATTGAAGTTTTTAGACCTTTTTTTGTTTGATTATATGAGAAATTGATTTGAGAAACATTGCCCGAGATAGGAAGTTGTGGTGTATAACATGAGCTATTTTGGCTTACACGTTAGGGGTTGTGGTGGAGAACTTGAGTTGTGGTGGAGAACATGGGTTGTATTTGGCTTATGTGCTGCATCAGAGGGGTTTCTATTATGCCAAAATCGTCTGGGACTTGCTCCTAGCGTCATCCCTTTTGAAATATGCCACTTTGGTTGAATTTTATATTGTTAATGTTAAAAATTCGGTGGAATTCACAGACTCTTATGTGGCTCTGATTCCTCATTACATCTTAAAATAAACATCGACACAAGAAAACCATCTCATTCAATCAAGGATCCATACCTACATTCACCAACAATCCATTTCCAAATTTTCAGGCTAGCCAATTTCCTAAAAGAGCATAAAACAAAACTAAAGCTACAAGTACAATGTTGAAATTGCTAAGCATTCCCTCAATTGACATATTGCAACCCAAATCAATAGGATAGTGAAAGAGGAGTTCACTTTACTTTTAACACCATTTTATTTCTCTCTCTGAAATTGTAACATATCACATCTCTCTTCATCTATGCTCTTTCTCCATATGTTATTGCCTTACAGGGTTCCTTTGCAACATTTAGTGCAATTGCTAGTTTATGATTTTTATAATTATCAATACAAATATAATTATGCTAGAAAGAATCACCACAAATCTACATGGTGGGAAGGAGTCCAAAAAGAACATTACACTGTCATCAAGGAAGAACACTCTCCAGAAAACTTTGAACCGCAGGAAATCGGGCAAGAAAGAAACAACTCTCAAGACAAGTGCGGGGAAAGCCCCACCCAAGAGCAAAAAAGTGAACTCGACAACCCCTCAAGCATCAATAGTTATGAGGATTCGCATACCGCACAAAATAAATCTTCATTTAACAGCAAAGCAGATCTCCCACCCCAAGTTTATTCTCCGACTATCTTCAAAAGGACGAACACAATAGATCGCGAAACTAAGACACCAATGTCCCAAGAACCAAAAGAGATGGAGATGCAAGAGAAAGGAAGTTGGAAGACCGTAGAGAGAAAAAAGAAAGCTACAACACCAATCTCGCCAAGAAAGACGAGAAGCCAAACAATTAAGACCTAAGAAAATTATAGGTCTGATAGACCAAATTTGGTCTCCATGGACGTTAACCACCACCACCATCATCATCATCAATAATCTTCATTTTGCAAATATTAATAAATGCTAAATTATTAAATTTTAAACTTTACATTCCAGTAGTTATTTAAGTTTAACCTTGTGCGAGAAAAATGATGAAAATAAAGGAGATGTGAATTAACATAGACGCGAAAGGTGTTTCTGTTTCTCCTTCTTCTAACAAATGCCACAAAAGTTGCCACTTCCGAAGTCTCCAAGTTTACTAGTAGCTCAACGTGTTTTTGTTTTTCCTCCCTCTCACACATGGATAGAACTTGATGGGCAATTTATTGGTTATAGGATGATTTGTTTGTTAAATATAGTTGGGGTTATTTATTTGTTAAATACAATTTAAAATTTCACAAAATTGTGGAAAAAAAAATTGAAATTATAAAAGGTGATTTGTCTATTAAATACTATTTTTGAAATTTGTTTAAACTTTCAAAAAAATTATAAAAACTCACTAAAAAAATCATCGAATTTAATAAATAAATATATTTTAAAATTCCAACCCTACTCTCACAAATGCCGCAAAAGTTGCTACCTCCGAAGTCTCTCATTTGTCTAGTAGCTCTCGCTGCCTCTGCAATGAGGCGCACTCTCGCCTTTATCAAAAGTCTGTGGGTCCGTTGTGTCTCCTGCACGCGGATTCCGCGCATTCCACATTTTGTCGAGTTCCTCACACAGTGGGTCGTCGAGCGTCAAACTCTATTTTTTTATACCCGATTTTATTGGTTGTTATCATTGTATCTCATTAATGGATGCGGAATTTCCGGCGTGAAAACAAAGTTTCATTATGAAAACTAGTAGGTACCTCTCGCTGCCTCTGCCTTCATCAAAAGTCTGTGGGTCCGTTGTGTCACCTGCACGCGGATTCCGCGCATTCCCATTTTGTCGCGTTCCTCACAGAGTCGGTCGTCCAGTTACTCACATTTCATTGGTTGTTATCATTGGATGTATTAATGGACGCGGAATTTCCGGACTGAAGCCAAAGATTCAATGGTTCGGTAATATTTTAGGATCATCTAAATTTAAAAAATAATAAATTTAAAAAATCTTGCAGTATTGGATTGTAGAGTACATCATTACTCTCAATGCAGTATACTCGTAATAATGTTTTCATTATTGCATTATAAAGATTATATTTCTTTTTAAATGATTAAATAATAAAGAGTTGGCTTTATCTACTTTTCTTTGTTTCTTTTTACTCTGAGTGAAAAAAATCATCAATTATATTATATAAACAAAATTACAAAGATAGGTGTTTGTTAGGATTCCAATTTTCTTTTACAAGTCTCTAGAATTAATCTAGGACTATTCCTTGTTAAATATAACAAAATTTTCTCTCCAAAAATAGATCATCCTAATCTTTTGTCTCCATTAATAAACATCATATACAATCCTCCTTCAAATTTTCAAAAATACATATAGCCTGCATTATACAAGTAATAAAATCCATTTCCTCCTACCAAGAGACAAAAATCCAAGCAATCTAAGACTAAGAAAATTGTTAAAACAAAAAATCACGAAATTATTCCAAAGCATGAGATTTTTTAACAATCTTCCAAATCCCTTTCTCCATTGGAACTCCTTTAGATAATCAGACCCTTCATTCTTCCTATTCTTGTAATCATGCATAAAATAAATGATTGAGATGGATGATTTTGAACACAAAATTTCATCAAATAAAGTTTCACGTGTTGAATTTTCCTTTTATACATTGACTTATAACAAACAAATCTCCAAAGATGTGAATTTCAACAACTCCATTTTCCTTTATAGATTGAATTACAAGCAAAGAATCTACAAAGATTTGAACTTACTTAATTCCATTTTCTTAAGCAAACATTAAGACCATTTTAGTTCCATTAGTTTGCATAACCTATGAGTTTCACTACCCAACCTAGCCTTAAAAGAGATATAGTAGTCCCCAAGTCCCTCCTCTGGAGAGTTTCCATGAGAGGCACCATTAAATAAATCCTATCGTATTTCTTTTTTGGTTGCTTCTTTAGAGGTTTGTTTTGTAGATCTTATTTCCTTAAATGAGGGGAAGGTAAAAAGAATGTTCAAACTTTGAATAACACATTTCAATAGTGGAGTATCCTTATCCTTGAAAAGTTTGGAATTTTAGGTTAGCCATACTCTCTAAACTATGGTTAAAGGAAGAGATCTATATCTCTCTCTTTATTTCTTGCTTCATACACTAATTGATTAGGAATTATTCAATGGAGTTTCCTCTCCAAGCATTGTCCAAGCTAGTCAATTGGTTAGCCTTTTTCAAAAATTCCATAATAAGAGTAGAAAAAATTATAAGATGAGAATTAGTTTCTAAGTCAACTTAACAAAGACAACACTAACCAAGGACTTTCAACTTCATTTCTAGAGGATATATTAGGTTAGGGCCTTATTGTTCAACATGATACATGCAAATTTCTTTTATTTGGATGGGCATATGAGCTTCCAAAGGATTCTAAACCACCAAATATATGGGTTATCATTACTACAGACAACAAGGGATTCACATTCTATTATTGGTTCATTGGAACTTACAAAATTCAAGGACCCAATTAGACGGTCTTACTCATATTTTAGACTTACGAAGCGAATTCTTATGTTGTGAGCATCTTTGTTCCATGTTTTTTCATCCTCCTTCCTAGGATCAATCTCATCCCAAGAAATCCATTATTGTTGCCTACCCATTTCTCTATTTCCCTTGCAATTTTCATCAATATATGATAAATTATATTATCTCAATATAGAATTAGACATGTGAGAGTTAGTATGCATCATGGATTTCAATCCAATGATTGAGGCCAATATAAATGTTATCTCCTCTTCTAATTCTCCATACCAAAAAATTTCTTATGAGAGGAAAAGTTCAAGAAACTACTTTCCATATTATTTTTGTGTTCTACAAATCTAAAGATCCCATCCACCTTGAGATTTTGAAACAACTAGTTGTTTTTGTAGGAATTGTTGTAGCGGCTACAACCACCCTCCAAAATTTTTCCTTAGCTTCGTTTTGGAGCATCCCTACCAACCTTTCACAAGAGCATGTATTTCCTTGTTAAGTACACAAGCTTCACTAATTTTATAGCAGATTTCCAGCCTGTGCATCGGAGCTTGTTGCATCCCCTTCACAGGTTGTTTCTTCGAACTTGGTCCAGCTGCAGGCTGAACAACTCCCTCAAGAAATTGCACAATTCTAGAGGGGAGCCGTCCTTCCCTCCAAAAATTTCAAAATTCTGTCTTGCAGCCTGCTGGGCTCCAGAATTGAGCAAATATCCGAGTCAAGCTTCATTGAGAAAATTGTGCAATTCCTCCCAGCAGGGCTGCTCAGCCCAAAAATTGCGCAATTCTGGGTAGAAGTTAGCTGCTCAGCCCAAAAATTATGCAAACCTTCTAAGTAGTCAGCCCACCTCCCTCCCAAAAATGCGCATTTTCCCCCTCAGTTGAGCAGGCTGTTGCATGTGCCATTGAGTTTACCGGTTCCGCTTGGGACCGAGAAAACTTGACTTGCATGCATGGGTTGTTTTTTCTTGGAATAGCAAAAAACAACATGCAAAAAGCATCCCTAGATTTTAGGGAGCTATTTTTAGCAGTGGGAGGTTACATGCAAAGATCATTTTAGAATCTTTCCTCCAAGTGTCGCTTTTTCCTAGATTTGTGGCATGCGTGTCATGAGCGTCAACTTATTTATTTGACGCTTTAGAGCTCACTTATTCACATCGATATTGGAGCTCTGACATCCCACAACACATCCGGGGTCTTCGACACATCCAACTCAACTATTCACAGGTAAGTCGTCTTAACTTGTCTTTTGCAACATTTCTATCGCTTTTTATGTTTTGGCTTGTGTGAGTGTTGTTTGCTTGATTATGTAAACGCTTGATATATTTTACATGCATACTACCTTGTACTAGCACCATTTCAGTTTTTGTTAGCATCTCACTGCTGTTGCATGCATGAAATTGTTTTGCACAAACGGTCACTGATTTGGTGACTTGCTTCACCCACATGCATGTTGTTCCGTTTTCTGAATCTTTCATTCATCGTTTTCATGCCCGATCATTCACTCCTACTTACACTCAGTATCGCCATGCATCCACATTCACATTTTCTTTCAATTTCCCGTCGGCGAGTCTGGGCTGCCTTGGCCCGGACTCTGCCTCACCAAGACAACATTGTGTAATATTGAGAGGGAAGGATCTCTCTTCCCCTCAAGAAATGCACATTTCTGCCCAATGAATATCCTCTAGTCTTGCATTGCGTAATTCTGAGGGACAGTGACTACTCGCCCAAAAAATTGCGCAATCATAGCTGCCAGCTCATCCATCTCTGCCGACTCATCCATAGCTACCGACTCATCCATCTCTGTAAAATTCTACATTACACTATCGAAGCCCAATATGTCCAATAACATTACCATAATGCTATATCGGAGCTTTGACTTATTGGAACTTTTACTCTTAAATAAATTACAAAACAACAAGTTTCAATGTCCTTGACCCCTTTTGTTTAGCCCCTTTCTATTTTCCTCCATGGGACCGAGGGCCATGACCTGCCACTTAGAATTGATGTGCTAAATTGTTTAGACTCCTATCGGGGGTTCATTTTTCCCTTGTAAAGTGCTTTGTGCCCCTAGTTCTTTAAGTTCTTCTATACCACATGATAGCCAAATATCAGAGCCCATCACATCAGAAGTTTCTAATCATAGGATTAGAATTGGAGTTGCGATATTCTGCACTTCTGATATGCGACCTCTAATATGACATCATCTCTTTCACATGGCACTTCCTCAATGGTGACATGTGTCACCCAGAGTTTCCCCCTTAGGCCCCTCAAAACGTCGAAGTCACCTGCCACGTGTCTTGCCATACGACCACGTCATGCTAACATTAGATGCGACTGTAGCTTTATCAGATCCAGTCATATGCTACCACTTGTCTTTATCGGAGCCAATCATATGCTGCCAAGTGTAGCTTATTGGAACCAATCATATGATTCCATGTTTCTCACTAAAGGAGAGAGAAAAGGGCCCATCCACCTTTGGTTTTGTGATGAAATCCTTTGTAAACCTTTATTAGAATTCCCCAATGGTTTTAAACACTATCAGAAATTTTCCCATATCGCAACTTTTAAAAGGTTTCACTTTCAGAAGTTTCGATATGCGATTCTCGATGTTGAAATATGCTTGATGCTCTTATGTTTGATCATCTATATGCCTGACTGTGATGTCTCTATCCTTCAATATGTGATTGTCGATATCTCCAGACCTTCGATATTGCAATCTCTGATATTCTGATATGCCTTCACAAGGCTTCAATCGTTCAAACTTCAGAAGACCATAACTTTTGATCCAGGAGTCCATTTTTAGACTTCCACATATCATTGGAATGATTGTCCATAACAATTTCCAATGGAGAGGGTTTGATTTGTGCTTTGAGTCCTTTTGAGGCTTGGGAGATGACTACAAACGTCTTTTCTCATTTACTCTTTGGACAACTAAAAACACATTTTGCAGAAAGTGACAACACTGGCTCCAACTGGGGACAATGCCTTAATGGCAAGATGATGAGAACCTATAGACTAGTAGCTTTCACCATTGAGCATGGAGTCAAAAACATATTGAACCTATAAAACCATAAAATATCCATGGAACTTTAATTATTGGGAATCCTTTCCTCATAATATTGAAATGCAAAAATAGAAACTCTAACAAATAGAAATTAAATCCTGAGCCAGTGAGCTTATTTATATACAACTCCTACTTATGTATAGGGCTTGATTTGCCCAAGTGAGGTCAACCTTCCAATGGTACCAGGTTAGCATTTGGGTGCTAAACCTAATGCCTCTATGCTGTTGAAATTTAAAAATCAAAACAAGCATGCACCATGAAAAATCTTCAATCAAAAGACTTGATACATACCCCAGAAACAACATCTAGTGGTGACCTAGGAATGTTGTCATGTAGTCAGCTACAGGGTCATAGAACTAACGAGAAATAATTGTAGCTACCTCATTTTCTTGAAAAGTTTGCTGACCAATATATTCTTGGTTAGGGAAACCACAAATATTGTTCAACTCTTCAAGTTTGGGCTTCTCTTGAAGAAGTTGATGCTGGTACTCTTCTCCCCACTTGCTGGTAAGTAGATCCCTTTGACAATCTGCAACCATCTCATCCTCCACTAAATCATATGAATCATAAATCAGAGAATCTTCATCAACTTTAATATTATCTTCTTGAACTTGTTCTCCATTTGAAGGATGTGGATCATAAATTGGAGCCTCCTTGTTAACCTCATGGTCGACCTCCTCCTTTTGTGCATCTTCCCATGACTAGGACTGTTGCAGTCCTGCATTACCAAACATCCCATCGGATTCATACGAATCATAAGAAGGAGAATCATACAATTCGACAGAATAAGATCTGTAAGGGTTTGTTTGCAGCTTGATGATGTCTCCTCTTTCTCTTTCTTTATCACTGGTTGATGCTTCTTGATGCGAGTAGATATCTTCTTGGAGTGGAGCCCCACAAATATCTTCAACAGGATCATTATCCTTAGAAATATTTTCAACATTAAAATGTGCACAACAATCTTCGAACAAAGCACCCAATGGATATAATATTTTGCAAAAAAGATTAAATGTTATGCAAAATCTCTTTAAGTAAGATATACTGCCATGAGGTATTGTTCTGTACCAAACTATAACATCTTCATCTACAAAATGCATGAACAATTTCTTTTTCACATATTAAAAAACAATACCATGTTGTTCCATGCATTCATGAAAATCCTTGAGGTGTTGGTTTGAACTTCTATCTGTGTTTCCACTTAATATAGGAAAACCATTCATGAACTGAAGGGACATGATGGGGATAACCAACAATAGAAGAAAAATCCATTGGGGAAATTTGTTGGCCAAGAATGTAGGAATGGCCATTTTGAAAACCCCTTCTGGTGAGGAATCTCGAGATCAGATGTAGTGGAAGTTTTTTCTGTTTAGAATGAGAGCGAGTATGAGGCCTCTTGAAAGCCAAGATGATGAAATAAAGATATAGGCAATGGATCTGCTAGAGTGTTTACAATAAGATTCAAATAGTGGAGTCACCAAGATGTTTACAATAGATTCAAATAGTGGAGTCACCAAGGTGAGAGATCTTCAACCCATACTTCCCTTACTCACCCGATAGAGGGAATGTAAAAATTGTTGTACCCAAGGAAAAATATTCTGATTTGTTCCTCGACAACGGTGCCAGAAAGATGTAGCTTTTTCTATCACTTGTCACACAGTTTCTTCAGAAGATATAGAAGCCTCATAGAGACAGCCTCTGGGTTGATAGAAGACTAGTGCCTAGGGAATATAAGAGGAATCCTTTTGAAGATTATTAGTAGGGCTTCCTAATGCACTCCATATGTCACATATTTTGAAAAGAGATAATTCAGGGGCTTGGTTCAGTAGTCTTTCATCAAGGTAAAATCAAGAAAACACATAGATCTAAATACTCAATGGGTAAATATGGCTAATCTCAAAGAGAAATGTCTTGGTTCTAGTGGCTGACACACAACAATAGGAAAATGAACATTATTGTTGTAGGATAAGTGAACAGGAGGAAGGAAAGGAAGGAAATCGATGCAGAGGGCTAGACATAACACATAATCCTAAGCAAAAATATCTAGTAGAAATGTGGAAGAGTGAAGAGGTAAAAATGCAGAAAAAGTGGAGCACGAATTAAGGTCTCAAGCTCTATGACTCACTAATACAGTTGTCACCAATTAGCACAAGTAAATCTGTGTATACATATAGGTATGATAGGTATCAAATAACACAATTAAATATGTAATTAACATAGGTATTGTTACTACTTAGCATCAAACATACAACCATAAATGACAGTGAAACCAACAACTTCATTACACGATTTCAGAAGAGGAAAGACATACATGAAGTGATACACAAAGGGGAAAAAATACTACACATTTCTCTAATTGGAATCAACAAAAAAATTTCATTAATCCTTCAAGATGTAGTCCAAATCACCAGTCCGTTATATTTAGTAATTGTAATACTCAAGTCCCTCATGAACAAGTAAATTGAACCAAAATGGAACCACATAATTCTGGCCTCTTGGGTGTAGAATTCCAAAACATTTGTTAAGTCTTTCTTCCCTCTTTTTATAAGGATAGGGAGAGATTGAAAAACAGTTACAAAAAAATATCTTAGTCGAGTTCCAACTGTCTGATCAACTAACTGCCTCAGTGTGCGAAGGCTCTGCCGCCAAAATAATTGCAATCATATTTGATTCCATTCTTTAAAATACAAAAAATATAAAATAATAGAAAATAAGGAAAATAGAATGATGGTTGGGGAAATATCTCTTTGCCATTCCTGTGATGACCCCTGATCAGGCCACATCTCTACCACAATGTTCTTCTTCATCTACTCGGCTGATTCTCCTATCACTTTCTGCTGAATTGCTTGAATTCCCCACTCTTTGGAGTTGGGAGTGATGAGTTGTGGTAGCCTTGATGGTGTTCAAGAATCATAGTTGTTGACTCATGCATCTCTTTAAACTTCTGCTTTACACTATCAGAGCCCAATATACCCAGTAAAATTTCCATAATGCTATATTAGAGCCTTGACTTATTGGATCTTTTACTCTTAAAGACAATACAAAATAGCAAGTTCTAATGTCCTTGGCCCCTTTTGTTTAGCCCCTTTCTATTTTCCTCCATGGGACCGAGGGCCATGAACTACTGCTCTAGCATTGAGGGGCTAGAGCGTTTAGAATCCTGTGAGGGCCGTTTTTCCTTTGTAAAGTGCTTTACGCCCATGGTTATTTAAGTTTTCTAGACCACGCGCTAGCCAAATATCGGAGCCCCTCACATCAGAATTTTCTAATCGGATGGTTAACATTGGAGTTGTGGTATTCCGCATATCTGATATGTCACCTCTGATATGACATCATCTCTTCCATGTGGCTCTTTCTAAGTGGTCACATGTGTCACCAAAATTTCCCCCCTTTGACCCCTCAAAACATCGAAATTTCCTGCCACGTGTGCTATTGTATTGCCACGTCATGCTAATGTCAGATGCCACTCTAGCTTTATCAAAACCAATCATATCTTGCCACATGTCTCTATCAGAGCCAATCATATGTCGCCAGGTGTGGCTTATCAGAACCAATCATATGTTGCCATGTGTCCCGCTAGAGGAGAGAGTAAAGGGCCCACCCACCTTTGGTTTTTCGATTAAATCCTTTGTAAGGCTTTATCAGTGTTCCCTGGTGGTTTTAAATGCTATTGAAAGTTTTCCCATGTTGCAACTTTTAAAAGGTTTCACTTTTAGAAGTTTCATTATGCAATTGTCAATGTTTCGATATGCTTTATGCTCTGATGTGCGATCGCGGATATGCCTAACCGCAATGTCTCTGTCCTTCCATATGTGATCGTCGACATCTCCAGACCTTCGATATTGCAATTTTTGATATTCTAATATGCCTTCACAAGGCTTCAATCCTTGAAACTTCATAAGACCATAAAGTTTGATCCAAGAGTCCATTTTTGGACTTCCACATATCATTGGAAATCTTGTTCAGAGCACTTTCCAGTGCAGAGGGTCTGATTTGGGATTTGAGTCCTTTTGATGCTTGGAATATGACTACAAACGTCTCTGCTAATTTACTCTTTGGATAGCCGAAAACATATTTTACAATAAGTGACAACATCTCCTAAGACAATCCACCAATAGATGACTTGACTCATGGAAACAAACATAACAAAATGGAACACCCTAATAGTTAAGAATATGTTGGGAAGAACATGGTCGCTAGAATATGTCAATATTAGCCATAAGACCCCCTGTAAAAGAAAATTTTGACTAGAACCCAAGCAATACACTTTTCGAGGCTGCTCAAACTACCTTCCTCTAGGTAACATAATTTATCAATTTTGTTACCAATGGTTGTGATGGCGTCCTTAGTCTATAGCTCTAGTGGTAAACCTAGAAGCTTGACCTAGAGAATATTATGTCGAGGAGGTTCTTTTTTTTGGTCAAAACCAAATTTACACCTCTGTAGAGAAAGGAAAATCCTTCCTTTTACCCATAGCGTTGTAGAAATGTGGGTCACATCTGCATGACTAAAAAAATGAAAATAAAACCAATCTGTTTGTAGCATGCTAACCCATGATATTTACTTCAGTAAGCGAAACCATAAAGTCTCTACCCATCCCTTCATTTTTTCACTAGCCATCGTGTCAAAGATCCACCTACCCATTATAGCTTTATGTTTCAGGATAAATGATTTTATATCCATAAGGTGAATCGAAATAGATAGAAGCATGAGTCACATGCATATTTCAGTAAAGGTACAGATGGACATTTAGCTAGAAAATCTCAATTACATTTTTGAACATTTATTAAATTGTAAAATGCATAATATTAAGGATTGATATAAATTTCAACTGTTTTTTTTTGTAAGTAAGGAGGAACTGGTTACATTGTGTTAAACTGAAGATTACAATCGCTTGTCAAGTCGATTGGTTGGTTAGATTCTAAACCCAACCACCGACAAAAAATATCATTCCTGGGCTTCAGACCAGTGAGTGTTGATCGTAGTTGATACATAAAAGGTGACAAATTTATTTTAAAATTTTTATGAGAGTTGTACCTGTGCATGGTGACCCTTACTCTTGTTTATTACATAATTTTATACAGTAGAAACAAAACCAAAAATAATTGGTCAATAAGGCCCAGAACCGATACAAAAGGGATTTAGAGTGCATTAGATCGATTAGTTTGTTGGGTCCTCTTCCATCAGAATTGGCTTGATGGTGGGCACGCTATCTCCTCCAACCTACATCATCACCATCCTTATTTTGAGCAGGGCATAGTGCAGGGAATCCTTGGTAACGAACTGCTTGTGGTGGACCATGTCCACGAAGACTATAAAATTGTCATTAAGTATGTCCAACTTATCCTCCATATTTTTGTTGGCTTGACTATTTTCCTGGAGGCTCAAGGCCATAATTGTTTTTAAATGCCACGAGAGATTTATGGTTTGATTGTAAATATTTTTCCTAGCCCCGGTGAACCCCGGCTCGGGAATCCATTAAAATTGAGCATCAATGTCCTCAATGTTAGTTCATCACTGAATAAACCTAGCCTGATTCTCTATCTCTAAGATGTGCTCCTGAGCCTCTTGGGTGAAAATGTTGTTGTAATTGAGGGCATCCTTCCTAGTCATCACCTCAACTCTTGTTCTCCGTTTCACGCTCGCTTGATTCCACCTTTCCCTATTCCTACCTCTGCAATAATTAGTGGAGGGAGCATTGCTTTACTGAGGGGACATACCTATGGGCAAGGTGATATGGGTCTTGCAAATAGAACTGGGAAGAAGGCATAGACCATGTTAGGAATCATGATTACTATTCAAAAAAACTTGTAGGTGTTAGTCAGTGATCACATCGTCAAAGATAAGGATCCACGAGAGGCGGTTACTCCATGTCACAAAATACATGGGGAGTGTTGGTTTATCCAATGTCCAACAATCTCGAATGTTGGGTGTGTGTTATATTATTTCCATGACTAGCCACCCCTTTGTTGTGTAGGGCACATTGGGGGAGTCACAAAGGACGACAACCCCCCCTGCCAAGGAGTTTACAGGCGGGAAGTAGCCCCCTTGCATGGGGTCCAGGGAAGCAGGCCGAGAATTTTTTTTTGGACCCTATATTAAGTGGGTGGACCTACCTATGGTTTTGTGCATGGGTTTCACACATGGTTTTGGGCATGATGGTTTTTTTCCCATGGTATTTTGTAGATTTGGTCAAGGGAACTACAATTATGTTCTAATCCAGGTTTAATGGATTGGGGTTTATGAATTTTTCGGCATATATATATATATATATATATATATATATATATATATATATATATATATATATATATATATATATATATATATGTATTGTAACATTGAAAGGAACATAATGAAAAAATCAATCTGGTAGTCCTGGTTTTGGGATCTAGGGGAAAATATTTGTGTATTTGTTTTGTGTTTCTTGCCATTGTATATTTTCTTTTTTAAGAATTCGTTTGCAAGTAATTTCTATACAGGGTTAAAACCTACAGACTAGGGGTGTGGAAGGAATTAGAAAAGGGGGCTCGAGAGAAATGGGAGTAATGGCCAAGATCAATGGGCTTGGGGTATTCATAGAGAATTGTGGAGGAAGGTGGTGATAATTAAGACGTTAATACTGGTCAGATTCGTGTACTTAGCCTTTGTAGTAGTGCAGGAGTTATTATTGGTTCTTTGGTGGGGAGGGTGACAATATTTAACTAGAAACATGATTTAGATCGCAAGTCCCATGGGAGAATAATTGGATTTGATGTCAAAGGTGGGGTTCATGAAAACGAGTTAGGGAGAATGTACCATCCAAGCCTGAGAGATTTGTTGTCCAGTGGCAGAATAATTGTTATTGGTGCCTTCATTGTCCTTGGCATTGATAGCCTCAAACTCTCTGTTGAGGGGACCTTCCCCCAAATCCCTCCATGCAAGGGACTACAACATCTCTCGCGAGTTGTGCCCTCATTAGCAAGTATGTCCACCACAACATTTGCCTTCCTTCTGACCACCTAGAAGAGGAGCCCCCTAAGGTGTCTAATGTGTTGTTGGATACGATAAAGATGTTTGGTCAGTCTCCAGTTGTTCATTACCTTGCTGACCGCGAAGCCTTGTTGGAATTTTCAGGCAGCCATAGTTGTCAGCGTCGAGTCTCCCTCGACAATCATAGGGTTGAAATGCTTCTCCTTGGAGATAGCTAGACCATGTTTCATTGCATGGAGCTCCACCACATTGTTATTAGTAGTCCCAATTTTCCCAAAGTATACCTGATTGGAATCTGGATTAGGGGCAAAAATTTGCTCAAAAATCAAAGTTACTGGAATGGATTGAAACCTGAATGACCGCGTCTGTCTCGGCAAAACCATCCCAACGCAACTCATTTCGTTCAAAATGTAGTTTTTATGAGGAAGATAGAGCCCGCTAACCGCTTTACCAAAAAGAAGAAATTTTGAAAAAAATGTACATTCTCTGCACAGTTAGCAGTACAGACTGTTGACGTGGCAAGTGACTGGTCAAATTCAAAGGTTGTTCAACATCCAATGTGGTTTCACCAAGTGTCATGTTTCTATTGGTCGATGGTATAGTGACGTGGTTCGTTTTGATTGGTCGGAGGTTGGACCAATGAGGAGGGGACAAGTGGCAAGCTCGAAGGCCACCATGTGTCCCTCCCCAAAGCAATGGTGGACAATCGACACACAATGTGTAAAAATTTATGGCAGGCCGGGGGGGTTGAACCCGGGACCTACTCCGCGTAAACTACATGCCATACCACTTCACCGTCGTGTTGTTTCTTAACCGTAATGTTGTCTGCATATATTTGAAGTTTCATATGAATGCGGTTGGGGGTTAGGAGAGCCAGCCCGTGGGCCATCCCTCTCATGTGAACACCCACCAAACATGTAACGGTTATAGTTATCCTCCGATGACCATCATTACATAATTGCCAACTTAATCGTTGGCTAACTGCGACATATGTCCACAATTGTGAAACCAAGCGGATAATACAACTAACCGTCAGTTAAACCACCATTAAACCATCCCATGTGAACACTCGTCTGGTGGCTACAGTTATGGTTTTTAAATTTCCAATGATATACGTAACAGTTAGCACTTAATGCAACATGTGACCACTACCACCACATGCGGAGGCCGATAGTTAATTGACCGCACGATTAGCACTAGTTAATCCAGATTAACTATGAGTTAATCATGCTTATCTATAATTAAACTCGAGTTTAATTCGGCGACACTTTTCACGGACCCTCCAAATTCGGTTGAAACTCCAAGTTTAGTGGAGTTAACTGGAGTTCCTCCAGTTTTAGTGGAGGTTTATTAGGAGAAAGCAGTTTTGGTCATAACTGGAGAAAAATTCGATTAAATGGAGATCATAAAAAGGTGTTCCTAGCTGATTTTGATTCTTTGATTCCATTGAAGCAGGTTTCAAGAGTAGTAGAGCATTGTAAATAGAACTTTTAGCCATTTTGATCTAATACAGATACCCCAGCCATGGAAGTTGGACCAAGGAGATGCAGCCCAGGAGGGGTGAAATTCTTTATCAAAACACTGTGTTAAGTGTTCTTCTTGATGTTTTGTTGTACATTTACTTCTTTTTGTACAGCACTTGTCCTTCATGCTATTCTGCTCATGATTCTAACATAAAACTTGACATAAAATTTACCTATTTGCATTCATAATCACCATAAGGAAACATGTGCACATGAAGCAATGGATAACCATTTGTTTATAAATCTGAAGTTGAAATTAGCACAACAAAACTAACATTCAACTACAGATCAAGTTGGTATTAGAGCAACGATTATTTTCTTGATTTCCTGACTTTTTGTGCAAGTAGGATTTTAATGGTTGCATATTTGTGAAGCTTTTTGATGCATTACAAGTATGATGGAAGCTCCAACAAGTGATGTTTCTAATCCCTCTTCCTTAGAAAGATACTTTGATGAAGAGATGTTGCAAGAGCTTATCATCATGAGAGATATGGTGCAAGATTTGTTTGAAGATAGGAAGGATACCACTATACTTCAAGCGAAGTTGATGATCATGAAGGAGGAGAAGCAAGAGCTTCTTGAAAAGATGCATGAGATGGAGATTCAACTCCATGATGCCCAAGAAACCCTAGCCAAGTATGTGCTTCAAAATGAGGTATGAAATTCAGGTTTATCTTAAATTTATTCTAAAAATGAATGTTTTGGTGCTTTTGAAAGACACACTAGAGGAATAGGGTCCAAATTATTGATGAATATGGGCTATGCAGGTAAAGGGTTAGGCAAACTTGCACAAGGCGTAGTTGAGCCAATTTTTGTGAGGAAAGGCCTAAGTATTTGGGTCTTGGTTATGGACAACATGATGAAGAATGATCCAAAGAGAAGGAGACACATGAAGGTGTTCCAAGAAGGAATTTCATTACATGTTCATTACCTCAAGCTTGTGAAGTTTGTGTTCATGAGGAATGCAAAAGTTTTATACCCACTTTGCAAGAAGCTGCTCATAAGCATGAAACTAGTGGAAATGGAAAACAAGAGGATGTTGAAAGCTCTAAGGTCATTGAAACCATTGTTGGTATTCCGAAGAGAGCCAATACCTCATCAAATTCACCTCTTCAAGAAGGCAACAAAGGTGAATGTGCAAGGTATAAATCTTCCTTTAATCAAGTTTCTTTTGATTAGGATAAACATGGTAAATCTTCACGTAATATTTGGATAAAATTTACATGTTCCTTTTGTGGTTTGAATAGACATACTGTTTTGAGGTGTTGGAAGAGGATAGCCATACACAGGAAACTTTCAAAACAAAAGAGACAGAAAGCCAAAGGTCCATTGGATAATGGAGGATATGTTGAAAAGAAGTTGCAATTATTTTGCACTCATTTCCATAAGCGGGGTCATCTTGTAGACAAGTGTTGGACTTTGCATCCAACAAATCATCCATGCCAGTTGAAGAAGGTGGAGAGAGATTTTGGAAAATATGGAAATGAGGATTCCATAATTGATGTGAGTGAGGATGATACACATGATGAAGTGGAGCTGAAAGAAGCGCCATCGAAATGGTTTGGAAAGATATGGTTATATTTATTAACCAATTAAGGCCTTGAATTTATTTTGATAATTGATGCAAATAAGACAAGATTTACATTTTCTTTTTGATGCATTTCCTTGTTATTGATGCATGTATTTTCTCCTGAAAGTATGCTGCATATTGCATAAAGCAAGATTTTAAAAAATTAGATTTATGTTGACTCACTTAGATGCAGCAAAGATGGAAATTTGCAACTACAAATTTGAATGCATGTTGCATTCTTGAACTTGCATATTTATTCCAGGAAGGTGTTCGAAAGTGGAGTATGTTGACTCACTTTATTGTAGCAAATTTAATCATCTCAACTCTTTAAGGACTTGTACATACCAAAGGGATTCTTGTACTTGTGATCGTACTTGTGAGCGAGTTGAGATTGGTTATACATGCATGAGAGTTTGTGTGAACAGTCAATTATTTTATAGTTTCATTGTGCTTGAAAATTTTCAACTACAAATTTGAATTCATGTTGCATCCTTGAACTTGCATATTTATGCCAGGAAGGTGTTTGGAAGTGGATTATGTTGACTCACTTTATTGCAACAAATTAATCATTTCATCTATTTAAGTACTCGTACATACCAAAGGTATTCTCGTACTTGTGAGAGACTTGAAAATGGTTATACATGCATGAGAGTTTGCGTGTGTGAACAGTGGAATTTTTTATAGTTTCATTGTGCTTGAACATGCATGAGTGTCAACTTGTGTGGTTGATTGATTGTACATGTATGTTATATCGACTTGGAAGAGTTGATTTTGTATTCAAAGATGAAAGGGAGATTTGATGAATTGTGTCATGAGAATGTGGAATTGTTGTTGTAAATTGTCAAGTTGTTGTACATGTTTTTACTTGACTTGAAAGTCAGTTGTTTGAAGAAGCAAGTTTTGTCATCTTGTATTTAATCGATGTTTTATAACATCTTGGTGCATAAAAATATGTAATAATACATGGGGATGTTCACATGATGTGACATTTGTTCCTTTGAAGAAGCAAAAAGGAAGAGGTCATCAAGTTATATATTCTTGCATGAGTGTTTTTCAAATACCATTAATCTTGAAAGGTATTTCTTGTAACAAGATGTCATAGGATTTTGGAAGGTCCAAGCTTAAGCAAGAGGCTGATGATTAGCCTTCATTCTCAAATCATGACATGAAGCATGTTAATACTGGAGGATGATGGAATCAAGAAGCGTAAGTGGATAAAAATGTCATTTAATGTGTTGACTCCAAGAAGCGAAAGAGATGGCAAATGCATTCTTCCAGAAGTGGAATTTGGAACCATGGAGGTAAAAGAATGGTCATTTCTTTTCTTGTTATTACTGATATTGGAACTCTTGCTATAGTTCAATCAAATGGGCTTAACTTGGAAAAGTGGTTTCCAAGGAGAAGCTTGCATCAAATGCATGTTTTGCAAAAGAGGAACATGATTCTTAGTGGGAAGGCCATCAGTCATTTTTCCAAGCGCCGAGGGATCACTTTGGTACAACAAGGTGCTTAATTAGTGTTATAGACAATTTTGTGCCTTGCAGCATCAGGCATGAATTGTCAATAATCCAAGGGATCCAAAGTCCCTAAACATGATGTTCCTACCCCTAGAGGAACAAGGTCAGCAAACCAACAGCTCTCAGATCAGTTCTCCACCTGAAAACACTCAAAAACAAGCAATCCTGAAATCAAAGCAGGTGCTCCACTAGGCTTCTGCGCTGAAACTCAACTCCTCCATGGTGTACCTGCGTTGCAAAGCAAGTGGAACAAAGGCCACCTGCGCTGAGCGAGATGGGACAAGTGGCACACTGAGTCATTGCTCTGGAATCTTCCAAAAATGACACTTGGATCAGGGATTTCGCCTTGTAATGAGTCAGAGGCTCTGTTTCTCCAAGTGGAAGCAAGGTTCTCCAAGTGGAAGCAAGGTTCTCCAAGTGGACTCAAGAACTGAAGATCAACTGAAGAGAGAGAGGACACAAGGCAGCTACACATCAGTTGCAAGCTGACTCATCCTTTCTCAATTCATCTATATATTGAGCTCTCTCCTATGAGTTCAGGAGGCTGGAATTTTGTGCAAAGTAATGATATGCTGTTGGTTTCACTATAGAGCTATTGGGTGATTGCTTGAAGGAGGTGAAGAGGAGAAATTCTTTCTGCTGGGAGGTGTTGCTGGATTGGGGCCTTCAATGGTTGTAACCTTCTCAGAACTTTACTTCTTCATTAATAAAAGCTATTGAGGTTCTTCTATATGCACTTGTTTCAATGATGTGTTGTGATAATTGTATATTTGATTTATGCTAATCCGTGAATCAGTCATGATTGCATGCTTCTTGTAGTTTCCTTCTTTGTTATTTTGCAGGATCTCATTGTAGCTGGGCCAGCAAAAGAGCAAGGAGCTGGGAGCAAGCAACCAAAGAGAAGAGTTTGGATTCGACATTAAACGCAAGGCAACGGTTAGTGCATTTCCTCATTCTCTTTTGCTTTCATAAAGAAGTAAACCTTAAGTAGTTTTCTTTACAGTTGTTGCTGAGGTACTATCACCCTTAGAGTGGGATAGGGTCATCCGAATCGGATACTTTTCCCTACAACAAACTGGTGACTCCGCTGGGGATCGTATCTGTTCGATTGTTTGTAGTATTTTGTTATTCATTTCCTGAACAAAAGAGTATCAAATCGAAAAGCTTTTGACTATATCAAAAACGAAGTAGAGGGCAGTTACTCTAGCTCATTTCTGAGCATGTTCATGATTTGAAGAGCTGATCTACAAGGATCCTTGTAAGCTCTTAGTGATAGCTTTTCATCCTCCTAATCATCCCTTTGTGTGTGCTTGACTGATTGCTTCTGATTTGAGCAAAAACTGTGCATTTTTGAGAAAATTGTGACCCGGAAACTGAGAAAACGCAGCTTTCGTTTTCCAAAGCAGGTAGTACACAGGCTACCTGCTTTGCAACACAGGTCCCGAAGGGGCTACCTACGCTGAGAGCCAGACTGGCTGAGCAACACCTGCGTTGGCCCAATTTTTCCTTGTGCAGTTGGGGTTTCCTCCCTTTTTCTTGCCCGTTTTCACTATAGTTTTTGCAGCAAGTTGTCTTTCTTGTACCTGTTCTGAAACCAACCTTACTTGCCATCATTCCGCCTCTGTTATATAATGAAATTGTATTTGTTCTTTTGTATTTCTTACTTCATTTACAATTTCCCATAACGAAGAGTAAACTAGTCTTGCTTTGGCCTCTTAGATCTGAACCTGTGTTAGGCATTTTGCTGGTCTAAAGAGTTAGCTTGTTTGCTGTCCATAGCTGATTAGTCTTTTTTACTTTCGTCATTATGGTTTGATTTCATGTATTTCCAGTGATTAAACAAGTAAATCTTAAGGTGTCTTTTGATTTTGGACAAACTTGTTTGTTTTCGCTTTAAATCGAAATCAAAGTTATATAACAACTTTCTTTTTGTAATACATCAACATTAAGAAAGGGAAAAGAAAATACATGCATTGTGCATTTTGCATTTGACTGTTTGCATGACGATTTAGGAAATTTTGCATTAGTGTGTGCTCTATGATCTGTGTGAAAAGATTTGCCTTTCTTCTCCCTCAGTAGTTAAGATTTTCAAAGTTGAAAGATTGAAAAGTTTGCTTCTCATCTTAGACTGCATTCAGGAATTTGTTACATACATCTCGTGGTGATCCTTAAAGGCAAACTGCTAAGCAAGATCAACATTAAAATAAATTCAATTTACATAACAACGCTTTGTAACATAACGCAAACACATAGAGGTCTAGGTAGACACATGTTCCGGCGTCGTTAAACATAGTGACTGTCGATCTCTACGAAGGTGGGTGATTCCTCCTGAGAGTCGGTGGCACTAATACAGACTTGTGCTCCCACGTACCGTCGCGTATATATTGGGAGACCCCTATAGGAACAAAGCCTTTATCCATAGGAAGCCGTGTCGACCGCCCTACTGATCGCGATGCAGTGAACACAGCATTCACGAAGATCGACCACCCGTACCGTAAAACGTATTCTGTGGTTTCGCGAAAAGTTTGGCACACCCTCTGCCTAGAACTCCAGAGCAGTTTCTTTTGGCCTTTTTCAAACTCTATAACTGAAAAAGTCCATCCGAGCATTTGTCACTTCGGGCTCGTTAAAACATCGAAGGAGACTAGAGTCATCTTTAGCTTTTTCTTGACTCTTAAAACATGAAAAAGCAAAGTTGTGTCTAAAGCGTCGTTAATAAAATTTATTTTAATCGGAACATAATCACCTGTTATTCCCGCGTTGATCTTTCAGTTGAAAAGTATGGAGCCCACCAACCAAGGAAGTCACCTTGGTGGAAGTCCCAATCCCTTCTCCTCTTGGGGAGATGTTGGTGCGCCTCATATGGCCACATTGTCACTTCCAGGATTGACAATTGGCCTACCTGTATGGCTCTTTTCAACTAATGTAGTTCAGATCGCCACTAATCCTGAGCAGTCGAATCAACAGTCAAACCAGTCTAGAACTACCCACCAGCCTTCCACTTCTTACAATTCTTCCTCTGATCCTTCATCTTCGCGAGGTAGAGCCGGCAAAAGTCAGCCTCCCATGGAGAAGAAGGAAAAGAAGAAGAGAGAAAAGAAGCAGAAGGGGCCTATGGCGAAGGCGACTGGGGGCAAGCAAAAGACATCTGACAAAAATCCACACACTGCACCGACCGGGCCTAAATCGCCATGTGTCATTTGCAAAGGGACCCACTTCCACTGTGACTGTCCTTGTATTCCCCGGATACTAAGAGACTGGTCCCCCAGGTTGCACAATCCGGTAGCATCAACCTCTGATAGACATGTTGATTGCATTCCGTCAACTAGCGAGAGTGAAGGACAAAGAGGGAGACCAAGATCACCCTGCAGACTGTGTGAAGGCGATCACGCCATCCACCGTTGTCCATTCTTAGATGAGGCGAAGAGAGTTTTGGAAGATCGTCCGGTATCACCATTACGACTTCCTCCTGGATACCAAAAACTCGTGCCTAATCCCTCGATAGTTGAAAATCCAGTTGGCCCGCTCAAGTGGTCAGCTGAAGTGTCAGTCATTGAGAATGAACCTGCTGAATCCAGACCAGACGAAAGTCTAAAGGTCGAAACAACAGTTGACCCGGTTCTTCCTTCAGAGGTTTCATCCTCAAATGACTCCGTCATTGAAGACCCATCTTCAAATGACACCCTCACTGAAGAGGATAAGGATGACACCGTCCATATTATTTTCATCAACACAGACTCTGATGAGCATCAGGGCAATGCGCCCATTCCTTTATCACAGGAAGGAACATCGTCAGGGTCGTATCCGGCCGTGTATTCGGTCCCACCACCAAGCAACCTGGTTGTGTCCTTTGATTGGAATCAACTAGGCAGACCCCGGTTACCAGCCAGTATCCCATTCAGAATCATCGTCCAAATCTAAAGAATGGTGATGGCTGGAACTATCATTGATGAAGGGGCATCTGTGAGTATCCTTTCCTCTATTGCTTGGAAAGCACTGGGTTCCCAGGCGCTTTTACCTGAGATGAGAAATCTATCAGGTCTTGATAAAGGAACCAGTCACCCGTTAGGGATTCTCCCCAATGTTCCAGTTACATTGAAAGGGAAGACAGTTCATATGAACGTCATGGTCGTCCAGGGACCCTTGGTTTATAACTTACTCCTTGGACGAGACTATATATATTGCATGGAGGCGATAGTGTCCTCACTCTTCAGAGTTATGTGTTTTCCGCACGAAGGAAGAATGGTCAAGCTCGTAGACCAACTTTCATTTCCAGGATCACGCATCGAAAATAGTCAAATACCATCCCTTAACGGTTTATTCACTCAAGGAATGCCTCCACCCCCGGTTCTACTTCCCGATGAATGCGAGTGATTCGGAAAGAAAGAACTGGGACCCAGGGGGCATGCACCGTGGCCTGCCTTGGGCAGAGGAAACCTTGGGTATAAAGTTAATTTCCGCAGAAGAACGGGACTAGTCCGTACCCCGTCCGAAGGAAGGAAGAGAGGGTTGTTCTAGGATAAAGTTCTTTTGTCAAAGTTATGTGAGCGAAATAATCGGCTCCCTTTGTCTAGAAATTAGGCTCTCCTGAGGGAGGAGATCCATTTGTGGCGGCAAGTAGCCACCATCTTTGAAGGCAAGCCTCACCCATTAAAACATATGTTTTGAAGGATAAGTAGGGGCAGCCTCCAAAGAAAGAGATGAAATTGCTGCCACAAGTAGTCACCATCCTTAGCAACCTAGTAATAGACATCGCCGGAAAAAGAGTTTAGTTTCCGGCAGCAAATAAAACCATTTTTCGGATAATAAGTAAGAGGAAGATCCTAGAAATTATACTTTATACCTGGGGGCATGCAAACCTTTTGGAGTGCAAGCACGGGACGACTATTTATTTTTTTAAAGTTTTAGGTCCTCCCTTTAAACCTGTAGGTCTAACCCGTTAAACTCGTAGGATTAGCCGTTTCCAGCTTGCATAAAGAAAGGATGTGGGGCAAAAGTTAAAAGTTTCCAAATTGGAGTAACTAGTGAGGTATAGCTCCTTAAATATGACTACCTCACCTGAGGCGTTCCATGTATTAAGACTGGTATTATCGAGCAGTTTTAGCAATGTTCATGCTCGTTAAAAAATAAACACAAGATCCGAGCAGTTTTAGCACATAGTTCATGCTCGTTAAAAAATAAACATAAGTTGTGAGCAATCTTCCCCTAGAGTTCAAGCTCACCCAGAAAAAATGAACCGGTAAATAACCTTGGTAAATGTAACCTTTGACAACCATATTAAAGCCCTTGGTCGTGTTCTTGCAGTCTCACCTCCATCCGTTCATTTGGCCAATCGTTCATCTCCATATGATTGTTTACCCATTTTGAGGAACAACTGCGAAGAGTGATTTCACTTAGCCATCCTTGTGACACTGCCATGATTGGAAAATTCCAACCTGTACCTGGAATCTGCTGCTGACCTGTTCATCACTCGTTCCTCAAAAGACGAGTCTTCTTTGAGCTCTTTTCACTGACTCGTAAAATATGAAAAGTTTGTCGAGTTTTGGCCTTCCAGCTCGTTAAAGCGACCGGAAAGCTATCCCTCCTCTAGATTTTAATTTTTTTGGACCTAACGGATTATTGCACAAAAAGATTGAGCGCTTGTTTTTTTCGGCTCGTTAAAGCAATTGAAAATTCATCCCTTCTGTATTGTTTTATACTTTTTCGGACTTAAGGGATTAGATGACGAAAAAGGAATTCTGGAGTTGACTTTATGTACCTTTTCAGACTCTCTAAAAATGAAAAGAACCGAGTTATCCTTGTCGTTAGACTCGTTAAATTCATTAAATAGCGACAAACTTGTCTTTAGACGAGAACGAGTTTCCCTATCGCTAGGCTCGTTAAAACATAGCAATGGGCTTGCCCGAAGGGCAGGTTATAGAACAAGCATATGTTATCCTCCTCAAGCTTGATAAAAATAAAGAGGTACTGGTCAGCAATGACTGGGGAAAAATTGGGAGAACCTCACAGCTTTAATGGTAACAAGTCGCTCTTGAACATGACACTTTGTCCTCCGTATCACATCGGGTTGGGTTGTTTCATTCACTGGTCTCATCACCATGGTCCTCGCCACACCATCCACATTTGGGGTAATGCTACCAATCCATGATATCAGTGTCGTTATATGTTCAAGAGATGTTGTTCTGCAGAGAGTCAACCGTGTCCCATCCACTGCCATACATTGTCCTTCATCCATTTCATGACCGCCACCCTGAATCATACATCACAGTTTGTTTTCACCTCATCACAATCACTAGCTCCGTTCCGTGTCACTGATGTGGGATTCATTAAGGCCCTCCTTTGACGGATCGCTCCTTGTCGACATCAGCTCATTATCCAAGGAGTTGATCTAGGAACAACCCCTTCAGTACTTTGAAGCTTGCATGCCTCAATGGCAAGTTTCTCACTTCCGACAACAGGTATACATCAATGACCTTTGACCAGAAGATTTTGCATGGTGGTTGACGCCAAGTCCTTTTTTCCCACCATGTGAATTGTACTGCCGTACCTTGAGGGTCATCATCCTTATCAGTGATTCCTCTCGTGCTTGTTAACAGTTTACATCATTGACCGGTAATCAAGCGATGTCTTTCCATGTTCGACCTCAAGAAATTCTCACATGGATCGACTTGTGCATCGAGTGAAGATCGGAAGAGATTGAAGACCCCGGATCTAGTTTCATCCATCCGGGCTGCGATATATATTCAGGATATAAAGACATTTGATATGTACATCATTGCAGCAGATGATCATCCTTCTCAAAGGATGATAATTTCAGCAGAGAATTATCAGTCTATCATCAGACGATCGTTTGTGCTATGTACCAAAATGAATTTATAAAGCTGAGCATGGGAATGCCCGCCTCAGCTAGATCATGAAAAAGTATGAAAAATAATGTATTGTATTGTATCTTATTACAGGACACTTCTCAGCAGATTGAATGAACTTCGGATCCTCCTAATAAAGCATTTCACCCGATAAACGACCTCATACTTTAGGAGGCATCTGTTATAGACAATTTTGTGCCTTGCAGCATCAGGCATGAATTGTCAATAATCCAAGGGATCCAAAGTCCCTAAACATGATGTTCCTACCCCTAGAGGAACAAGGTCAGCAAACCAACAGCTCTCAGATCAGTTCTCCACCAGAAAACACTCAAAAACAAGCAATCCTGAAATCAAAGCAGGTGCTCCACTAGGCTTCTGCGCTGAAACTCAACTCCTCCATGGTGTACCTACGTTGCAAAGCAAGTGGAACAAAGGCCACCTGCGCTGAGCGAGATGGGACAAGTTGCACACTGAGTCATTTCTCTGGAATCTTCCAAAAATGACACTTGGATCAGGGATTTCGCCTTGTAATGAGTCAGAGGCTTTGTTTCTCCAAGTGGAAGCAAGGTTCTCTAAGTGGACTCAAGAACTGAAGATCAAATGAAGAGAGAGAGGACACAAGGCAGCTACACATCAGTTGCAAGCTGACTCATCCTTTCTCAATTCATCTATATATTGAGCTCTCTCCTATGAGCTCAGGAGGCTGGAATTTTGTGCAAAGTAATGATATGCTGTTGGTTTCACTATAGAGCTATTGGGTGATTGCTTGAAGGAGGTGAAGAGGAGAAATTCTTTCTGCTGGGAGGTGTTGCTGGATTGGGGCCTTCAATGGTTGTAACCTTCTCAGAACTTTACTTCTTCATTAATAAAAGCTATTGAGGTTCTTCTATATGCACTTGTTTCAATGATGTGTTGTGATAATTTTATATTTGATTTATGCTAATCCGTGAATCAGTTATGATTGCATGCTTCTTGTAGTTTCCTTCTTTGTTATTTTGCAGGATCTCATTGTAGCTGGGCCAGCAAAAGAGCAAGGAGCTGGGAGCAAGCAGCCAAAGAGAAGAGTTTGGATTCGACATTAAACGCAAGGCAACGGTTAGTGCATTTCCTCATTCTCTCTTGCTTTCATAAAGAAGTAAACCTTAAGTAGTTTTCTTTACAGTTGTTGCTGAGGTACTATCACCCTTAGAGTGGGATAGGGTCATCCGAATTGGATACTTTTCCCTACAACAATTAGCAAGAAAGAAGCAAGTGTTGGATTGGGTCAACAACAAAAGGAGAACATTGGTTGAGTACCAAACCATTTGCAAGGCAAGGCTTGTCAGTGAATCCAAGTGGTTGTCATGAAGATTTTTCCAAGTAGAATCGATTGATAGAACTTGGGAAGGAGGAGAGTATTCAACTCTCATTAGATAACCAACTTTTGTGGGTCCAAAATCTTTTCAGTGGGAAGCAGTGATCATAATCTGGATTAGGGGCAAAAATTTGCTCAAAATCAAATTTCTTGGAATTGATCAAAACTTGAATGACCGCGTCCATATTGGCAAAACGATTCCAACACAACTCGTTTCATTCAAAACGAAGTTCATATGAGTAAGATAGAGCTCGTTGACCACTTTTCCAAATAGAAGAAATTTTGAAAAAAAAATGTACAGTCAGTAGTACGGATTGTTGATGTGGCAGGTGACTGGTCAAAGTAAAAGGTCAGTCAAAATCCAATGTGGTTTCACCAAGTGTCATGTTGCTATTGGTCGATGGTATGGTGACGTGGCTCATTTTAATTGGTCGGAGGTTGGACCAATAGGGAGGGGACAAGTCGCAAGCCCGAAGGGCGTCAGATGTCCCTCCCCAAAGGACCGATGGACAATCAGCGCACAGTGTGAAAATTTTTATCACAAGCAGGGGGGGTCGAACCCGGGACCTGCTTTGCGTAAACCACACGCC
Source organism: Pinus tabuliformis (assembly GCA_031772625.1). Lineage (NCBI taxonomy): Eukaryota > Viridiplantae > Streptophyta > Pinopsida > Pinales > Pinaceae > Pinus > Pinus tabuliformis. The sequence continues at coordinate 682,871,920 of CM062819.1, forward strand.
ATACCACTACACCGTCATGTTGTTTCTTAACCATAATGTTGTCCACATATATTTGAAGTTTCATGTGAATGTGGTTGGGGGTTAGGAGGACCATCCCTCCCATGTGAACACCACCCAAACATGTAACGGTTATGGCTATCCTCTGGTGGGCCAACATTACATAATTACCAGCTTAACTATTGGCTAACTGCGACATATGTCCACCGTTGTGAAATTGCGCAAATAATACAACTAATTGTCAGTTAAACCACTGTTAAACCATCCCATGTGAACACTACTTTGACGGCTATGGTTATGGTTTTTAAACAGCTAGCGCTATACATAAACTTTAGCACTTAATGTAACATGTGACCACTACCACCACATCTAGAGGTCGGCAGTTAACTGACCATATGATTAGAGCTAGTTAATTCAGATTAACTACAAGTTAATCGTGCTTATCTATAATTAAACTCGATTTTAATTCAGCTTCATTTTTGGCAAACCCTCCAAATTCAACAGAAACTCCATGTTTAGTGGAGTTAACTGGAGTTCCTCCAGTTTTAGTGGAGGTTTTCTAAGAGAAAGCAGTTTTGGTCATAACTGGAGCAAAATTCGACCAAATGGAGATCAAAAAAAGGTGTTCCTAGATGATTTTGATGCTCTGAGTCCATTGAAGTAGGTTTCAGGAGAAGTAGAGAGGCCCCATCCATGGAAGCTGGACTAAGGATATGTAGCCTAGGAGGGGTGAACTCCTTTATCAAAACACTGTGTTAAGTGTTCTTCTTGATGGTTTGTTGTACATGTACTTGTTGTTGTTCAGAACTTGTCCTTCATGCTATTCTTCTGATGATTCTAACATAAACATTGACATAAAAATTACCTGTTTGCATTCACAATCACCATAACGAAACCTATGCACATGAAGCAATGGACAATCATTTGTTTATAAATCTAAAGTTAAAATTAGCACAACAAAAATAACATTCAACAACAGATCAATACCCATTAAATCTCTCCTTTGGAATTTTTGAAGACACCACTAAATCTTGTTTCTCCCGGATTACCTTTTGTCAAGCCGTCGTAATTCAGTTTTATCACATTATTCTTTAAGGGGCCAATGATTGGGAGTTTTGTGGGAAGAAGTTGCAAGGTTAGGAGTGGTTGGGAAGAGGTTGTGCAAATCCAGAAGGAGGAGAATACGTTGGTGTGTAGGATGGCGAGGGGGCCTTGGACGTTAAGAATATTGAATATGGCGATAGTTTCATGGATGCTCTATTTGATGAAAATATAATTTTTTCCTCTGGCCTCTTTACATTCTTTAAATTTATTCCATTGTGTTCCTTCCAGAGTGCCCAACGTATGTTCCCTGGAATTAGATTCAATGCCCAATCAACTACTGAGTGGGGGGATATTCTTGAGCGCCATTTATCGAGAGTGGTATGGATTATGGCCCTATCCTTATCGGTGTTTCTGAATATTTCATCTGCCTAGTCCCAGATTTTGTTGGTGTAGCTGCAGGTGTTCAAAAGATGGTTGGTCGTCTCTTCCTGTGATTCACAAAGAGGACACCTAGAGGGATTTGTGAAGCCTTTGTGCCAAATCTTATCCCATGTGAGAAGTTTTCCCTGCATGACCAACCATAAGAAAAGAGTGATTTTGGGCCAGAGTTGTCTCCCCCAGAGAGTTTTCCATCCTTTTTGTCGTTGTAGTTGATCATGATTTTCTACGTAGAGATAAGCCCGAGTCCTTGAGATTGAAGAGGTCGATCGATTTTTTCCGCATCGCAACTTTTCTTCCCCATGGTATTTGCCTCTCCTAGAGGATTTGATCAAAATAATGCCAATCTAGATTTCCTAGTATGGGAGACCTCTCTTGAGTATCCAACCACTCCCTCTAATAGGCTTTAGGTGTGATGGGCTTCCAGTAGTGGGAAACTTGAAGTTTCGCCTTTACTTGCATAATTCTTCAAAGGGATACATGTTGATCGATGCCAAGGATTAGAAGTTGTTTCCAAGCGTCTTCCCAAAATAGGGAATTTTCCCCATTACCAATCTCCCAGAAGTTGTGTTCATGAATAATGTTTTTATTTTTCCATGCCAAGTTCCATATTACCGATCTGTGAGTATGACCTGAGATCCTGATAAGGTCTCTGTTGGAGTGATTGGGAGCATATTTCACTATCCAGAGCTAGCCCTAAGGCATGCATAAGTTTTCCAACCACCTCCACCAAGTTTTTCCCCTAGGACTTTTCCCAGAAGTTCTGGATCTCTGAGGCGAACCCAAGTGCATTCTTTGGTTTTCATATTTGATCCCACCCCCATGAGGGCCCATTTCTTCTTTGTGTCTAAGCCTCTCCAAAGGAAACTTCTTTGGATGTTGTGGATGGCATTTGTGACCGATTTTGGGGCCTCTAGAGCCAACAATAGATAGAGAGGCATGGCTTGAAGGACATATTTGACTAGGACAAGCCTCCCAACCAAGTTGAGGGATTGAAAGGTCCAATTAGAAAGTTTCTCGCACATTCTATTAAGTAGGTCCTCCAAATTGGATTTTCTATAAGATTTATCAGTGTGGGGAAGCCCTATGTATCTTAAGGGAAGGAAGGAAATCTGAAGTCCTAAGATTCTGTTGAGATTTCTTTAAATGGACATTGGGGTATTGAAGAAATTTTATTTTTATTTTTCAAGGTTAATTGAGGTTCCTGATGCTTAAGAGAAAAGGTTGAGAATACATTTGAAGGAATTTGCTTCATTGGTAGTTGGGATACCCATCAAAATGGTGTCATTGATGAATTGTTGATGAGTGGAGGTTGGGGCAGAGTCATGGAGCTTAAGGTTAGTGAGGCTATTATTAGTGTTGTCATCTTGGAGAGATTTGTTTAATCCCTTGGTCATGATGACAAAGAAGAAGGGGGATAGAGGGTATCCCTACTTGATGCCTCTTAAGGGAGCAAAGAGCTTGGAGGGTGAGACATTGACCAAAATAGAGAAGAAGGCACCCAATACCAGAGCCATGATCCATTCTATGCAATCCTTGTGGAACCCAAAGGCTTTGAGGACTTCCCGCATGTATTCCTAGCTAATTTTGTTGAAGGATTTCAACATATCGAATTACATCATCATGGTGAACCTTTTGAGGGTATGTAGCGAGTGAATAGTTTCACGGGGGAGGATACTAGTGTCAAGCATCTGTCTACCTTCCACATACTCCACTTAATTGGTCGAAATGAGAAGGGGTAATAAATCCTTAATCCTATTTTCTAACACATTTGAGATGATCTTGTAGATTACATTATAGAGGGCTATTGGTCATAATCGGTCCAGAGAGTCAACCCCTTCCTCCTTGGGGATTAAAATGAGGACTCTGGCATTCAAATACCCAATAATTGTTTTGTTGATCCTAGAGTCTTCCACCATGGAATGAACCTCATCTTTGATGAAGGACCAACAACTTTTAAAGAAGTCAATGGTAAAACCATCGGGTCGAGGAGCTTTACCTGAGGGCATGACCATCACTGCTTCCTCCACTTCTTGCATGGAAACCTCTTTGAGAAGCATCTTGTTGTGATCCTGGTTAAGGATGGTGCGGATGTTAATGGTGATTTCTCTTATGGCCTGAGACCTATCTACAATAGGCTCCTCAAGGAGCTTGCTGTAGAAGATATTTATTTCCCCTGAGATATCCTCATGGGTGTTGACCAATCTTCCATCCACTGTTCTCAGGGTTAGAATTCTATTGGGTCTCTGGTGTTGGATCATAGAGTGGTGGAAGAAAAAGGAGTTCCTTTCACCACATTTGAGCCAGGGAGTCTTGGATTTTTGGTGCTAAATTTTTTCCTCCTGCTTGGCTCTTTCCTCCCATAATTTTTGAAGATCTCCTTCCTCCTCCTTCATTTGATTTGTGATACCTTGTTGGATGATTATTTTCTAGAGCTCCTCATGTTAGAAAATTATATATTACAGAGCAATGGAATACACAGAAAACACATAAAACAAGAGAGACACAGATATATGTGGTTCAACCAGTTTGGGCTACGTCCACGTAGAAACAACCAGTCCTTCTTTTTATATTATCTAGCAAACTAAAGAGATACAACCTATAGCAGATCCACTGTAATTCCCTCTTCACTCTCAATATCCTCTCTCTTCCTCACTCAGAATACAAATATACATAGACACAATACAATTCCCTCATATATAGCGAGGGGTTTCCTTCTAGGGAAAAAAACCCTAAATTAAACATAACTTCTACCATCAGATCTATGCCTAATAAATGACCCAGATTGACTATGAAATTGCAACATTTTACAAGGAAATTTTACATCTATTCTTAGCTTTGGGGATGCTGCCCCCGATCCCTACACTAGGGGGGTGCTACCAAAGGTCGCAGCCCCTCCCCCCCCATGGACCTCCCCTGCAACGAATATTTTATGGGCGGCGTTGCTTCCCCATTACGAACTAGGGTACAATGCAATGATACCTTTGAATACAGAAGATAATCAGGCTCCACACCCAACAATCTCTCACTTGGAGATTGATTATAGCAACTCCACCGTTGCTTCATTTGTTAGACAATGACTCCACTTTGGACCTGGATGTTTCTCATCTTCTTCATCATACTTAAAGACCAATTGAAACAGAGAAAATTCTCAGTTTCTCCCTAGTTACAACTTTTGTTAACATATTTGCAGGATTTTGGTTAGTGTGTATCTTTTCCATCTTCAACTGTCCATCTTCCAATGCTGATCGTATGAAATGGTACTTGAACTGTATATGTTTAGTCTTGGAATGAAATGCAGAGTTCTTTGCAAGATGTATGGAACTCTGGCTGTCACTATATAACTTGCCCAACTCCTACTTCTTACCCAATTCATCCAGAAACCTTTGTAACCAAATCATTTCTTTACGAGCCTTTGTAGCAGCAACATACTCTGCTTCTGTTGTTGAGAGTGCAACAACACTTTGCAGTTTTGAGACCCAACTGATAGTTGTTCCACCTATATTATACACATACCCTGTTGTGCTTCTCCTGTTACCTCTATCACCTGCCATATCTGCATCAACATATCCCTGTAGAGAAATGTTTGAACCACCAAAGCATAATTTTTGATTTGTGGTACCTCTCAAATACCTGAGAATCTACTTCACCGCCATCCAATGTTCTTTTCTTGGATTGTTCATGTACCTGCTTACAACTCCCACTTCATGTGCAATATCAGGCCTTGTGCAGACCATTGCATACATTAAGCTTCCAATTGCTAATGGATATGGAACTTTAGACATATGAGCCATTTCTTCCTGAGTCTTGGGACACTCCTCCTTGCTTAATTTGAAATGGCTAGCCAAAGGTATACTAATTGGGTTTGCATTCTCCATATTAAACCTTTTCAACACCTTTTCTATGTACTCACTTTGAGACAATGTTAATTTGCAATTCTTCTTATCTCTAGTTATTATCATACCAAGGATTTGTTTTGCAGCACCCAAATCCTTCATTGCAAATGAGTTTGCCAATTTTATTTTGAGCGCATTTATTTCCTGCATGTTAGAACCTGCAACAAGCATGTCATATACATACAATAACAATATAATATAGCTACCATCATTTTGCCTTTTTAGATAAACAAAATGATCAGAGTGACATCTAGTATAACCTTGTTCAGACATAAATCTATCAAATTTTAGATACCACTTCCTTGGAGCCTGTTTTAAGCCATAAAAGCTCTTCTTTGACCTGCACACTAGTTTCTCATTCCCTTTTACCTCATATCCTTTTGGTTTCTGCATATATATCTCTTCCTCCAAATACCCATGGAGAAAGGTTGTCTCTACATCTAATTGCTCAAGATGCAAATCTTTAGCCGCTACTAGACATAAAATAGTTCTGATTGAAGTCATTTTAACAACAGGAGAAAATATCTCATCAAAGTCTATACCCTTTTTCTGTGCAAACCCTTTCAGCACAAGTCTAACTTTATACCTTTTTCTACCTCCATCTTCTTCCTTCAACTTATAAACCCATTTATTCTGCAATGTTGTTTTACGTGCAGGCAACCTGACTAAGTCCCAAGTCTAGTTATGTGCTAAGGAGACCATCTCTTCTTTCATGGCTTGCTCCCACTTCTTCCTGGTTTCTACTTGCACTACTTCTTCATATCATTCTGGTTCACTAGAATCGGTCAACAATACATAATATAATGAAGGAGAGTATTGTTCAGGGGGTTTACTTATCCTAGTAGATCTTCTAACACCACTTTCAGGTGTTTGAGGTGCTTCTTTTTGTTGTGGTTATTGTTCTGGCTGTTGATCATTATGATTTTCAGGCACCAACACTTTTCTTGTGATCTCGTCAAGCACTGTGTATTCTCTGTTTTCTTTTTCCTGCTCATTTTCCTGCAGCTGATCCTTATACAAAACCTTTTAATTGAATATGACATCTCTGCTCCTAATGATTTTGTGTTTTTCATAATCATAAAAGCGATAACCAAAATCATTAACACCATATCCAATGAAGGTACATTTCTTTGATTTTGCCTCAAGCTTTGTTCTATTTTCTTTATTAATGTGGACAAAGGCTTCACAACCAAAAGTCTTTAAAAAAGAGTAGTTTACCTTTTTACTTGTCCATTCCTCCTCTGGAATAACACCATCCAAGGAACTTGAAGGCCCTCTATTTATTAGATAAATAGAAGTATCTACAACATCTGCCCAAAATTGTAAAGGCAATCCTGCATGCAATCTCATGCACCTTGCACGCTCCATGATTGTCCTGTTCATCCTTTCTGACACACCATTTTCTTGTGTTGTTCCTGGAACTGTTTTCTCTCTAGGAATTCCATTCTCTGAAAAGTACCTATCAAACTCTTTGCTGCAATATTCACCTCCATTGTCTGATCTGAGACACTTCAACCTTTTTCCCGTCTCATTTTCAACCAAATCTTTCCATTTCTTGAAAGGATCAAATACATCAGATTTATTTCGAATACAATAAATCCAGGTTTTTCTGGTTGCATCATCAATAAAAGTAACATAATAACGAAAGCCACCAAGAGATGATACCTGAGCAGGTCCCCATACATCTGTATGCACAAGCTCTAATTTTTCACTCTTCTTTTCTTTCCCAACTCTAAGGAACCTGACTCTCTTTTGTTTTCCATAAACACAATTCTCACAGAATTTTAAATAAACATGCTCCAAACCTGGCAACAAACTTCTTGAGTGAAGAAACTGCATCCCTTTCTCACTCATGTGCCCAAGCCTATGATGCTACAATGTCGTATCTTCTCCTGTATAGGTTAAAGCATTAACAAAATTAGAAATACCATTACATAAATACAATGTACCAACCCTTACTCCTTTGGCTATTACCAGGGATCCTTTAGTGACCTTCCAGGTTTTATCTGTGAAAGTAGTTACGCAACATTCACCTCCCAATTGCCATGTTGAAATCAGATTTCTCTTTAAATCTGGAACATGCCTTACCTCCTTTAATATCCACTGATTCCATTTTTCTGTTTTATGAAAACTGCACCCATTCCAATGATTTTACAGGGTTTATCATCACCCAATCGAAACTGTCCAAAATCTCCTTGAACATAATCATAAAAATGTTTCCTATCAGGTGTGGCATGGTGTGAGGCCTCCGAATCTACCACCCAGGCATCAATAATATTTTCTAATGAAAGAATCAAAGCATCTTGCAACACATCACCTATTACATTTGCTTCATGATTATTTTCTTGCTGCACGTCTCCTTCTTTTCCCTTTCGAGACTTGCAGTCTTTCTTCAAGTGTCCTTTCTTCCTACATTTCCAGCACACTATCCCCAATCTGGACTTGGATCTGCCTTTTCTTGACTTACTGCGATATCCAGGGCTCTTTCTTCTTTCTGTTTTTCTCCCCCTAGTCTCTGCAATCAAAGCACTACCTGATGTCTCACCGGAGCTTTTCCGTCGCATTTCCTCACTAAGGATTGCACCGAAAACATCATCAAACTTTAAAGTACAAGATCCAGAGACAAAGTTACTAATGGCCATAACTAAACCATTCCAACTTTTTGGCAATGAGCACAAAAATAACAGAGACCTAACTTCATCATCAAAAGTTACCCCTACAGAACTTAACTAATTGGTAACTGTATTAAACTCATTTTAATGATTAGCAACATATCCACCTTCTGACATCTTCATATTAAATAAACACTTCATAATAAATACCTTATTTGAGGCCGAGGGTTTTTCATATAGTTTGTCCAATGTCGACATTAAACCCTCTGTTGTCGTTTCCTTTGAAATATTAAATGCTATCGATGCCGCTAGGGACAGACGTATTGTTCCAAGTGCTTTTTTGTCGAGAATATCCCATTCTATGTCTGTCATACGCGTCGGCTTCTTTGCCTTTCCACTCAATGGTTGGTACAAATCTCTCTAGTACAAATAATATTCAATATGCATCTTCCACAGCTAGTAGTTTTTCTGTTAATTTTTTCGACCCTAAACTTACCATCTTTCGCCATTGCTCCCACTCAAATGAGGAACACTTCTCTCCTGCGAGTTTATCAGCCAAAAAAGACCTTCGGCTTTGATACCAGTTGTTAGAGAATTATATATTATAGAGCAATGGAATACACAGAAAACACATAAAACAAGAGAGACACAGATATACGTGGTTCACCCAGTTTGGACTATGTCCACGGAGAAACAGCCAGTCCTTCTTTTTATATTATCTAGCAAACTGAAGAGATACAACCTACAACAGATTCACCATAATTCCATTTTCGCTCTCAATCTCCTCTCTCTTCCTCACTCAGAATACACATATACATAGACGCAATACAATTCCCTCATCTATAGCGAGGGTTTGCCTTCTAGGGAAAAAAAACCTAAATTAAACATAACTTCTACCGTCAGATCTTCACCTAATGAATGACCCAGATTGACTACGAAATTACAACATTTTACAAGGCAATTTTACATCTATTCTTAGCTTCGGGGGGCCGCCAGGGGGGGGCTCAGTCGCCCCCCCTAGACCCCCCTACAACGAATATTTTACGGGGGGTCCAATGCGGTGATAGCTTTGAATACAAAAGATAATCAGGCTCCACACCCAACACCTCCATGCATTGTTCCAGATCCTTTTTGTCCTTGAAAATATTACCGAAGACATCGTTGATCCATTTTTTGATTTTGTTCTTTCTGTGATTTATCTTTTGTTGGAATTGGTAGATTTGGGTGTCATTTTGAGGTGGAGAGTTGGCCCACAAGTTTTTCATGTTACTCATGAAATCTGGGTGCTCTAGCCATAAAGCTTCAAATATGAAGGGGGGGTTTTTAGGGGCAATTGAAATGTGGATTTTTAGAGCTACTGGCTAGTGATCAGATATTTATTATGGTAGTATCATGCATTCAGTTTCCCAGGAGGCTAGGAAGATTTCTTCCGATATGAGGAATTTATTGAGTCTACAGATCATGATCTTCCTATCTCCTTCCATCTGTTATTCTAGGTGTACATACTATTAACAATCTACATGTCCACTAGATCCATTTTTTTTTATGGTTTCTTGGAAGGCTTCAACATCCCTTTCTAGCTACCTGAGGCCTCCTTTCTTTTTTGAGAGATTGAGGATCATGGTAATGTCCCCACCTATGATTTTGAACAAATGGGGTATGATTTCAAGGATTCTTATGACTAAATATAACATTTGAATCCTTTCTTCCACCTTATGAGGTCCATAGATTGGTTACCCAAATAGTTTTTGTGGTTCCTATTATTTTGAGGATAATAGTGATAGAGCTTTTAGCGCCATCGAGGAGATCAATTTATATTACGAGATCTTCCATAGAATCAGCTTTCCTCCGGATGTACCACATGCTGAATTAGATAGGTAATTGTAGCTTTTTCAACATTCCTTTTACATGATCCACAAATTTTCCATACCCAACTTTCTCTCCTCGAGGAGCACTATATCTAGTTTGCTAGATAATATTCTTTGTATTAAGAGTCTTTCTTTTTCTAGGGCCATTTAAGGTTCCGATATTCCATGATATGCAGTTCATTGAGAAAGATGATGGGTTGGGGTGAGAGCTCTTACCTTTCCCTCATTAATTAATCTTACTCCTAGTTCTTGAAGGAGTTGGCTTGTGGTCTTCTATCCTCTTTTCCATCATCGGCCTTTGGGGTTGTACTGATTAGCTGTGATGTTTGATAGAATCCCTTTGTATTATCATCTGGGTGTTTCTTTATTGTGTTCTGTTTTAGTTCTTCTTGTCTTAGGTATGCCCCTTCTATTTTTTTGGAGGTATTCCTCAGGTATTGCGATTAGGCCATTTTTGTCCCATACTTCTGCTATTGATTTGAGATCACCTCCTATGAGAGATTCTTTTATGACTTGATCCTCTTTCGAGTTTTCTCTGGCTCGATATCCATATCTATGTCTTCTGATGTTTGGCCATTCTCCACATGGTTTTTTTTGGGGGTGTGCCCCCATTTTTTCTCTTGTAACGTTGGTGTTTGATTTATCATTTCTCCTTCCTCCTTGACATTTCCTTCTGAAGTTTTTTCTTCCCGTACCTCTTGGAGGGCTTCAAATTTATCTTTGTTAGATGGGGCTGCTAACCCTGGTTTCATTGAGTTCTCTTGTTGTTCCTTATTTTGGGGGATGCCTTGGTGAAGCCTTGTTCATCCATCCTTTTTTGTTCTTGGGTATTGATTTGTTGAGAGACATCTTGATGATAGTCTCTAAAGAGATGTCCATGCTCATGACGTTTCCTGCACCTAAAAGGTATGTGCTCATAGTCTATATTTTGGAGCCATACCTCGTCTCTGAAGAATATTTTTATGGCCTCTGGGAGTGCCCCCGAGATGTCCATATAGACACAAATTATGGCATATGAGATGTAGTAGTGGTTCCTGGTTCCCTCCAAACACGGGGGATTCACTTAGTGAACCTTTGACATATCATGTGTGTTTGTGGCATATTAAACAACACCCTTAATTTGACTACATATTGGAAAATCCCTTTAAAAATCACATTATTTAACCCCCTACCAATATGAACCCAATACAACTTCCTAATTTTAAAAAACCCCTACTTTCACCATATATTGTAGGTATCCATTTTTTCATTAACATTTTTTATATCCCTTTCTATTTTTTCATTAACTTTAAGCTCCATTTTTATATTTTCCAATATAAAAGCCCTTTACCCCCTATATATCCCCCAATATATTATGTCATTTTTCCACAATGTATATCCCCCAATATGAACCCACGTGGTATGATATTTCTCCCCTAGTGAAGCCCCCGTGCCTCCGACTTTTTGATGTATTCTCCTAATTTATTTCTTATTCCTTTCAGCACAGAGGGTGACCGGTAGACGTGGGGAGTGAATAGAGCCTCACCCATATGAGGACCTTGGTGAAGTATTCCTTTTATGGTGTGAAGTTTTCCTTCCACTACTACATAAATAACCCTTATGATTTAAAGAGGTATGGGCTGCCTTCAAATATTTGGTCTCAGTCTTCTAGGAGATCAAAAATGACTATGAAAAAGCCTTGCCTAATTGCAACCTTATTTCTCCTTTTGGGCACCACTTAGTCTAAATCCACTAGTGTAGGGATTTTTCCATCATATGCCCATGGATTTGTAGACGATGGCATGTTCCTCCATGAAATATCTATATATGACAACATCCAGGTCTTGAATCTCTAGGAATGGTATTTTTTCACTTTTGGTTTGCAGTTGTTACTTGTCTGTGTTTGAGGCAGATAATTTTCCTTTGCACCAGGCTAGTTGGAGATCCCTACATCATTCAACTGTGAGCCCCTTGCATCATTCGACTGCAATGTGACAATATTGCTTGAACCTTTCTCTGCAACTCTATTCCTTATGTGGGCAATACTTATTTCCCTTGAGGATTTGAAAGCATTGTGGGTCGTAAGTTTCATGAAGAATGAAGCTCCGAGTTCCTTGCCTTTTCCCGAAATTTCATCTCGAAAGGAGGGGGCTTTTGAGCCCCCCCTAACTTTATCATGGCGGTGAACATATCAATGCGAACTAGTAAACCCTAGCGGCAACTCATCTCGCCTACTTGCAATCCTCTTCAAAACACCTTTCTATGCATCTAAATTTCAAATCTTGATTTTGTACTACTACGAAGAATATTCAATCGAATTCAGGGTATAAATTTGATGGACACTCTTGTCAGTCAAGTAAATTTTTTATGTCAAGTAATTATTTTATGACTAATTTCTTTCTAAGATTACCTTCCGTTTTAATTGTATATATTAGATATATTTTTTCTTATTTTTGTGATGAATAAAAAAGACACTAGAAAATGTATATAAATTTAATGGAAAATACTCTTGTGAGACAATATAAAGAGAATGCATTAGAAAATGTATCAACAGTAACTTGTGAGATGCCTATTATAAACCAAACCAATTTGGAACATGTGAGATGCTAATTATACATTTTGTAATATTATATCAGGGAAAATTTTAAGAACCACCATAAATTTATATGTATAATAAAATGACTAATCCCCATGATACATAGGAAAAATGGGAGGCGCTTTTATCAATAATATAATATGTATATATAATTTTTTTGGCAAATCTCTCACCAGATTATATTATCTTCTATAGTGATGGAGAATCTTTCACTGAATTATAAAATCTTGTAAGATCTTAGCAAATATTTTACTGAATAATAAAACATTGTGAAGTCTTGGTGAATGTTTTGTTAAAGTGTGAAACCATATATGATAATAACAAAAAATATTCATTAAATTGTAATATACTAACATACATGTTTGAAAAAAAGAAACATAATTTTCTCTTCATACAAACAATGTTCCCAGTTTCAGTGGTCGTGTTTGTAAAGGTTCTTACAATACACTCTTTCATATCCTTTTATTAGTTTTGATAATATTCCACAACAAAGATATTGACCACGAGTTCTGTCAAGGTAGGAGAGATTAATCTTTTCTCTACAACTTTTGTCAAGCTACCACTTTTTTCAAGTTATCAAATTTCTTTCTTATTCCATAGACTCCAACTGCGAGATAAACAGACACATCAAGTTTGTTTACCCCAACACGCCAACAAGTAGCAAGCCCCAACTATATTATATAAGAAAGTATTAAGTATCCCAAAGGCTTGAAGGGGATCTAATTGAAAGAAGTGACCATTGTCAGAAGCCTTCCAATCAATATATATATGAATATATAAATGTAGATTTATTATTATTTTAATCAGAAATCTTCAATTAAATAATAAAACTTAATTACGTCACTCCCAATCTAAATTTCTTATTAACATAATTCACTACCCTCATACGTCTCACATTTTTTAACAGCGTTGTAACATGCAGATTAATTTCCTTTTTGGTGAACAATCTCCACCTTTTAGGAAAATATGGTGCAGTGGCTCGAACCCCTACAGATCATTAGGACAAACTAAGAATAGCACAGAAGATGAAAGGTTATACAAACGAGCTTATTTTTCAAACAACTAATCCAACATCAATACCTGGAATTTTTCATGAAGATATCATATTGAGAATGTTTGAAAAATGGTTGAAAATCTTTTGCGAGGGTGATGCTGAAAGAGTGATAAGGTTTCACTGTTTTGAATTTTTATATTAATGGAGATATTGATATTTTTTACTAAATTTTGTGAAGTGACTAAATGTAGCTTTAACCATTCGCCTTAATACATTTTTACAATATTATTTCCTAAGTCTATTTAATATCTTCATTATCATAAAAACCAACCTATATCCATCTTAACTCCACATCTACCACTAGGGACGAAATCTATTTATCCCTCTGAGCACTTGGTAGACCCAGAATTAAGATGGATCTAAGATGATAGAATTTCCCCTTTAAATAGTCTATGCTCACATGAATGGTATTACCATGGGTTATCATAAACCTGGAGCTTAAAAATTACTATTAGTAATTCATAAAAATTAATAAAATTAATAATTGATTTTTATTTTATTTTTTATTTTAAAAAAGTTAAAATGTTTAACATACATTAAATTACAACATCCATTTTTACTCTTGATCCAGCAAGCCCCGAGAGGATCAAAGATTTTTTCACTCTATGCTAGTTTGCATATCACGATATTTGATCCCTCTCAGTGCTTAGGAGATCTAGAGTAAAGATGGATCTATGTTGGTTTGATTGCCCCCTTTAAATAGGCTACATTCCACGTCAATACCATGGGTCAATAACATGTGCCACTTCTATTTTTATTAATACTAATATTAGGGTTAATAATGTTTTTTGGCATGGTATTAATAATAATCTAGCCCACCATATTTGGCCATAGTATTTTTCCCATAGGTTTCACCTAAATATAAGGCATTTTTTGAGTGTTTGTAAATATAAGGTGACTTATGGAGTAAATATAAAAAAATGTTTTATTTATTTACCATACCTCTAGTTTATTTATACTTTTATTAATTTACCATATCTCTTTTACAAATATGGGATTTGGCCCATAGGATTCACTTAAATAAAACCTCTTTTTTGAGCCTTCATAAATAGAAAGAGGGTTATGGACTAAATATAAAAAGAGGTTTTATTTATTTACCATACCTCTAGTTTATTTATATTTTTATTTATTTACCATACCTTGTGAGTAAGTATAAAAAGAGGTTTTATTTATTTACCATACCTCCACTTTATTTATATTTTTATTTGTTTACACCTTGCATGTATATAAGGTGACTTATGGAGTAAATATAAAAAATGTCTTATTTATTTACCATACCTCTCATTTATTTATATTTTTATTAATTTACCATACCTCTTTTATAAATATGGTATTTGGCCCATAGGATTCACTTAAATAAAACCTATTCTTGAAAATTCACCCTAATTTAACCTATTCTTGAAAATTAGGGTGAATGGAAGGTTGTAACTCCTAATTTCAAGGGCTAAATTTACCTTTTTTACCCTCTCCCTTAAAATAAGTTGGGCTAACCTCCATAGCTAATTTTTTTATAAAATAAATTTGAGACGATTTGTAAAAATGTACTATGATACAAAATATTCGCCCACTAAAAATTTAAAACCCCTTAATTTTGCCTAAGGGCGAAAATTCGCCCCTAAAATTTTCCATGTATTATATAGATTCAGATATACTTAATTGCATTTTTTTTACTTGTGACATGCCTAAGGTTAAGGGAATCGAACAAAGTCGAACCGTGATCAACAACAACGGGCAACAATATCAAAGAACTTCACTTTTGACTTTTGACCACTTGAGGAACTTCAACTTTGACCACTTGAGCTAACCCTCCGGACTATAGTCAATTGAATATATATTTACATATATTATATTGAAATATAATATATTATGAATTGTTCTTTGAAATTATATAATATTTACTGTTTTAATTTAATTCAATATATGATATATTAAAGGTTACTATGGTAAGTAATAAAACTCGTTGCCTATGTGTCAAATAAATTTGTAAAATGAACTAGAATGAATATATTTTCCCAACTTACTTATAAACTAAAAAGCTCTTAAATGTGTATGTGAAGATCTTTTAATTAAAAAATCTTCTCCCCTCTAGCTCATCGAATAACTTTGTAATTTTATACTCACAAATAACCTACAAACAATAAATATGAATTCAAATGAAAATAGATGAATCCTTAGAAAAACAAACTTTTATTAAAAAAAATCTAAACTAGCTAAAAAGATTAAAATTCACAATATTTAGCATCAAGTAATTTTATAGTCACAAAAAACCTACAAACAATGAATATAATTCATTAATATGAATTCAAATGAAAATAGAAGAATCCTTTGAAAAACAAACTTTTATTAAAAAAAATATAAACTAGCTAAAAAGATTAAAACTCACAATATTTAGCATCAAGCTTGTCCGTTGTGTTTGACTAAATTAATATATAGCAATGAATTACACTTCAATTAAATACTCATAAAATTTGTAATTTTCCGTAAAATTATAATACATAATTATCTATAAAAAAAAATCGAAATTTTATTATCAATTATAAAAAAACCTAATAATTTTATATAAAAAATCAGAATTTTATATAATTTTTTTATTATATCTAAAATTTGGTATGAGACTTGTTAAACAACTTTCCAGTTTTAAAAATTAAAACCACTATTTGTGTGACCAAGTGAAATATATATATAATGCAATTAATTCGACATGACTGTCTACTCAACCGTGACTCTTTTCACACTCGTCACCGTACATTTTCTTTCCCATACGTCTACTCTATCGCAACTCTTTTCATACTCTTATTGAAACCAAATCAAATCGGAGATGTATGATTGAATTGGAAGCGACCGTGAGTCACCTCTCTCTTGGCCCAGTGGTAGCCACCTCGCACGCGAAGACGTCGTTTGGACGATATTGGGGGTGGCTGAGTGAACTCTCATTTTAATGTGCGATAACTAAAGAGTGTGATAATAGTAGTTTACTGGTTTTGAAAAGAAATTTTGTTAAGGAGAAGTTTTATAAATGTATATGGGAAAAGAGTTAAGTAAAAAGGAGAATTTCTATGTTTATAAATTTAATTTCACTTGTGATCTCGAAGAGAAATAGTATATTGGAGTCAACATTCTATTTGTGATCTTTAACAAAAAGAGCACATTGGAGTCAACATTCCTTGGAGAACAAAGATTCTTATTGCCCAATTAAGAACTAACTAACATCAACTTAGGTGTGACAGTGGATGGTGGAAGAGACCTAAAGAAGCTTGGGAAGCTTAGATACTTTTTGCACTTCTGGGTAGTGAAATGAGAAAAACATTTTATTTTGGAATGTGATGCTTTCAAAGACACCAGGGACACTTATGGCAGTATGTTAGCCTCAATTCCTTGGTATTATCTTTTGATTAAGGAGACTGTTAGAAAGTTAGGTCAGCTCATTATCAATTTGTTGAGTCAACTCATTATCAATTTGAGCAAGAAAAAAATTAAATTACTAAAGGTAAAAAATAAAAAAGTGATAGTCTCATATACTATTTTTAATTTAATAAACGTTAAAATATCATTCATTCATTCAACAAAATAAAATAAAAAGCGTTAATTTAGTGTTGTGGTGGGGAGAAAAATGGTTTTCTTCACCTTTATCTAAATTTATAATTTTAAAACAACGAAAATTTTTGCACAAGTTAGATATCATTTTTGTTGGCTTTTCTCCATAACAAAATTGGTTATCAACCTTAATATTAATATTGTAAAATTAGGAAATTAAAAATGTTAATAGTAAGTTTGAAATATTAAAATGATTTATAGGATTTTAAAATTATATGGAAATAAGTAATTAATAATATAATTTACTATCATTTTAATACAACTATTTAAATAATATATTATATTTCTCCAAACTGGTATGCCTAATGCATATCTCACTTAACTTCGAGTGTCAAACCCCGTTATTGGGTAGTCACAGTAGCATCCGTTACGTAGAGAAAAATACTTCGCATGCTAATATCGCTAACTTTAGATTAATTGTACTCTATGTCCCAAGAAATGGTTCGAGTTATAAAAGCATAGGTAGCAGGAAAGCCCCAAGGCGAACAAGAGCTAAACCTCATATTAACAAGGGGCAACTGCGTAGCGGTAGTCCCTGCCGGGGTTTTTGCAAAAAAAAAAAATTGGCTTTATTATTGTTTAACCAAGGTTTTATAGTAGCCATCGTTATTCATCTAAATTTTAACGAAAGTTTTAGACGTAAAGGAAAGTTTGGTTCATCCAATTGTGAAATATTGTGACAATTTATATTTATCCAAAGTCTGTTGGAAAAATCACCGCACCTCTATAGAATCCGTAATTTCCACCTTGGGTGTCACACCCCTACACCTGCGGTAGTCTTTCAACCACTTATAGCGAGGTGCGGCACTACCAATCGTTTTCTTTTCACCAATACTTGCGATTTTAGACTACGCCTAACATTCCATACTTAGTCTTATTTTCGTTACCAAGTATTATTATGCGTTCCTTTATACAAGTGAAAGCCCATAACATTCACATAACATCATTATACAAGAGAAATGCACAACAGTATAAAGGGAGGGGCAACTCCCTGCAATATGAGTCTGCTCGAATCAATATATTATACAATCTTCACTTTTACAAAGTACAAGTTAAATCTTTGGAAACCCCAAATTTACACTTAGCCAATTTTCAACTTCAGCAAACTCGGTTGTCCAGCTTGTCGGCGCCTTCGCACGGTCGCCGCACGACTCTCCAACCCTTCGTTCACCTCGCCACACGATTGTGTTGTTTTCCCAACTCAGGCATGCCTCCAAGTCGCCACACACGAGCGCCTCTACCCGAGACACACCTCCGTTCACAATCTTAACACTTCACCAAGTCACCGTTCACACTTGCACGACGGACGGGCTCTCACCCGAGTCACCCAAGAACCCGCGCCAAGTCGTCACACAAACCGGGCGCCCACCAACGTTTCACCGTCGGGCACTCCGTCGCATAAACCGGGCGCCACACACCCATGCACGCCTCAACCGTCCGTCGGGCGCCACACACCCGTGCACGCCCTTCTTCTTCGTTCGGCGGGCGACCTCTACCTGTGCCCTCACCCAAGTCAAGACAACGCGTTTTCTCCCCGTGTAGCCTCGCCCAAGGTTGGGCGCATCACCTTGCTGCGACTTCCCCTTATCTGCTGCGGCTACCTCTTAACCCACACACTTCTCCTTTTGGATGAGTGAAGATGATCTGCGTTGAGAGCTTGTCCAAATGAGCTCCACGCATCACTTGTTTATACCAACCGTAGGGCGTGGTCCTGGCTTGCCCAGCCGACCTCCCTACGCCCACACTTCTCCACAACTCGCCGTCGGCCTTTGTCTCCAAGTGTGGTCGGCCTTAACATATTCCAAGCCATGCCTTACGCATATAAGTAGCTCGCCCACTCCTTTGCACTTCGCATTACCATCATAACGCCTTCGCACAATCAAGTCAAGCTCACACTTCCACCAAACCGCAGCTCCCCGTGTGCACGCACGTTCCACCCGCGCACCCAGAACTGCAGTTTGTAACATCCTCCTCCACCTGAAGTCGTTGTCGTCCTCGACAACATACCATCCTGGTAGCCATCCACCAAGATCATCAGCAACTGTATCATCCATGATGTCAACTCCTCCACATACTGCAAACATCTCTGCAACATATGTAGAACCACCGTCTCCATCATGTCTCGTCCCGGCAACCATCTGTCACCAAGATCACCATACCAAGGTATACACCTCATCGGTATGTCATACATCGGAAATCATCTCAATCCATGACCATCGACCACCCTGTCACAATCTCCACATGCTGCTCCCCATCGTGGAAGGTTGGTCCCTCCATCTCAAGCTACATGCTTCCTGCAACATCTCGTGTCAACCTCATCATGTGTCGTCCCTGTGTGAATTGCTGCCATGATACTCCAACATAATGCTAACACATCTCTGCACACCGCTAGCCCTCATGTCTGAACTAGTTGGGTAGCTAATCCAACTGTCACGTTCAAACCATGAGAATGCACATCCTCATGCCACCATCAGTTGTTTCTCAGAACATCCTGTCACATCATCAACTCGATCAAGAATCCATCTCCATAAGAGTGTAAGCCATGCTCAGGTCCATGAAGTAGTCCTCATCTCATCTGCAACATGATGTCCATGATGTCTGGTACCAATGTGCTGCATGAAATGAGCCACACCTATCCCAACATCATCATCCATATGTGTGCCTCCTCAATATGAAGAGATCATCTCATCAAACTCCGACTCTCGATGTACCACATCCAGGTCCATGAAGCAACCTCCATCATATCTGCAATGTGCCATCCCTCAAGTCTACCATAGAAACAAGTATACACCTATCTCATATATCCATGTGCTGCCCATGATCATAGATCAATCAACTCCCATGTGTCAAAGGTATTTGAGTCTCGACTCAACCCATGCCCAAGTGTTGCCACCAAGGCATCATCATCATTGTAACTCCATCACTCCAAAGTGTCTCATATTGATCCTCCACGTCAAGTCACTCTTTCAAGCCATTCCCATACATGTACTTGAAAGTATGCACCCCATCCTGCATCAAAGTCTCTGACCTCAACTCCTCAATGCATTAGATCCTCCAAGTGCACCATATATGAAGTCCCTAAAAGTCACAACCTCATGTCATCATGAGCTCCATGAGTCATCTCCAACCAACATCTCAACAAGCATACAAGTCTCGGCCCAAAGGTCTCTGCAAGATGCCTTAGCTCTCCGTGCAGTAGGAATGCTCCATAGTCTGCTCACAACTCCATCCAAGTCCATGGCCTTGTTGTACAAGAGTGCACAACCTCTCCATCGGCTCATAAGTAAAACATCTCCATGTCACACCAGCAAATCTACCTGCACAACATCCCTACCTTAGCACTCCTCATTGGATGCCCATAAGTGACACCTCTACAAGTGCTCCTACACAATGTCCTTGCATAAGACTGCCATGCTCCATGTCTCCAACCTCATGTCCATGACTAAGTTTCCCATGTAGTCCAAGGAGACCCATCACAACAATCGGTCATCCTCATCCAAGTCTGAAATCTTCGATCTAGTGAACTCGGTCACCCAACCATATCATCATCATTACAAGTCTCTTCCATCATAGCTCCCCCACTAAAGGTTCCACCAAGACTATCTCTTGGTCTCAACCATGAGAAGTCCACCCAGGCATCATCGTACCTCAAGTGTGTGCCCTCCAATCTCTCCATGAGTCATGCCGGGCACTTAGCCAATTCTTCATGTGGCTAAAGCATGACGCAATCCTCCGCAATGATCATCATGTTCCTCCCTTGTCACGGGCCTTTGTACCTTCTGCCATAAGGTCACAAACAACCCCAACAAGTCCTGCAACAGTCAACAACGCTTGCTTCTCCATACAAGGTTCCATCATAGTCATCCATGTTAAGATCCTCCCTAGCATTGGCAAACTGACTTTTCCCTTCCCTGCATACGGTCCATCTACCAAATGCTCAAGTGAAACACAAGTACCAATACTTACTTCATCATCATGAGGTTCCTCCATATGAGTATCCTCATCCATCCATGTCTGCAAACTGCACGATCCTGGTCCATCTTGATCAATCTCAAGTTCATCCTCCATCGTTGTCACATCTACAACATCTTCAATAATCACGACTTCCTCTTCCTTGTCAGCACAATCTACAACTTCATCTTGCTCCATTGTCCAACCAAGTTGAAGAAGTTCGTCTTCAACATTCTTTTCCAAGACCTCAAGCTTATCTCGAATCCGGGGGTTCTCTTCTTTCGTCCACTTCAACCTGTATAAGGTAAGCAAGAGCTTCCCTTCGCATTCTTCCAAACCTGCCATGCCTTGTCGTTCAGCTTGGTCCAAGAACGATGCTTCACCTTTGCTAAACCTGTTTCACCATTCACCTGAATCACCCTGATGTTTCACTTGTCACTTGCAAAACTTGAGCTCCCTGCCAAGTCTTCGGTCTTTGTAGAATCAGCTCCTTGATTCAGTTCACCAGCTATGATACCAACTATCATGCCCCTACACCTGTGGTAGTCTTTCAATCGCTTATAGCGAGGTGCGGCACTACCAATCGTTTTATTTTCACCCATACTTACGATTGTAGACTATGCCTAACATTCCATACTTAGTCTTATTTTCGTTACCAAGTATTATTAATGTGTTCCTTTATACAAGTGAAAGCCCATAACATTCACATAACAACATTATACAAGAGAAATGCACAACAGTATAAAGGGAGGGGCAACTCCCTGCAATATGAGTCTACCTGAATCAATATATTATACAATCTTCACTTTTACAAAGTACAAGTTAAATCTTGGGAAACCCCAAATTTACACTTAGCCAATTTTCAACTTCGGCAAACTCGGTTGCCTAGCTCGTCGGCGCCTCCGCACGGTCGCCGCACAACTCTCCAACCCTTCGTTCACCTCGTCGCACGATTGTGTTGTTTGCCCAACTTGGGCGCGCCTCCAAGTCGCCACACACAGGCGCCTCTACCCGAGACACACCTCCGTTCACAATCTCAACACTTCACCAAGTCACCATGCACACTTGCACAACGGACGGGTGCTCACCCGAGTCACCCAAGAATCCGCGCCAAGTCGTCACATAAATTGGGCGTCCACCAACGTTTCACCGTCAGGCACTCCGTCGCATAAATCGGGCGCCACACACCTATGCACGCCTCAACCGTCCGTCGGGCACCACACACCCTATGCACGCCCTACTTCTTCGTTCGGCGGGCGACCTCTGCCCGCGCCCTCACCCAAGTCAAGACAACGCGTTTTCTCCCCATGTAGCCTTGCCCAAGGTTGGGCGCATCACCTTGCTGCGACTTCCCCTTATCTGCTGCGGCTACCTCTTAACCCACGCACTTCTCCTTTTGGATGAGTGAAGATGATCTGCATTGAGAGCTTCTCCAAATGAGCTCCACGCATCACTTGTTTATACCAACCGTAGGGTGTGGTCCTGGCTTGCCCAGCCGACCTCCCTATGCCCACACTTCTCCACAACCCACCGTCAGCCTTTGTCTCCAAGTGTGGTCGGCCTTAACATATTCCAATCCATGCCTTATGCATATAAGTAGCTCACCCACTCCTTTTCACTTCGCATTACCATCATAACGCCTTCGCACAATCAAGTCGAGCTCACACTTCCACCAAACAGCAGCTCCCCGTGCGCACGCACGTTCCACCCGCGCACCCAAAACTGCAGGTCGTAACACTGGGGATCCTAGTTACTGGCTTGTAACTTTTACCAACACCTGCGGGTTTTGGTTTAACGACAAACCTCCACATGGTATCAGAGCTTGGACCTAGGTTTGATTCCCCTAAGTTGCGTTTGAGGGGGGGTGTTGGAAAAATCACCGCACCTCTATAGAATCCGTAATTTCCACCCTAGGGATCCTAGTTATTGGCTTGTAACATTTACCAACACCTGCGGGTTTTGGTGTAACATCAAACCTCCACACACGTCGCAGTGCAGAACTTGGTCTGCTTCGATAAGCAATAAACCTCCAAGATTGATATTATAAATGGCCACTTCTGTAACGCAGTTGATAGGCACTAACTGTAGATTATACTGTAATCACTCGAACAAAAATGCTATCACGTTAATATGTCAGGAAATCCTAGCTTCATAAGCATACAAAAAAAGGGGGCAATTTATCAGAGGGCAAGGAGGGTTGCACAGACTTATTTGTGAATGTGACAAAGGAAATGCCATGAACCAAGGGGTAAGTTAAATATTCAACCAACAAGAATCACATGCCTCAAGATGCCCTTGTTGGCTGACTTTCTTCCCTTGAACTCCTAATGGGTCTGTACAAATCCATAAGAGTAGGAAGATATCAATCAACTCAGAATATATTTTGAAATTCATACTAAAAAATACTTGTTTTAAACGATTTTATAAATCTGACCTTGGTTAACACTAATGACTTCCCTGTTGCATTCTACAGTGTGTCTATATATAAAAGAGTAATTTATTGACTCTGTGAATTCTGCTATGCATACTCTGTTTTGTTCTGTTATTGTTCCTATTCTGTTTCATTCTGTTATTGTTCATATTTTGTTTTGTTCTAACGATCAACTGTTTTGAGTTGTTTTCAGTTTTATGCACTATCATTTGCTACCATTTGTTACCTTGATCAAAGCGCGTATGCTGAGGTCTGACCGGTGTTCTGTAATACTCATATTGCCATTTCCAACCTCCAACATGTCGGGATCTGATTCTAGCAATGACCAAAAACAAAACCTAAACTGATAAGAGGTTAAAATTTATCATAAAATATAAGCAGTTTACATAGATCAAGTCTATATTTGTTTACTAAAATTGTAGGTGAAACAACTTGCATAGGAACTAAAATTGAACTGAAACTGAAACTTATGCTGAAAATTGCAATTTACCATTTGGTTTGGTTTTCTTTTTTGGCAGGTCACTATCTTTTTCTTCCTTTTGTGGGTGACGTGCTCTACGCCTTATACCGTAAGTCCTGCAAGGTTGGCAAAAATCAGTTGCAGTCATGCAATGTCTGCAAAAATCAGTTGCAGTGGTCGATTGGCATAAATATGGTTCTTGAGACTGTTGAGAAACTCCATGACTAAGGTAATAGGCAGATGGGCTCTTAGGGAATGGGCAAACGGTTGAATCAAGTCCAACGCAATTGCATGCAGCTTGCCACAAAGCTTGTCATGAAATAAAACTTTCTAGTTTAAGTCGGCAACCAAAGTTTAGTTAATAAAATGCATTTGCCCCAAAGCTCGACGAGTTTCCCCAACCTTCAGTTTAAAAACTTAGGATAAAATAGCTCCCCCTCGCTAAAAACAACATTGGGGCACGTGAAGCCTGCAATAAGAGGCTAAATTCAAAAGTTTGGTTAAAACTTCATTGCGCGAAATTGAAATGCCCAAACCTTAGCTTAAATTTTGTACGGCAACTAATACCTGGTCAACGCTCGATCGAACGTTATAGTCCCTACTATGCCGGAGGCAGGGACTAATAACAAGGTAAGGGTTTGCCACCAATGCCATTTTTTTTGCTGGAAATTAGAATTAACATTTTTACCTTTAAAGTTGATTCAATATTAAGTATCATTTAACAATGGGGACTATATTTTATCATATAAATCAATACTTCTTTTTAGTGGGAAACATCCTTGGGATTTTACCGTTTTGGATTATTTTATGAAATAGGTCGAGGAAATACCAAGATAAATGAATGATAAAAATATGACGAAATTTCTCAAAGAAAACATTTTCTCTCATTTTGGATGCCCTCAAAGAATTTTACTTTTAAAGTTGATTGAATCTGAAGCACCATTTAAACAATGGGGACTATATTTTATCAGATAAATCAATACTCACTTTAGTGGGAAACATCATTCGATTAGGAAATAGATTGAGATAAATGAATGATAAAACTGTGACAAAATTTCTAAAATAAACACATATAATGCTAAAGATTTTTCTTCTCAAGCCTTTCAAAATTTCTATAAAAGTTATGTTACCCTAACACCTTCCATCACCTATTACCCACAAAGAAATTGATTGGCTAAATCCACAGATAAAAATTTAATGAAAATCCTTTAAACAAATATTTGGGTTCAAGGAAAATGAATTAGGATGCAGAATTAAAATAGGTTGTCAAGGTCGATTAAATCAACACCAAAAGATCTATAGGAAGATCTCTGTTCCATATGGTGTATGGAGATGTTATCATTTTTGTACATTTAAGTTCTGGAATTATGGAATCATTATAAGAGATTAATGAAGAACCAAATGAATTGTAAAGATGTATAAATCCAATTATTCATGTTCAACAATGTCAAAATCAAGTTTGTAACAAAATAAATTAACCTCGGCAAAAACTGAAAAATTATTTGAAAAGAAACTCGGGATGGATTTTTTTGAAAAGTGATTTGATATTTAAATAAGACAAAAAAAAATGTGAAGAACGTGGCAAACACAATAAATTTAACAATGTATTTGGTTTTTTTTATAATTGACAAAATAAAGGGAATTTTTTTTTTTTTCAATTAGACTCCAATCAATTGCCAATTTTTGAAACATTATTTAAAATACTTAAACTTAATAATAATATTTATAATCAATTTCATCTTTTTATAAACTGTAATATGTTCTATAGAATTAACTCAAAACATAATTAGTTTTTAAATTCGTGATAAGTAATTTTCACCGCATCTTGTAATATTCACAAAATACCATATCAAAAATAAAATATACACTGAGACTAATTTATATTACTAGTTATTTACCATCATAATCTATGCATATGCATGTTACATTACTTAATTACAAGTAATGTTTTCGAATAATAGTAAATTTATGCTGTCGGAAAAGATAGGGTTATGGATGCTCATACAAAGTGGTTAGGTATTGGGGTATCCCATTGCATAATCATTTTATTCTTATTCAGAAATAAATAAAGGTGAAGATTCTAATAAAACACATTTTATATGAAAAAAGGTGATCGATTTTCTTTATTCAAGAAAGTGGACGCTCGCTACTGCAGAACGACATTCAATTACTGAAACTTAGATAATTGGATGCAATAAGGGAAGCATAAATTTCTAATAAATTTCTAATAACTAGTCTCAATTGGTGTCAATATGAATTTACTTTGAGATCAATATCGTAATTGTGATTCTTGAAGATTAATACCATATCTTGAATTCTCTTAATCAATAACAATATGAAGGTAATAATTTATTTTCACATGTTATCTTGAACTATCTAAATGAAGGATGAAAAAAGAGTATTTTACTATTTACAGAAATTATAATTAGATAAGTTATGCTTTATAATTTAAACAAAACAATATTACATTTTATAACAATATGAATGTAATAGTTTATTTTCACATGTTATCTTGAACTATCTAAATGAAGGATGAAAAAAGAGTATTTTACTATTTACAGAAATTATTTTTTTTTGTAAGCTGAGGCATGATTCTATTACTATAAACAGAAAAAAACTATGTACATAAACTTAAACATGGCGCCACCCGCCCAGAAGGGAAACCGGGTGGCCTTCGAAAGTATATGACACCCATCCAAAAAAAATAGATTTCCAGTTTATCAAATCTGATTGAAAAGCCACCTGGTCTACCTAGAAACATACTATGCATAGCTGTAAAGAGAAGCGATATCAAAAATGCAAAAAGAGTCATATAGTAACCTCCATAATCTACGGCTTCATGGCATCATCAGTCCTGGTATCAGGTTCTGCCTTAACTATTCCATTATCTTTGAGCAACTGGATCAGCTGATCCATCTTCCTGTCCTGCATCATGAGTGTCATTTGAAGATTCTTCATTTCTTTTTTGATGTTTGCTTGGGCAAGCTCCACCATTTCACCTGCGACTTGCTCCAGTGCCCTGGCAAGTAGACGTTTCATTCCCCAATACACATGCAGGGATTGCTTGTAGAGAGACATCCTCCCTCGGGTATGGCCCGGGTCAGGGAGAAAATTCTCCCAATCTGCCATTTCAGGGTCCGACTGATCCTGCAACGCCTCTTCTTCCAGGTGGTCGATAATTCTCCGAATATGGGGATGAGTTTCATTGACATATGCATCCTCAGCTTCCTGCAATTTCCGCCGCATGTCCTTCTTGCCGCGCTTCCTGCCTGACACCCCAGCACTGTAGCCTTCCTCATACTGTTCTCTGCCAGCACGGTTCTTGCCACGACCCCGCGCACTCCCGCGACCCCTTCTGCCTCTACCTCGACCACGGCTGCCAGCATACTCCTCATCTTCGTCGTCCTCCGAAACATCCTCCCCGACATCATCATCTGCAGCACCCACTGAAGCAGAGTGCTTCAACCATTTGCCTACCTTGCCTCCCGAGGTCGGCCGTGGTGCCTGCTCTGCAGCATAATCCTTCCTATCTCCTTCCTGCTCTTCTGATTCTTCAGAAATGTCCAGGTAAATGGACCTCAGAGTTTCCTCCATCTCCTGTTTCCCTTTCTCCTCCAGTACTACCCCCTGACTGCGCGTTTTCCGACCCTCATTGCGGATTGCAGCCATCCTCGTCGGCTTCGTAGACAACAATTTCCAAATGGTAATCTCAGACGGACCCAATTCCACCCAACCCAGAGCTCTCACACTTTGGTGGTCACAAAGCCCTGTTCCTCTACAGACCTGCTGGTGCCTCACCCTTCCTTGCAACAATATACCTTCG
Organism: Pinus tabuliformis; assembly: GCA_031772625.1. NCBI lineage: Eukaryota > Viridiplantae > Streptophyta > Pinopsida > Pinales > Pinaceae > Pinus > Pinus tabuliformis. Next base: position 682,899,663 of record CM062819.1, read on the forward strand.
CTCGACCACCTTCCGTCGCAGAGCCCTATTCCTCTACAGACCTGCAGGTGCCTCACCCTTCCATGCAACAATATACCTCCGCTCGACCACCGTCCTGCGTTATTGTTAGTTAGCTCCCAGCCCTGGTCGTTATTACACGTCGCTGAACCAAGGCCTTGATGTGATAGACCTCTTGGCATCGTGATGCCACCACACTCCCACCTCTGTACCCGCCCTGCATTCAGCCTTGGGATGGTAATTTCATCCCATGTCTGCATTAATACGTTCTGCCAAATGGGAATTATGACAGTAGCATACCTGATCCCACCGCATCGATCACTCCTCCGAATGATTACGGAAATATAGCTAAGCCGTCCTGCCACTCCCGATCGCCTCATCAGTATCCTCTCGTAGGACGGTAGCCACCTCAGCCCACCGTATTTAAACCATCCTGCCACGCTCGACCGCCTCATCAGTATCCTGTCGTATGATGGTGGCCAACTCAGCCCACCTTGGATCCGTCTGTAACCCACCCCAGCATCCGTCCATCACCCGATTGGATGCGCCACTTGCCCAATTGGCTAAATAATCAGCCGCTCTATTGCCTCGCCGCAAGACATGACTAAGTATTATGTAATCAATCTGTCTTATCTGGCCTTCAATATCTTGTATAATGGCCGCAATCCTCCAACTCTTGGCAACGTGATCCCATGTTTTACCCTGCTGTAATTTCCGAAGCATTTCTATGACCATTTGGGAGTCGCCCTCTATGACGAGGTTTCGGTACCCATTCCTTATAGCTATGCTGATACCATGATAGACACCCCAGAGCTCCGCCTCATTATTGGACATTTCCCCTCATGATTACAGAAATTATAATTAGATAAGTTATGATTTATAATTTAAACAAAACAATATTACATTTTATCATGTCTTACCAGTCTTGTAGTAAAGGGTTCAATTCTATATGAGCCACCTAAAATTTTGAATCCAAACTAAAAACGAGATACATTGAAAATACACATTCATAAATTCTAGTCCAAGACATATATAATGTCATTCAGGGAATCATTAGAGACAACCCTCAGATTCCCAACCTGGTTTGAACTAATCGTAGGGGAAGAATGTGAATGTTGTATAGACTGTAAAGCTATTGTCAAAGCTATTAACCATTCTGCAATTCGAATCCTTTGTTCCCTAATCTCTACCTGACCTAGTAAAAGATTTTCAAGTTTAGAAGTTAGCGTCTCCCGACAATGAATTCTTGGTCTTGAAGTTCCATCGTGTGTGAGGTTTATTTCTGCCTTTTGCTTACCATGCTCCATTAAGGAAAAATTTTAGGGGCAAATTTTGACAATGAGATATTTTTTTTAGGAATTAAAAAAAAAACTCCAATTTTATAAATTCTATTCTTACATGTATATATATAATTAAATAAATGAATTTATCAAAAATTTACCGATTTCAATAATAAAATATATATATATTCTCCAGTGATTGTTTTATCTATTCGACTGTTTGTGATTGAGTAATCTTATTGTTTCTCTATTTGTCTGTCTCTGTGAATTACTCTTTACTATTGCCATCTAACTCTCTCAATATAAATCTGTTGCGTGTGTGTTGTATGCTCTGGTCTAACAACTGGTATCAGAGCTAGGGTCGAATATCCACTGTGCAAGCCGCTTAGTGCCATCACCTTGCTCTGGCAGCATTCGTTAAAACATTGGTTGTTACCCTTGAAGCTCTTGAAGGATCTGTCCAGGGAATAGCTGAGGAAGGCTGGAACTAAAAGACAGTTGCTGCAAGACAAAACAAGGTCGTGGATCTATATTGAAACGTGTTGCCCCTCTTCCCTAAGCTTGGTCAAACTATCCATTTCTTGGTCTAATATAGCCATTTTTTAAGTCAATATAGTTGTTGCCTAGTAAAAAATTATAGCCGTTGGATGTTCTGCTCTGTCTATTTAACATGCAATCTAGATCTGATTCTTCAACTTGTCCTAACGATGAACCACATTGGTTGGTTTGAAACGCGTCGACAAATGAAACATCATGTGATTTACGCCGAAAAAATTATCTTAAAAGGTCATTATTACTAAATTTTAAAGAGTAATAGTTAAAGTTTTATTTTTAAGTGGAGTTTTTGTGTTTTGGGGCGTGAATTTGATTGAAAATGGAGACAACAATTACAGATATGGAGAAGTTGAGCGAGGTTAATTTTGCCCTATGGAAATCACAGATGGAGGATATACTGATTTTAAAGGTTGGCATTTGCCGATTGAGGGCACAACAAAAAAACCCTTATTGATGACAAATGAAGAGTGGAATAAGCTAGATAGAAAGGCGATTGCAACAATCCGCCAATATTTAGCAAAGAATGTTCATTTCAATGTGTCTGGAGAAAAGGTGGCTGAAGGATTATGGAAGAAGCTCCATTATCTATATGAGAAGAACACGACATCAAACAAAGTGTTCTTGATGAAGAAGATTTATAATCTCAAAATGAAGAAGAGTGCTTCAATTGCTGAGCACTTGAATGCATTTAATATTATTACTAATCAGCTTGCCTCTATTAAAATCATTTTAGATGATGAAATTAGAGCTATTTTGCTAATGTGTTCTATGCCAGATAGCTGGGAAAATTTAATTGTAGCTATGAGCACTTCAACAACTACAAGGACCCTGAAGTTTGATGATGTCAGAAGTAGTTTAGAGAATGAGGAGTTGTGACGCAAGTCATTTGTAGAAAACCAGGGAGGAGAAGCTCTAGCTCTAGATGATCATGGTAGGAAAATGGATTGAGGCCGGTAAGGGAGATCAAGATCGAGAGGCTGATCAAAATCAAGGAGAAGTAGAATCATCTACTTTCATTGTGGCAAAACCAGGTACATGAAGAAAGAATGTCAGTTCTATAAGAAAGGACAAAAGGATCAGAGACCATCCAGTACAAATCACAAGTCATACAACACAAATGAAGGTGAGACTACTGTTGTAGCCACAGATGGTGATGTGTTGTTTACTGTTTCAGTAGAGGATGCATGTGTATATACATCTAGTAGTAGCTTTGATTGGATCCTTGACTCTGGGGCATCTTACATGTAACCCCATGCAAAGATAGTTTTGTTTCATATAATCTTGTGATTATGGTAGAGTGCATTTGGTGAATAATCATTTTTGCAGTATTGATGGAGTGGGAGATGTCCAGATCAAGATGAAAGATGGACAAGATATATTGTTGAAATAGGTCAGGCATGTACTAGAAATCCACATGAGTTTAATCTCTATGGGACGATTGGATGATGAAGGATATTCAACAAGATTTGGAAAATGAGGCTGGAAAATTAGCAAAGGTGCATTGGTCGTGGCCAAAGGACCCAAGGCAGGAACATTATACACATTGAAGACACTGATAAGAAAATCAGATTTGGCTGCTGTCACAAAAGAAGGAAATTCAGTAGATCTGTGGCATAAGCGTTTGGGTCACATGAGCGAGAAGGGCTTAAAAATCCTTGTTCGTAAAAATTTATTGCCAGGTTTGAAATCATATAATCTTGATCTTTGTGAGCATTATATATATGGTAGACAAAGAAGGGTTTCATTCCTTAGAGGTGGTCATGATAGAAAGAAAAATGTGTTAGAATTGGTACACTGAAATGTGTTTGGGCCTGTTAACATCAAATCATTAGGAGGAGCATCATATTTTGTAACATTTATAGATGATGCATCCAGGAAGGTTTGGGCATATCCTATGAAAGACAAAAGTGAAGTTTTTGGAATATTTCAAAAATTCCATGTTGTTGTTGAAAGAGAGACCAACAAATTGCTGAAGTATTTAAGAACAGATAATGGTGGAGAATATTGCTCAAATGCATTTAAGGAATATTGTAACAGGTTTGGCATAAAGCATGAGAAGACTGTGCCTAGTACTCATCAACAAAATGGTGTCACAGAAGGGATGAATCGCACCATTATGGAAAAGGTGCGAAGTATGTTGTCCAATTCTAGTTTGGAGAAGAATTTTTGGGCTGAAGCAATCAAGATCGCTTGCTACCTCATAAATAGATCTCCAACTACATCCTTGCATGGAGGTATCCCTGAAGATGTTTGGACTAGTAAGAATTTGAATTATTATCACTTGAAAATCTTTGGATGTGAAGCATTCGTACATATTCCCAAAGAAAATAGAACTAAGCTAGATGATAAATCTATGAAACGCATTTTTTGGGATATGCGGATGAAGATTTTGGTTATCATCTATGGGATCCAGTCAAACATAAAATTATTAGAAGCAGAGATGTTATATTTAATGAGTTAGAAATGTTCAAGAGGACTGTAGGTGAGTTGGAGGTCAAGAAGGTTATTGACAGGTTTGAAGAGCAGCAGGAAAACATACCACCAATACAAGAAAATGAACAGCAAATTCAGGAGCATGAAGAATAACAAGTGGAAAATGATGAACAACAAGAAGAAGGAATCTTGCAGGAACCTTTACAGGAGATTCAACCTGATAATGCACCACCACAGTTGGTTCGCAGATCTTCTAGGTGTCATAAGCCTTCACAAATTTATCCTCCTTCAAACTATATTTTTTTGACTGATGAAGGTGAACCTAATTGTTTTCAAGAAGCTTGTAAAGTCGAGCACAGTAAAGAATGGAAGAAAGCAATGGAAGAAGAAATGAACTCTTTGCAGAAAAATAAAACTTGGGAGTTGGTAAACCTCCCAAAAGGTAGAAAGGCTCTACAAAACAAATGGGTGTACATGATTAAGCGTGATGAAAATAAGGATAGGTATAAAGCAAGGCTGGTGGTGAAAGGTTATGCCCAAAAAGAAGGTATTGACTTCACTGAAATTTTCTCACCTGTTGTTAAAATGTTATCCATTAGAGTTATTCTTGGTCTAGTTGCTACTTTAGACCTAGAATGTGAACAGTTAGATGTAAAAACTGCATTCCTTCATGGTGAATTGGAGGAAGAAATTTGTATGGAGCTGCTAGAAGGCTTCATAGAAAAAGGCAAAGAAGGCCTTGTTTGTAGGTTGAAGAAGAGTCTCTATGGGTTGAAATAGGCACATCGACAATGGTACAAGAAATTTGATTCATTCATGTTGGAACATGGTTTTCATAGGTTGGAAGGTGACCATTGTGTCTATATGAAGAGGTATGATCAAGGAAAGTATATTATATTGTTGTTATATGTGGATGACATGTTGATTGTTGGGCATGATAAGAATAAGATAAATAGGTTGAAGAAATATTTGACTAGCAAATTTACAATGAAGGATTTGGGACCAGCACAACAGATATTGGGCATGCGGATTATGCATGACAGGAAAAACAAAAGGTTGTGGCTGTCACAAGAAGAATATATAAAGAAGGTGCTTGACAGGTTTAATATGAAGGATGCCAAGCTAGTTGGTACACCCCTTGCTACCCACTTCAAGCTAAGTACTGAATTATGTCTTAGTGATGACAAGGAGAAAGAAGAGATGAGCAAGATTCCTTATGCTTCAATAGTTGCCAGTTTGATGTATGCCATGGTATGCACATGAATAGACATTGAATATTCAGTGGGAGTAGTGAGTAGGTTCCTTGCCAATCCAGGCAAACAACATTAGCAAGCAGTGAAATGGATTTTGAGGTATCTCGAGGGTAATTGCCATTATTGTTTATGTTTTGGTCATGATGAGACTGTACCTGAAGGATTTACAGATGCAGATATGGCTAGAGATTTGGATACCAGAAAGTCCACTATAGGTTATTTGTATACATTTGTAGGTGCAGCAATATCTTTGGTGTCAAGGCTACAAAGAATAGTAGCCCTCTCTACAACAAAAGCAGAGTACATGGATGCAACAGAAGCTTGTAAAGAGATGTTCTGGATGTAGAGATTCCTAGGAGAGATAAAAATAAAGTAGTACAAGTACGTGTTATATTGTGATAGTCAGAGTTCCATTCACTTGGTGAAAAACCTAGCATTTCATTCAAAAACCAAGCACATTAACTTAAGGTACCATTGGATCTGGCATGTGTTGGAAGAAGAACAATTATGCTTGGAAAAGATCCATACAGATAAGAACCCTGCTGATATGCTCACTAAGACTCTACCACGAAATATACATGATTTATGTAGAGGCATGGTAGGACTCAGTGTGACTTGATGACTCTTATTTGGATTCAAGTGGGAGAATTTTAAGTGTGAAGCCAAATTCACACAGGATTCTAGATCCTTCTAGATCTCCACACCGCCATTAGTTTCTAAATCTTTCTAGATCTCCATCTGAATCACATATAGGATTCTAGATCCTTCTTCAGCCTCTATAAATTTGTAATTTATCTGGCCAAGGAAGGCAAGCAAGCCAAGGCCCAAGCCTGTTATGTAATGCAAAGTGAATTGTGTTCTCCAGTGATTTTTTTATCTATTGGGCTGTTTGTGATTGAGTAATCTTGTTGTTTCTCCATTTGTCTGTCTCTGAAATTACTCTTTGTTATTGCCGTCTAAGTCTCTCAATATAAATCTGTTGCATGTGTGTTGTATGCTCTGGTCTAACAAGGGCAATGAAATGATAAAAATCTAAAAGTTATTTCCAGATATTTGTACTGAATCTCAGAATCCTATGTTTGTGATCAGAATCTTCGGAGGATCTAACATATGTATCAGAAAAAGATGATGAATAGTTGGGCAAGGTGTGAGGGAATTTGTGACGGAGATTTCGAGCATCAACAAGCTTAACACTGGAACCTCGTGCAGCTTCATGGCTGGTACAGGCGTAAAATAGAGTTGTTGGTCTACGATTATATGCCCAATGGGAACCTAGATAAATCGTTGTGGAGGATATCTTTGTGCAGGGCATTTGAATGGTGAACACCAGAGAACTTGAGTTGTTCGATGTTTTTTCAGAGCAGGCGAGGGAGAGCATCGAGTAGGTTCAAAGTAGCATGCAAAGGAGAGTGTGGAAAGGTGGTCATGACTCATACTTGGTGCAGTAGGAGAAATCGATCTTGTTAAAGTTTACACATGTTGAATTCTGATAGGAGAGAACAATGAAAATAGAGTGAGGGGATTGGCTAGGCTAAACAGTGTTTTCCCAGCCAAATTCATATAGAAAACGCCTTTCGAGGCAATTATATTTAAACCACCCAATGCAATCCAAAGGTTAAAAAGTAGTTAATCTAACATGTGGTATTGAACATCAGGTGAAAACTTTCCAATGGAATAACCTTATAGTCATGGCATGAATAAATTGGGCATCTTAAGTCAGCATAATCCCATGGTTGATATTCAACATGTGGATGAACATTCATGTATGTTAAATTTTTCGTAATCTCTTGATGATATCTTATGGCCATTATACAACCCATCCAATGTCTCACATTTAAGACGGGAAATAACTTTCTCATTGATTGAAGATACCAACACCACACAATGTGATTAAAGGAATTTCATTTAATCAAATCAATGATCACAATTGAAATAATGGATTAAACTATAGGGAAGTTCACATATTTAAATCGCATAACACATTTAACAACTAAAGTTTTTAAAATCATATCGCTAAATTTTGAACAGTTCTCACTCGTGTAAGAATTAATAATTGACCCACTCAAAATGCAGAGTAAATTCCTTTGTATTTGCTTTTTAATTAGGAACATGCATTAAAACTAGATGTTTGATCGAACATTAATCCTTGAAGTTTTTTATTATACTTCAAGCCTTGTTTATGGTCGTAGATAACTCATGTTTTAGCTCCCAACTAAATTTAAGGAACAAAGCTACAACTTGCCTAAAACAATTTTTAACAATAGGTAACCTCTTATAAGCTCCCTTTGAATTTTATTATGTAAAGAGATGGAAATTAGTAATGGTAGTTCCGAAATGGTGATAGAAATTTTATCAATATTTTGGCTCTAATATTTAATATCCATCTGGTAGTTGATATACATTCTCTTAAAGCTAAATTAGAAAAAAAAAAACAACCGGACCATCTAGATTCTTACTTATTGGGTTTGTAAGTTTTAACCTGGTACATAAATTACCTACAAATGAAATTTAAAAAAAACAGAAAATATACAATGGAGCTAAACACAAAACAATTACACAAAGATTTTCCCCTGAATCCCAAAACCGGGATTACCATATTGATTTTTCATTATCTTCCTTTCAATGTTACAATACATATAGATACATGTCGAAGCATTCATAAATCCCAATTTATTAACCCTAGATTAGAACATAATCAAAGTTCCTTTGACCGGATATACAAAATACCATGGGCAGAAAACCATCATGCCCAAAACCATGTGCAAAACCCATGCACAAAAGCATAGGTAGGTCTTCCCATCTAATATAGGGTTTAAAAAAAAAATCCCGAATGCTACCCTGGACCCCGTACTGCCCCTTGAAACCCCCAACAAAGGGGATTGTCGCCCCCCTATGACCCCCTGTTGCGCCACGACGCAACAAAAAAAGGGTCTATCACCCCATGTGACCCCGACATGTAAAGAATATAATACATAATAGATTTTTAGTTTACTCAAAGCCATATTATCACCAATCCACTTTGAACCAAATACCATCCTTCTCTTAGCATGCCATTATAAACCTTCTAGCAAAACTATTTTACATCGTTCATATGGTCATGTTTTTCTTCATTTGTAGATATTTTAGGAAAAGTTAGGGTTCCTATTATTTAGAAAAGCGTTAGTGAGAAATAAATGCATGAATATTTTCTCACATGGGAAGATGAAGAAAATCTAATTTTTTTTCAGAAATAAATAAAAAAATCCTAATTATATTCTTGGTTTTCAATTGGTTTTGAATAATATATTAAATCCATAATTTCAAGTCATGGTGTCTCTACTTATTGTTGCATTAAGATTTATAGATCATTCATTATTGGATGGAGTAATTTTCATAAGTAATTTTCATGTACCTAAGAGAAATAATGACTAATCCCATGAGCTCAAAATAAACTTTCCTGGCTACTTAGCTTAGAACATGCACATTCTCATCAGTACTTTACGGTAATTTGTTTATTAAGATATACCATATATCTCATTCATTTAGCCCTTTTATATTAGCCCAATATCTTTATGAGTAAGTAGTTACAATTATAAATTAAAGATGCTTATTATAAAGAGTGAGAAGTCAATAAATGTACTAAGGTGTTATAAGTTTGAAGGAAACTATACTTAGTATGCAATTTTTTTCCTTTTTTATCTTCATGCTAAGTTCTTGAATAAAACTCTTGAGAGAATGTCAAATGAATCCATAATGATTTTATAGTTAAGTAAAGAGACACGGATAGGGGACTGGTACCTCCTTTATTACCGTGTGGTCATAAGGATATACGGTTTTGAAAGAAAACCTTACTATTTTGTTGAATACATTACTCCCAAGCTCTTTGCTCTAAAAGTAACCAAATAATATTATCAATTGATTGGATCCACTTTCTTTCAAAGAAAAAAAGTAATTATTTTGATTCCATATGAAATTCTCTCTTTGCTTATCAAAAATAGGAATTCCTTTGAAATTATTATATAGGAGTTGATTTCCTATGGCTTGAAAAAAAATTTCCTCCCTTTCCATATTATATTTAAACTAAGGAAAAAACATGCTAATACTAATTTTCCTAATTCCTAATCTAAAATAAAAAAAAAACATGCTAATACTAATTTTTGGAGACAATGATGAAAATAGGGGAATAATAAAGATTCATAGGAAATTGTAGTTGTTGCTTCACATATGGACACTAAACCTTAGACCACTGGAGTTATCAATAGCTCAGTAGCTATTATTCCAATATATAGCACTACTAAGAAAATAAATGAGACAATAGTTAGAATATCTTTCATAAGTAATAGTGCACAACAACCCCAACTTAAAAAAGACGTGGCAAAAAATGACACCAGTGACCATGGTCAAATTACTAAAAAAAATGATGATGATGTTATCTTTCAAGAAACACATAAAAAGTTAACTAAACAAATCTAGGGCTTATTGAAATAAACTAAGCAGAAGGAACCCAATAGCCTTACTACTTATGTTACAAATAGTGTAACCATTGAGAAATCATCAATACGAAAAGGGGAGAGAGATGGCAGCTTTAGAAGAAGAGGTTATGGCTACAAAAACATCAACTATGATGGTTATGCCCACTATTACATCCACATTTGAAGAAATATCAAGTCCTAGGTTTTTATCTTCCAACTAATTAGGATCAAAACACTTTTAATCTAGCTATTATTCAACCAAAAATCAAAGAAAGGAATGATATTATTGGTTTGAAATTTTTTTTTATCAAAGTATACTTAAGTTATATAAAGGGTGGAATGGCACAAATCAAATCAAAGAAAGGAATGATATTATTGGTTTGAAAACAAATTTTATCAAAGTATACTTAAGTTATATAAATGGTGGAATGGCACAAATCAACTGGAGAGATGGTAGCCAAGAGGCCGATTGAATTCACTAGCAATGTTAAAAATTTACAAACTCTATCAGGAAGAGTGGAAAAACAATTTAAAAATGCTAAAGTGGAAATAAAAACCAAATAAAATTAAATTAAAGAGTTATATAATCAGATATTAGATTATCAGGGACTCCAAAATATGTAAATTTTACTAAGCAATTATTAGAATCGAAAGAGGAAGAGATACATAGTATAAAAGCAACTTTCAAATATTTTTAGTTTTTAGATCTTATCATAGTTTACGAGCACATAGAAGAAGAAGAAATGAAATTACAACATCTACAAACAAATATTTATATAAAAGTATCACAATTTAAAGGTTTGCAAGCGTGTAACGAAAAACAAATCAATGAATTCAAAGTTAAGGATAAATAATATTATAAGAAAATAAATGAACATAAGGCAAAGGTTAATTATATTCTTAAACATGGAGATAAAAGTTCATATAAATTAAAATGCTTTCATTTAAAGGTTACTTCATTGTAAGAACATATAAAAGATTTGTAGCAAGAAAAACAACTCGACTACATGAATTGATTAGAAGAATAATGTTATCAAGGGAGCTTATGCCATCCTTTGGTCAAATGAAGAAGAATTGCAATTTTTAAGAAATTTTAAAACATTAGGAAAATTTACATCAATTGATGCATAGGGAAAGATATGGGATATGATTAACGAGAATATTGTGGTGATTAATCCATATGTAGATATATTTGATGATTGTGAAATTGTTATTATCTTTAATGCTCGTACAGACATGAGAAATGAAATTCCTGTTTTTGATGAAAGGTTAAAAGTGGTTGATCACTAAATTTTATAGATGAAGAAATTATAAACGTGTTTAATCTTTTTGGAAGAGCATAATGTATTTTACTACTATTTGTTAGGGAAATGAAAAAGAATATGGAAGAAATAGAGGTAGAAATTGTTAGAGCTAGAAAAGTTAATATTGAATTTAAAATAAAATGGGGATATATTCAAAGATTTGGAATATTATTTTGGTCACAGTCTAGTTGAATTATATTTGATGAAATTTTTTAAGACTCACTTAAAAATCCCAAGAATTCTAGGGTTGAATTCCAGCAAACAACGAAGAATTTATCTTAAGGTAGTGTAACTTGCCACCTCCCACATTTACCCACTTTCACCAGTTTTCCCAGAGTAAACATAAGATGAGGGTCACTATGATAAAAATAAACCTTCTAAATGACCTTGAGGAAATGGATTCGACAACTTAAGACCTTAGTAAATTCCCTTAGGTGCTATAGGACCTCTAGGAGCAACCCAACCCATCCAGGTGTCAATCCCCTTGAGATTACTCTCTTTTTCACTGACCTAGAACCTCAGTCACTCCCTTTCCAATGCTAGAAAGCAAGTTTAGCCCTCCAATCACACTAATAAGCCTACCTTCATGCGACTATCGAATTTTCCAGTCAGTTCTATGCCAGTGACCCCAAATTCTGAGCCATTTTTTCAGGATCGGGACTCAGACCTCTACCTAAAACTTAGTGAAACTTCCAGAGATGACAAATGACATAGGAATAAAGCTTATGAACCAAAACTTGAACCAGGAATTGACTTGACCTCTCCCAACTGGGATAGAAATTCCATCAAACACACGGTGAACATGAAACCCACAGGTCATGAATGCAAATCTGAACATATTGATTTGAAAACTTATCTGAGGATAAATAGGAAGGAACAATGCATTTTCAAATAGTTGTCATAACACCAATTAGGTATTGCATTCATTATCTAGACATTCATTAATAGAAATGTGTTAAGTGCCATACTTAGATCTGTCAAGTAACCATACTTATAACCAACATATAACTAGATAAATAAAAATCATTTAACAATAATTAAAGCCAAATAATAAAAAGTACATTTACTCATAAAAATAAAGAGGAATTTAGCTCTTATTAACTGTATGCAAAATCCAACCAAGTTATGGACTTCCACATACCACCTGAACATATATTGGGTTGATAAAAATCTTTCTTTCGTCCAATTGCCGCCATGCCATATTCCAAGCATGAATGTGGGATATCATGGGATAAAACCATCCATAAAAAACCAAGGGAATCTAGAGTTTGAACCACCTCCACCCTCATCATACCATGATCTCACCGAAATCAATCCCTATATCACAATCCAAACTTAACGTGGATACCTCTAAATTATTTCACCATCCCTTGAGGAATTTTCGTGTCCCCACCCACCTGTTGAGGAATTCCTAGGGAAAACCATCTCCACCTCTAACCCTTTGGATTTACCTGAGACCACCTCACTCATATCCCAAACTTTCTAGCAATCCATAGCTCAACCAAGAAAAAATCTCATCAAACCACAATTATCCAAAAATGGCAAGAAAGTGTTGAAATTGTTGTCAAAAACCTGACAAAATGCATGCCACCGACCTCAAAGAAACCAAAATACACACATCCATATGTCATGCATGCCAAAACTAGCTAGGAAGCAATACATGTAATCTTTTACCTAAAAGTGTTCCTACTAAATCTATTTGATCCAACCTTTCCTTACTTAGTCCTTACTTTCCTTTGATTTCCTTAGCCTTCCTTTGCTTGCTCAATCTCCTTCTCTTCTTGTTGCTCTTTCCTCTCTCAGACTAACTAAAGATCATTTGAAAAAAGGCTACAAATTGATGCTTTGGTGTCTTTTTATTATTGATGCCTCTAATTTCTTCATTTTCCTTAATTTTCCTTCAATTTTCTCCTCACATGAAACCTGTGACCTTTCAACTCCCTTTTCTCTTGATTTCCTTTATTTTCATAAAAGATATGCCAATTAATGCCTCTTTTCCTTTTCAAATCCTTTATCAATTCCTTTGCCAATTTCCCTTATCCATAAACACAAGTAGTGATGCCCATTGGGATATTTTTCCCAACATTCATCTTGGAATACATGTCCCTTGACCTTAGTCTTATTTTGACTTTATTAACTTTTATTACATGAAATTTTGACCCGAGTCTATTACAGAACCCCCCACCCTTAGGTGAACACAATCCTTGGTGTTCTATGACACCTACAACCAACAAAACTGATGAAAGACAAAACATACTGCCCATGGAGATTTATAACCCAACTCATTGTAGTATTTACAATTGAAAAACCTTCTTAAAAGAGAAACCATCATGACAAACATGGCAACATGACGACCATATCGCTTATTGGAGCTTTTTAACATAACTCATTGTGGTATTTACAATAACAACCATACATGAATATGTACATATACCAAAACCATTTTATATTAGTCAGAAAACAATAAATGATACATATCCTATGTCTAATCAGACATCTCCCATGTAGCTTCATCGGGCCCAAAGTTCTTCCACTGCACTTTTACTTGCTCAATTTCTCTGTTTCGCAGCATGAGTTGTTTCCCCTGCAATATGCACTGAGGTTCCACATGGAATTATCCTTTTGGTTCCACTTTCAATACAAACCAATCAATAACATGAGCAACATCCTTTACATATATTTTAATCAATGAAACATGGAAAACGTCATGTAGTTTCATTGTCGAAGGCAGTGCAAGTTTATAGGTCATTAGTCCAATGCTCTTGTAGTTCTCAAAAGGCTTGCAATACTGTGTTTCCAACTTGCAACATGATCCAAACTTCAAGGATCTCTTATTGGGCTTTATACACAAATACACATGCTCTCCAACCAAAAAATCATTAACTACCCTATGTCGGTCTGCATAGCTCTTCTACCTATCCCGTGTTTCCTTTAGATTATTATTTATAACTTGCATTTCCTATTCCATTTCTTCCAAAATGTTCGGTCCAATAAGTACATTGTTCACTGGATCACTCCAATTGAAGGGAGTATTACAACTCCACCCATATAGTGCCTCAAATAGACTCATCCTTAGTGACTCCTAATAACTATTGTTGTAAGAAAACTCACCAATGGAGGTACTCCTCCCATCTCTTCTGCTGATTTGCATCATGTACATCCTTAGCATATCCTCCATAATCATTTTGACCCTCTTTGTCTATCCATCTATTTACGAATGATAAGATCTACTAGAGGACAACTTTGTCCCCAAACCTACAAACAGTTCCTTCCAAAACTTGGCAGTGAACAATACTTAGCATCCCTATCCAACACAATCTTCTTTGGAACAACATGCAATCTCACGATCTCCCTAATGAAGACTTGTGCCAAATCACTAGCTGAATAAGCAGTCTTCACTGGAATGAAGTGAGCTACCTTGCTCACCATGTCTACCACAACCGTGATACGATCATGTTGCCTCAATTTCCTCGGAAGACCTGTAATGAAGTCCATGGAAATGACCTACCATTTCCATTCTGGAATAAGAATAGGCTAAATAAATCCACTTGGATGCTTACACTCTTATTTCACCTATTGACAATCCAAACATATAGGCACGAACGGTGTGACTTCCTTCTTCATATTCATCCAGGAGTAGAAATTCTTCACTACTATTAACGTCTTTTGATATCCTAGATGACCTAAATATGGCTTGAAATGAAACTCCCTCAAGGTAAGCTTCTTGAACCCACTGTCATTCCGAACATAGATCATGTCCCTAAATCTCAACAAGCCATCTATTGTGAGATGATAGTCCACATCCTAATCACTTGTACCCTGTTGTTGTAACTTGTTCCTAAGTTTATCATCATGTTGACCTACGTGTAAGCTCTAATCCCGTAAATATGTGCCATACGAGCTCACTACTACATCATGGTTCATATAGACTCTCCTACTAAGAGCATATACAACCTTATTTTCCTTACCCTTGATGTATCTGATCTCCAATTCAAACTCATTGAGGGTGGCCAACCATATAGCTTTCCTCACATTCAAATTCAATTGGTCAAATAGATATATCAACCCACTATGGATGCTCATCAATACACAACTCCTGCTAAGAAGATAGTGTCTCTACATCTTTAATGCATGGATAATAGATGCTAACTCAAGACCATGATTAACATAGTTCTACTTGTGTTTATTCAGTTTAATGGACTCATATCATACCACCTATCCCTCCTTCATCAATCTCCACCAAATAATTTCTTATAGGCATATCTACACACCACAAACTCTTTTTCTCCATCTACAATCCTAAGGACTAGAACATTTGTCAAACTACTTCAGTTGCTCAAAACTTGTTCCACATTTCTCTGTCCATTCAAATACCTTCCCTTTCTTCTGCAATGATGTAATGGGATATGAAATGCCTAAGAAGTTCCATATGAACCTCCTATAGTAACCTGCTAACCCCATGAGTGATCTAACTTCATCCACATTCTTAGGAGATTCCCACTCCATGATATCCCTTATATTTTATGGATCTACTGCTATGACTTCTTTGGAAACAACATGTGCCAAGTAATGCACCTATATCTGAAAGAAACTTCACTCGCTAAGCTTGGCATAAAAATGATGCTATTTTAGCAATCTCAACACTATTGTTAAATGATCGACATTCTGTTCCCCATTCATAGAATATATGAAGATGTCATCAATGAATACAATAACAAACTTATCTAAATAAGGACACAACACACGATTCATCAAGCACATAAAAGTAGCCAGAGAATTAATCAAATTGAATGGAGCTACAACAAAATCATAAATCCCATACCTCATCCTGAAATCAGTCTTGTAGATGTCCTCTTCCTTGATGCATACCTAATGATATCCTGATGTTAGTTCAATCTTCAACAACATTGTTGCTCCCTTCAACTGGTCAAACAAGTCATCGATCCGTGACAATGGGTACATGTTCTTGATATTCACCTTATTCAGTTGTTTGTAATCGATCCACAACTTAATAATACCATCTCTCTTCTTCACGAACAATACTGGTGCACCCCAACGTGATACACTTGGCCTAATGTATCCCTTATGGATAATTTCCTTCAATTGGAACTTCAACTCTACTTACTCTAGTGTGCTCATTCTATAAGGTAACTTTGACGCTGGTGCTGCCCCTAGTAATAACTCAATAGAAAATTCCACTTCCCCATGGGGAGGTAACTCTGCAATCTCTATTGGAAACACATCCTAAAACTGTTGTAATATAGGGTTCCTCTTGAATATTTCTACATCCTCAACATCCTTACCCTTATCACTAGATATATGGATTACAAACATCACACACTCTTTCTTGCAACTATGCTTAGCTTGCATTGTCGTGACCACACTCACTGATGTAGGTTCCTTCTTTCCCTGCAATATTCTCTTTTCCCCATCATCCAGAAACTTAATAACCTTTTCATAACAATCTACTTTGGTCCTTTGAAGGTACAACCAATCCATACCCAAAAGCATACTATATGATACCAATGATAGTACATTCAGACGTGTTGTTGTAGGCATTCCATTAAACTCAAATGCACAAGATCTTACCCCGTGATGAACTCTCTTGTTAATTTCTGTTTCCAATTGCACCAACCAAGACTCTGCATGCACTTATTTTCTCAGGCCACACTTATCCACTAGGTTAGGATTAACATAACTATAATTGGATCCAGGTTAAATCAAAATAGAAACAACACGACCATAGAACTTACCTTCCATCACAATAACGAATGCTTGATGATATTCCTACATATTGTCCATAGCTTCATAAATATGAGGAATGTTATGACCAACATCCCCAAATTTTCGTGCCTCCTGAGCACTCTAGATTTGTGACCTACCACACTAGTGTAATGGACAATCCTTCTTATGATGATATTTGCCTCATATCCAACACTACAACGGTCCTCTATTATCACCTCAGTTCTACTGCTCTCTAGGATGCGAACCGTGTCCCTTCTCAACTACATTGAAATTCTTATAAGGAACCACATTTTCTTTCTCACTTGCATCTTGAGGTCTTCCCCACTTTGGTGGCCACTTCCATTTATCTTTATCATTTCCTTTCAAGTCATGCT
Organism: Pinus tabuliformis; assembly: GCA_031772625.1. NCBI lineage: Eukaryota > Viridiplantae > Streptophyta > Pinopsida > Pinales > Pinaceae > Pinus > Pinus tabuliformis. Next base: position 682,917,055 of record CM062819.1, read on the forward strand.
TAGGATCAAATTTGTGGTTTGACTACTCATAAAAATGATTTAGCTTGCTGATGCATTCATCCAATTATCTAGGCTCATCAAACTCAATCTGGTCTCTATATGTTGTTAGCAGCTCACTGATGAATCTCTGAATCTTAGCCTTCTCATCCTTGAGATAAGGAACATAGCTCAACATCTATAGGAACCTTCTAGTGTACTCATAATCTATGATAGAACCCATCTGCAACTCAGAAAACTCCTTAGCTATGTCATCATAGTACGTCTCTGAAAAGCACTTCTTCTTGAATAGTCTCTCAAACTCATCCCAAATCAAATCTTCTTTCCAAATTCCATTGAAATTCTTCAAATATTCCCACCAAATATTTTCTTTCCCCTTAAGACTGAAGGTGGTTATATTTTCTTTCATGTCCTTTGAATAGTTGTGAAATCTAAATAATGTCTTCATGGCAAGCAACCATGCCTTTGCATCTTCCAACTTCTTCATCTCTTCATCGAATGTAGGTGTCTGAACTTTCATGAACTCCTCAGGTAATTACTCACCACTCCAATAAGGATGACGATGGTGACAAATGTGATGATATATCCTAGATGAGGAACTAGAATTATGCCCATACATACCAGTCCTTCTGCCAGGTGTATCCAGTGATCTGCCACCTCTACCTATATCCCCTCTATCCAACCCGTATCTGAACTGAGACCTGCTACCATAGGCTCCAATAGTTTTTGCTTCATTCTCTTGACTGATCCTCAATTGTGCCTCTCTCTGCAACTCTGACAAGCTCTTAAGTATCACTATATTGAACTCTACCTGCTTCTCCTGATTCCTTGCAATTATTTCTTGAGCCTCAACCACCCTGCCATTGTCTGCTTTGAAACTTCTGATCTCTACCCTCAAACTCGTCCATGTATCTACTATACTAGGAGAATGTTCTCCTCCTTGTTTCTCAATTGATCTGTAGGGAAAGTCACAGGAACTGTAGTCTACAATTTTTCTTGTCATCCTTTCATTCTCTTCTTCTTGCAAGTGTACCGTGTCAAATAAACCAAATACCAAAATCAAAACCATATCTCATTGATGTTCATGGGAGGCTTATCTCATCTACAAGGTCAGTCTACATTAGCAAGATACATATATAATTATAATCACATTAATATAAAAACATCATGTATGACCATACCAAATTATACACCATGATCCCATGCATGACAACCATAGCCATGATAACTTTAGATTTCACACAAAGACAACACAACCTAATCTCATACCACCCTGTAACTCGCCACCTCCAACATTTACCCACTTTCATTGGTTTCCCCAAGGTAAACATGAGATGAGGGTGACTATCATAAGACTTAACCTCCTAAATGACCTTAATGAAATGGAGTCGACAACTTAAGACCTTACTGAATTCCCTCAGGTGCTACAAGACTTCCATGAGCAAGCCAAGACCTCTAAGTGTCCATCCCCTAAGATGACTCTCTTTTTCACTAACTTATAGTCTTATTCACTCCCTTTCCAAGGCATGTAAGTGACTACAACCATCTAGTTGCACTGATAATCCTGCCTCCATGCGACTGTGGACTTTTTAGTCATTTCTACACTAGTGACCCTGAATTCTGAGCCACTTTTATAGGGCCAAGACTCAAGCCTCTGCGCAGAATGCAATGAAACTTCCAGAGATGATAAATTACATATAAAAAAGCTTATGAACCGATACTTGACTTGACCTCTCCGAATCGGGATTGACATTCCATCAAACACATGGTGAACATGCAACCTATAGGTCATGAATGCAAATTTGAACATAATGATCTGAAAACGTATTTGAGGATAAACAAGAAGGAACAATTCATTCTCACAATGGCTGTTATAACACCAATTAGGTATTTCATTCGTTATCCATACATTCATTAATAGAGATTTGTTAAGAGCCACACTTAGATTTGTCAATTAACCATTCTTATAACCAACATATAACTAGATAAATAACAATGAGAGAACAACCATTAAAGCCACATAATAACAAGTATTTCTGCTCATCAAAAGAAAGAGGCACTTAGCTCTTATTAACCACATGAAAAATCCAACCAAGGGACTTCCACATATCACCCGACCATAGATTGGGTTGAACCAAATATTTCTTTTAGCCAATCACCCTCATGACATATTCCAAGAATGAATGTAGGATCTCATGGTATAAAACCATCCATAAACAACCAAGTGAATCCAGAGGTTAAGCCACCTCGACCCTCACGATACCATCTATCACCTAAACCATTCCTGATATCAAAAAACCAAACTGAGATTGGAATGCTTTAGAATTCCTTCACCATCTATTGAGGAAGTTTCCTGTCTCCACTCACTTATTGAGGGCTTCACGGAGAAAACCATCTCCACCCACAACCCTTGGGATTTTCTTGAGACCACCACAACCGAATTCAAAACCTTCCAGCAATCCATATCTCAAATGAGAAAGAATCCCATAACACCATGACTATCTAGAAATGGAAAGGCAAGGTTGAGGCCATTATAAAAAACCCAACAAATCAATCCCACCAAAACCAATGAAACTAAAATACACACATGCATATTCCATGCATGACAAAACCAACTAGGAAACCATACATGTAATATGTTACATACAATAATTCCTATTGACACTGTTTGATCCAACCTTTCCTTAGTCCTTGCTTTCCTTTGCTTTCTTTGTCCTTCCTTTGCTTGATTTATCTCCTTCTCTTCTTGGTTCTCTTATCCTCTCTAAGACTAACTCTAAAACTAAACTAACAAAAGGATACAATAGATGCTCTGATGTCTTTTTATTATTGATGCCTCTAATTTCTTCCTTTTCCTTAATTTTCCTTCAATTTCCTCCTCACATACAACCTATGACCTTTCACCTCCATTCTCTCCTAATTTCCTTTATTTTCATAAAAACTATGTGAATTAATGTCTATTTTGCTTTTCAAAGCCTTTACCATGGCCTTTTCCAATTTCCCTCAGCCATAAACACAACAAGTGATGCCCACTAGGATTTTTTTCCCAACATTCAGCTTGGAATACATGTCCCTTGACCATGATCTTACTTTTGCTTTATTAAATTTTATTACATGAACTTGTGACCCAGGGTTGTTACAGGAAGTTATTAGTAAATACTTTATGTAGACATTTCAATGTATTGGCTCTCCTAGATAAAATGATTCATCATTTTCCTAGAACTATGTATCAACTTCAATCTAAAGATGATGGTTCGTATTTAAAATTTGAAAGGAAATAATAGATTTCTCTAAATTGCTGGGACGATTTTACAAAGATGAAGAGATCTACATCAAAATTATTTGGTCATATCTAAATTATCCAAGGTGCAAAATCTATAATGCCACTATAGTATGTGACTAAAGAAATTACAAAAATAGAAGAAGAAGGAACTTATGTACTGTTCACAAAGATCACAAAGGGAAGTTCCCACATTATATAACATTCTAAAGGAGACATATGCACAAGAGGAAAAACAAAAATGAAAAATAATTATACTAAGTAGAAAATTGCATCACAAAGATAAAAAATAATTTAAGGAGAATTATGTAATTCAATGCTTTAATTAAGAATCAGTTATCGAGGTCACTGCTTTTAGAATGGTTTAAAAGGGCTATCATTGCACCTTGTAGGAGTCACCTTTTAATTGATATGAAAATTTAGTTTTGAATACATTATTCTCATGTTGAATTTTCTTGTTTCATCATGACAATGTGAGTATTTTCCTTATGTATCTATACTAATTACTTATTGAATAATTTTTTCTATGTATTTATTCTCTTTTAATTTATTCTAGTATAAACGAAGGTTTTGATGATTTGATGTGTTCAAACCATTATGTCATTTCATACATATTGTTAAAAATCAAGTTTACTTTCATATACACTATCTAGGAGAGTTTGACTTAACCACATCATTTGAATCCATTTTATTCTGAACTTATATGGACACACAATATCATATAATTTCATTGTGCATGATTAGTTGAATATATATGGACATACACACACACACACACACCTTAGATTTTTTTTCGTTTCTCTTTTATTTAATTTTAGGGTTTTTTAAATCCCAATTTACTCAATTATGTTATATGTGTTCTTTTTAAATAAATTTGTTGTGTGCATTTATGAATTGAGATAGATAATTAAAAAATCATACTTTAAGTTATTGGCAACTCTATTTTGCAAAAATTATTAAACAATTTTTCATATATAGCTAGCATTTCTCTATATTTTCCTTATAAATATTGAAATATATAAAATCCAGTTTATTTTTAAAGAGATTGTCATTGCTGAAATTTATACAATTATAGGGAATATACTCTATGGTTAAGGAAAGCTAGTGCTTTAACTATAAGAGAGAAGATCATTTTGATCTTCATTGAATTCCTTGATATTGTTCTTCTTGCCTAAATATTTTGAGGAACAATAGACCTACTTTCTTCCTTTTTGTTTTGGAAATGGTTTTGAAAACCATTCCTAATTGGAATTATTGAAGGAATATACAAATGTAATTTTATTATTTGGAATAAAATTACTAGACTTTTTTCATAGGAAAAAAAATACCTAAAGTTAACATGGACCTAAACTTACTATCATCATGACGTATTTCAACTCCACGTTGAGCATGGAAGGAACTGCACATTTTCCTCATGATGAGGAACAAACCATTCATATGTTTTAACGAATTACTCATAATTATTTAGAATTATATTTCTAAGCTCGAAAATTATTAAGAGAATCATTCCAAGACCGCCATAGTTTTGTCAACTTAAATGTTCATGAACAATGGTAGTGATATATATATATATATATATATATATATATATATATATATATTGAAATTTATCTCTAATGTAAGTATAAATTAGAAAATTGAAAAGAAAGTTATTTTCGTATTCAACCCTCTTAATGTGTCAAAGGTGATAGAAATTTTCATCGCAAGGCATTTTGATAATTGGCCAATGTGTACTTTCACTATGAAGATAGAGAGAGATTTATATATATGGGCTAATAATCTCCTTATATATCTTAGTTTCATTTTTCTCTCTAACTCTTTATCACCACACAATTTCTCCTCAAATTTTGATGTAATATTATTTTTAATATTACCCTTCTTCTACAAAAATTGTTTCCTCTATCTTCGAGTGGTCTAGCCAGGGCTAGGCATCTCCATTCCATCCCCACTTTAGCAAAATATGGTGTTCCTAGCTAGAGTTAGAATTAATTTTAGGAATACTCTCATCTTCCATGTTGTTTAAATTTTTGGACACAAAATCCTTCAGGATTTTTTCCTTGAAAATAAATTATAAATATTAAGAGAAGTAGGAGAGTATTCAAGATTAGAAAACCTCTTGGAAGATGAAACCAAGAGTCACCAAATTGTATTAAATAAGGTTCCTCATTAATATAATTGAAACATAGTGTATTTATCCCCTCACCCTCATATTGGTATCAAATATGAATGTTTTGTTTTTGTTTTTGTTTTTTCCCTTCTAATCATTATTCCCTTGGGTTTTTGTGAATAGACCTATCATACAAGTATGCATTTCCTATACTTGGTGTTATAAACACACTCCCTTTCTTTTCCTATGATGTTGAAATTCTTGATTCCTTTCCTTCCTTTTATTTGTAATTACTCCTCATTTTCCATTTATACAAGAAATGAAATACATTGGAAACAATTATTGAAAGATTGGTAAAATGTCTATCTCTTAATTCTCTAGAAATCTAAATCATGAAAAACTTAGCCACCATCAATTTTCCACAAGAAGCTAGCATCAACACCAATAAGTCTCCCTTGGATTTGACAAGATTTTATCACATATGCTCTTCATACCAACTTTGTTTTATTCATTGGGATTTATGAACATTAGGCATGTTGCACCATAGAAGTGCATGAAAAGACAAATGTATTCCTAGTATCCTTATATACTTGTCCATCCTATGGTTTGTGTGTGCAAATCCCTAGCCTTAAATTCTTACATAAACATAAATAAAAACACCTCCATGGAAAATCATGAAATATATTATAACCAACTTTTCTTCTATGAAAGGAATAACAATATGATCATTAATTTAATCTTGCAATGATCATTCTTAAGCCTCACATCACATAAGAACAATGTTTTAAAATCATTCAAGGTGTTAGATCCACTATCCATATCTTCTACTAGGTCATAAAATCTCGTAGCACAACAAGGTCCATCATAGTCATAATCATGAATCACACCAACTCCATGTTCTTCTTAGGGTCTACATGAATAGAGTAACCCTTAGCGTCACATGAGTGTTATATATGTATTTACCACCATAGGTATTACAAGGAAGTTATTAGAATTTATATGGATGAAATTACATAATTTAATATAATTATTTTGTCACAATTTCATATGTATGAAATAATAATTATTTAATAATCAAGAAAAATGCATAATTTATAATAAACTTCACATTGTGTTGGGAAAAACTCATAATTGATGATGAAACTTATGCATGATTTGCAATTTCATTCTTTGCATTCCATCAAGTCTAACCATGAACTGTATCCACTCAATTCATATGCCATCAAGCCTAACCTCTCTTGGCCCTTGTTGGAAATATTATTTTCATTGTTTCAAACACAAGGAGGTAATACTTATATCCATGATAAATTTTGGAAAATGAAGATTGTTGAATTTCTCTTTTTGACTTTTGACGCCCCATTTGGATACCCTATCTTTGAAGGAATTTTTATTCTAATTACCAAACTCAAATGGGAGTATAGGATATATGTTTGGAAATATTATACTAATATTTTTCCAATGATATGTGGAAGTACCTCTAATTGCAAAGGAATGTGGAGAAATGAAATATTTCATCAAGATGACTGAGCCAAAGTATAGGTAGGCTAAGCCAACTAAGATTACAAGTCGTCCTCATAAGTGAACGTACAAAACCTCGAAATAGTGGCATGCAAGTTTATTTGAACATCATCCAAACAATAATAGATCTGAGGTCGCAAGATGAGTTGAGGAATAATTTTTAGGGATATTTTTAGAGTCTAAGAGAGGAAGCAAAAATGTGATTTATGGGGTGAATGATCCATTTTAGAATTTTTTCTATAAATTTTCTTATGGAATGTTTTAGACCATGAAACTTGGAGGCTCTAGAAATAACATATTCATGAACATGTGGTTAAAATTTTAGACCTTTTTTCGTTGTAGTTCCAGAGATATTGTCTTCGGACATTAAGCATCATGAATGTTTCTAAAATCTTCTTCAAATAGGCTAGCTTCGTATTTTCACTATAAATTTTCTTCTGGGATGTTTCAAAATGTGAAACTTGGAGGATACATATAAAATATAATCATATACATGTGGTTAAATTTTCAAACCTCAGATTTCTATAATTTCATAAACATGATCTGGGGAACTTAACCTTCTTGAATGCTTATAAAATATACCTCAAATAGGTTAGCTTGATATTTCTCTATAAATTTCATTCTATGATGTTTCATTCTGTGATGTTTCACACTCAAGTACTTGTACCAATGATTGCATTAGTAGCCTTATTCCATTGTTATTTATCATTTTTGAAAGTTCCATGAATTTCTAGGCAGTGGCCTGAGTCTTAACCCTAAAAAAGTGGCACAGAATCCAAGGTCTTTGGCTCGGAACTAGTTGAAAAAGTCTATAGTCATTGGCATGACTTGTTGTAGGAGTTAATGGAAGGCCTCAGTCACATGCATGGCTTTTCATTGGAGTGGCGGAGGGTCCAAATCAGTGAAATGTCAAGTTGTGTCTAGGGTTGGTCACCTAGAAAGGTTGGTTGATTCTTGAAGGTTATGTAGCATGTGTGGAAGGTTAGAATGGTTCTTTTTTTTGTGGTTTTGACTTCTTTAGATGTACATGGGGAGTTAAATCACATCATTGTAGCCTTTCATCACATGTTTACCCCAGGAAACTGGTGATATTGGGTAAATGTCGGAGGAGGGTGTTATAGAGTGTTATCAAAGCATGGTTCAACGCTTGAACTAGAAGGACGGAATATGTTTGTCATGCATGCATGTAGGTTGTATATGTTCTTGTTATGTAGACATGGTAGTGGTCATTGTTATAGTTGTGCTTCCATGTATGAGTTGATGATGTTGTTGTTGGTATGTGATTGTCATGAATGCATGTCAGTTGTATATGTAATTTTTATGTGTGTTAGTGTCTATATGTTGTTATGCATGCATTGTCATGGTTATAGTTATGCATGTGTAGTAGGTCAAATATGTATTGTGAGATGATTGTATGCATTTTGTGTTATCATGATGTTGTTGGTTCTTATGATTCTAATGTTTTGGCTGAGATAGAGCAGGAGAAGTAGCTTCTCAAAACGAGGTTGAAACACTGGACCTAGGGGTAAGAGCAGATTGTCATACAAGATTGTATGGTAGGTATGCAGGTATGTTGGTTAATGGTTGTTATGAGAACTAGGGTCATGTACATGTATGTTAGTCTATGGTTGTTGCAATTACATGTATGATAGATGTTAGTTAATTAGCATGGTTATATGCATATGCATTGGATAGTCATGAATGGTTGTAACTTGTTGTTGTATGCATTGTGGTCATATGCATGATGATTATGGTTATTGTGTTAAGTTCTTGACGTTATACATACCGTGCTAATCTAGATTGGCTTTTGTAGATGGTTATGGTTAGGATATTCATGTGTGAACCAACATATCTGTGATATTGTGTTGTACTAATTTAGACCGAATGTGGATATGTAATTGTTATGCATGAATAGAAATTGTTTATGAGTTTATTATGTGAACATATTAGCTAGTTATTGTTATGGATATCATGACCTTATTTATGTTTGAGTTGATTTGTTGTGGATTTATATCATGCTAATCTAGATTGATTGTGCAGACAGGATAGCCTCCCCTAAGATACATTAAGGTTTGATTTTACTTATGTCACCTACTTGGTGCTTGAATGTTTGATTATGTCATCTATTTGGTGTTTGAGTGTTTGATCATGTTGTCTATTTAGTGTTTGGTGTCTATTATGTCATCTATTTTTTGTTTTAATGTTTGATTAATTGCATGAGATGAGTATGTGTCTATAAGATTGCATGAAGTAATGGTTTTTTTTTGAGATGGTTGTGTCAACAAATTATGTGTTGAGATAGTTGATTTGCACTTGAATGCAAGCAAGTGCTAGTTGTGGTATTATGGTTAATGATTGTAATTTGATTTAAGATTATGAGATGGTTGTCAGTCTTGGTAAAGGTTGATTTCAAATTAATAGACATGATGTATTGATATTTGGAATGTGTGACTCAAATGTGTGAATAGTTGTAAGGAAAGGTGTTTGGTATTAGCATGAAAAGGTAGCAATTGATTTTTTTATATAACTAATAGCTGGGTGATGTGGTAGAATATAGTAAGACTCAATTTTAGAAAGGAAAAAGTTAAAAGAAGGGAATTGAGTGAGAATTACTTTAAATATGTTTGGAAACTCTAATTCCAAATGAATGAATGCTTTGAATACAAGAAGTCTTCTTAACCTATATTTTGTCCAACATTATGCGGATATATGTTATATTCCTAAACATGTATTTCACATGTATATTAAGTTAGTCTCGAGCTATGGCGAGATTCATCAAGGATTGGAGTCCCTTAGGAGATGGCATTAATGTGCTTAGTTGCAAGGCAACTTGCTTGGCACAATAAGGTAAGGTAATCGATGTATTGCTATATTTATTTATACACAGACAATTATGTGTTTATGGCAGTATGATGTAGGAATTTCATGGAAAAAGAGACTTCAATGAAATATTGAAGAAGGATCGAGTTGAGCTTTCCCTTGGAAGCATTGGAAACCAATGGGGATTGAGTCATGGTGTCTGTTTCTAGTTTGTTCTTTTGGTGCTTTGTGATTGTTTGTGCTTGGTTTACAGTTTGATTAGATCTAGTGCATGGTCATGCCACTTTGTTTGTGGTGTCGTATTTTTATTGGTTTTCATGGTTTTCTTCTTGTTTTTTTATTGTTCTTTCCCTTTATGTTTTGAGGGCCTTGGGAGTTAGTTGGGGAAAGAGGAAAGTTAATGGAGTTTGAGAATAGTTGAAAGAAACCAAACAAGTAATGTAAGACCTGGATGAAGCTCGGTCTATGTATAAGGGTAGCTGAAGGAAATAATATGAGAGTCGGTTGGATTGGTGGGGTCCATTGACGTAAATAGACAATGGTAGGACAGTCATGAGAAAGATAATAGAAAGGTAGAGTAAATGGATTTGAGGCATCAGATGCCTTGGCTATGTTAGGAACTATTGTTCTCAATGTTGTGCATGGATAATGGGATTTCTCCTAACCTTAACATTATGAAATTTGGTAATTATTTTGTGATCATGGTTATGTTGATGTCTATATATGTATACATGTATGTATGTATGTCGTGTCTAACATCGTCATCATGGATCATGATTATTTTTTTGCGAATGTTTATATGTATATATGTATGTATGTATGTATGTCATTGTCTAACAAGATCATGATTGTTTTATGCTAATGTTGATATATGTGTATGTATGTATGTATGTATGTATGTATGTATGTATGCAATTGTCTGACAGAGTTGTCAGGGATCATTCTTGTGGAGGAATGATTTCTTATGAAGGTGAATGGCATGAAAACATTTCTTTCTATGAGGAATCAAGTGGGAAGAGTTGTCCTGATAGATCTATGACGTGAGTATCAGGTGGAGATGAATTGATATTAGGTGATTTTACTATGTATACACTTATTCTATGACAGGTAATGTTGAGAGATACATTAGTGGAATTAAAACAATGTGTTCCGTGACATGCTAAGATAAGCATGGATGGTGGATAGACACATGAAGCAAGGTTCCTTCGTAGAGACAATGTGGCTTCTTGGTGTGTAGTACTACTATTGTGTATCTATTCTACGTGGTGTACCTATGGTGTTGTGTGCATGTTTCATATATAGTGTTGTGTGCTTGTTGCAAATGCGGTATTGTGTACATATAGTGTTGTGTGTGTTGTATGCGCGGTGCTATGTACATAGGGTGTTCTTTATGTATAGGATATGTGTTGTTGTGTACATATGGTGTTATGTACATGTTGTATATGTAGTATTGTGTACATATGATGTTGTGTGGATGTTGTATATATGGTGTTGTGTGTATATTGCATATGAAGTGATGGGTATAGATGATAATATGTACATGTTGGATATGCGATGTTGTGTACATACTATATTGTGTGCATGATGGATATGCAATGTTGTGTGCATATGGTGTTGTGTGCATGTTGGATATAAGGTGTTGTGTGCATATGGCACTATGTACATGTTTTGTATGCAGTGCTATGTACATAGGGTGTTGTGTGTACGTTGTACATGTGGTGCTATGTACATATGGTGTTATGTGTATGATTGTATGTGTGGTGTTGTGTGCATGTGGTATTGTGTACATGTTGTACATGTGATGTTTTGTGCATGTGGTGTTGTGTACAAGTCATGCATGTGGCATTGTGTACATGTGGTGTCGTGTACATGTTGTGCATGTGGTGCTATGTACATGTGATATTATGTACACATTGTACAAGTGGCGTGGTGTACATGTGGTGTTGTACAGATGGTGCCATGTACATGTGATATTGTGTACACATTGTTCAAGTGGTGCTACGTACACGTGGTACTATGTACATGTGGTAATGGTGTAAATTCGGTATTTTGTGCATGTCGTACATGTTGTGTTGTGTACATATGGTACTATGTATGTGCATTGTGTAGTCATAACATCATGACATGTGTATTTGTTGTGTTCTACTATCTGTATGTATGTGTATTGTGTTGTACACCAGATGTAAGAGGATGTATTGTGTTGTGTTGTACAATGAGTTTATGTGTATGTTTCGTGATGTATATAAGGTGTAGGTATATGCATTGTGTGGTGTCATACACTGTGTGTGGATGTATGTGTTGTCACGTAAATTGTGTATGTCTACATGATTTAAGAAAAGAAAAATGAATTGGGTGTTTGCTGGGTGTGGAAACCAATACATTGTGTGTATGAAAAGGACAAAGGATAATGGTAGAAGTGAAGGATTGATTAAAGGATAAGTATCAATATTTTATGTCAGTTTTATTATTCATGTTAGCTATGATTCTGATTTATGATGGTTAGATGTGATCTATGACTCTAGTTTATGATGATGGCATATAATTCATGATTTTCATCTATGATGGTTGTGTTTTGAGTTAACCAGATGTGATATCTTTATACATGATTATTTGGTCAAGAGTTGGTTTGGATTGTTGTGAGAGGAAGTGTGCATAAGTGAAAGTGTACCATACTGACGAGCCACTAATGAGGTATTATTTGAATTTGTTTCAATTTTTTTTGAGTCTAATGGAAATTATGTGCTTGGTATAGGAAAGAATGGAAATGCCTGGTTGGGTAGTTGAAACTGACCGCAAGAATTAGCAAAAACAAAAAAAGGAATTGGAACATGTCATAGTATGTTGGTAAAGCACTGTAGGAGCAGGGTCATTGTGGGACACTGGTACCCAACAGTGTCCATTGATTTCCATGAGCATGCTATGACTGGTATGATGGGTTTTTAGGTAAGGATATGCCTTGGTTTTTCAACCTTCCGATGCAAGGAATCTTTTCCAATTGAGGGATCAATCGAGAAAGGGGATGTCGAGGAACTTGGAAGGTCAGTGATTGCACAGAAGGGGTGACTCGATTTCCCGAGGGACTATGTAGAAGATAAGGGAAGGTTTGGAATGGATTTGTTTTGGTTATTAGCATTTGCAAATGGAGTCATATGTGCATTGGAGTGTGCCCTTGGAAAAATGAGTCAGCGATCATTCAGTGAGAGGAAAAGTGGCGTAGGATTGTAAGGATGGACATTGGATGCAAATTTGATTTTGACAGTGGATTCCAGAATACCTAGGAAGGAGGTGAATCTTGGTATTACTTTCATGGTGGAGGTGTGAGCCTATGGATTCCCTTTTTGTGGATTTAGGTATCGTATCCTTTTATTTGCTGGTTAGAGAAAATGTACATATGTGTATATGAGTATATCATTGTAAATATTGTACCAAGCCAAATTTATAAAGCTCCATAGCCAATATGATTATTTGTTGGTTGAAGAAAATGTGCATAAGTATATGTGGTAGTTATTGTAAATACCATAATGAGTTGTGTTATAAATGTTGAGTAAACTTTATGTTTTTCATGTTTCAACAGGATATCATTGTAAAGGATGTAATGAGTTATGTTAGAAAGATCCATGGGAAGTATGTTTTGTTTTCAGAAGTTTATTGGTTTATAGGTGTCATTGAACATCAAGGATGGTGTTCCCCCAAGGGGGTGGGTTCTGTAACAAACCTAGTAAAAAATTCATGTAAAAAAATATAATACCAAGTTTGTGGGACAAATATTCCACGTTTAATGTTGGGAAAAACATCCTAGTGGGTGTTCATTTGGTTTATTATGGATAAGAGGAAATTGGCAAAGGCAAAGGCTTTGGAAAGGAAAAGTGACATTAATTGGCATTTTATTTATGAAAATAAAGGAAATTAGGAGAAAAGTAAGGTTAAATGTCACAGGCTTCATGTGAGGAGGAAAGTGAATGAAAAAAACGGAAAAATGAAGAAATTGAGGCCTCATTAATAAAAAGGATTATGAGTTTCGGTTGGTAGCCTTTTCATCAGTTTAGTTTTGGAGCTCTCTCTATTAACTATCTCCTACTCTTGGACACTTAGAGCATTCTTAGATCACTCTAGCATTGGATCAAGGAAAGAAAAAGGAAGGACATAGAAGGAATAGGGAAGAAAAGATCAGGCATGGAAGAGTAGGATCAAGCAACTACAATGGGATTACTTGCAGGTACAGATTTGCATATGTGATTTCCTTTCTATATTTGGCATGCATGGTAAATGCATGTGAGTATTTGGTTCTATTATTGTCACTGACATGGGTTTTTCTAGGTGGGACAATGGTTTTCAACCTTGCCTTGTGATTTCTGGATAGCCATGATGTGATGGGTTCTCTTTTATTTGGTTAATCTAGATTGCCAAATGGTTTTGAAACTGAGTGAGGTGGTATCTAAAGAAGAAGACAAGGCCTACGAATCCCTAGATCAGAGAAGGTGGATATTGTGGTAAAGCCATATTGTTTTTACCTTGGTGGGACTAGGAATCCTCGACTGATGAATGATAGGGTATTACAATAAATCCTATAGGTGTGTGCCTTCAGTCAAGCCTATGAATCGTCGACTAGTGAATGACGAGATATACAATAAATCCTAAAGGTATGTTCCTTCAATCAGGCCTAGGAATCCTCAATCGGTGAATGATGGGATATATGGTAAATCTTGGAGGGAGAAGTCTCAACTAGGCATAGGAATCCTCAACCGGTGAATAGCACGATATACGGTAAAGCCTAGAGACTAGGAGGCAAAGAAATTCCTTATGGTGTAGGTGGAGAAATCTAGTGGCATCCATCCTTGTTTAAGGCCTAGAAATCCAGTGGGGATTGCGGTAATCCTAATGAAACTTGGACTGTTGTTGTTGTGATTCCCACATTCATGCTTAAATTATGGCACGAGGGTGTTTGGTCGAAAAAAATGTTTGGTTCAGCCAATCTACAATCGGGTGTTTCATGGAAGTATCGGACCTAGTTGGCTTATGCATTCATTAATAAGATCTGTTTATCCTTGGTATTTCATGTGTAAATATAAGGGTTCATATGTGATTCTTATGTCTATTATATACTTGTTATTTATGTTGGTTATATACTTGTTATGAGTATGATTTATGACAAACTTGAAATATGGCTCTCATCATGTTTTGATTTGAAAATGAATGTATAATGAATATATGACCTAATAGATGATAATGCGGCTTTTTTGATAAGGGAAAAATGATTCTTTAAATCTGGGTTTTGTTGCATTCTTGTTTAAATCTGGATCAATGGCATCAGAGCGATCTGCTTTTTCTCTGTTTTTCTTTGCATGTCCCCAACGAGGTCGGGATATAAGGAGTTAGGGCTTGAACTGGTTGAACCCTTGCAAGACTAGCCTCGCAAAACCCGATGGCCTCCCATTGTGGATGAAAAGAAAGATGAGGGAGCAGGAGATCCTATCAAAATCTTGCTCAAAGAATCCCTCGAGTGACAAAGGAGTGCAGTGATGGAAAACTTTGCCCAAATCCTTTAGCGGCTACCCAGGGGTGATGCATCGGCTTCCCACAGCTACTTTGGAAATGCTACACCCTTTAAGGTATAAGTTAATTTTGAAATCCCCATCTTCGAGGGTCAAATAGACGCAGATGCCGTAGATAAATGCTTAAATCTGCTAGATGGGTATTTTTCTGTTCATGAATTTTCGAGTCAGGAAAATATTGTTTTCGCTCTTCTCAAAGCAACCCCCCACGTCAAGGACTGGTGGGAAACCTACTATGAGCAGAAGAATGAAAGTACAAGCTCACTATTTTCAGCCACACCCACTTGGGATTCATTACGGAATGCCATCAAGGAGCAGTACTACCCTGTCAAAAGCTATGAGGACAAATACATCAAATGGACCACACTACGGCAAGGACGAGACCAAGATGTGCCAGAGTTCACCAACGTTTTTCATACCCTTCGCACACAGTTGGGTATCAAATATTTTGATTTTCATTTGGTACTCAAATACCGTGGCTGCCTACATAGATACATCCAGGAAGAGATGAAGTTCCTAAACATATCCTCGCTCGGTATGACATATCGATACGCTGTCAAAATCAAGCAAAAATTCAAATAGAAGAAGCGAGACTTTGGATCTGGGAATCTGAAGACCAAAGGAAAAAGCCAAGGTGAGGTGACCCAAGAAAACCTGTCGAAGCCACAAGAAAATAGCAACACCACAAAGTCGAAGAAGGACACAGGAAAGTGGTGTGAGTTCTACAAGAGTCCCACTCACAACATAAGTGAGTGTCAGACCAAGTAGTGCTAGTGGCCGAGTTGAAGGCTTCATAATCAGATGCATGTTCCAACTCTGAGCCAGAACCTAACAAGGGGAATGGCGAAGGGAAGCAGATCATTGATGTGGATCCTAGTGCCACTATTGCCACCCAAAAGATCCAAAAGAATGAACAGGAAGATCCAGAGGAGGGGGAGCGTCCTTTCCACTCACAGATGTGGGTGAAGGGTTCGCCACTCCAATTCATTGTCGACAGTGACAGCCAAAAGAACCTCATTTCATCAAAGGTCATGAAGTGGTTGGGCCTACCGACTACACCACACCTACAGCTGTAAAGTATCAGGTGGCTTCACGAAGGATGAGATCTCAAAGTTCGCCAGTAGTCTCGCCTTCCCAACAACACCAAGCCCTTCACAGACGAGGTATTGTGTGATTTTACACCTCTGGATGTTTGTGATGTACTATTAGCCCAGCCATACTTGTGGAGGCGACATGCTGTGTATGATTCAAGGCCTCATGCTATCATTATATCTTTGGGTGATTCATTATATAGGATACCAGAGGTAGCCCCACCTATTGCCACCTCTTTGATCACTGCTAAGAAAGGCAGCAAGCTCATCTCTCAAACTAGAAAATTCATCTGTTTGGTTTGCTCCCAAATGAAGGGGAAGATCGTTGCTACATCCATGACCCCCACGAAGGGTTCCTCCATGCAGCAGCAAAGGAATATGGTCATGACAGAACATAGGAACAAATTCTCCTCACCCACAGGGTTACCACACAAGCTTCAGGTGGGCAACAAACTTTGGTTGCATCTACAGAAAGAATGCCTTACAAGAGCCCATCAGAAGCTCTGACCATACCAACATGGTCTTTACACCAATACCAAGGGTGTGGGAAATAATTCTTTGGAGCAAAACATTCCTCCATTCCTTTGCTTGCATCGAGTGTTGAATGTGGACCATTGTTGACCATGCTTCCCACCATTACTCGACACATCAGAGATTGTAGAACAGCTCACTAGAGACCTAGCTCAGTAGAAGCTTCCTCATCTTAGGGAAAAACTCAACGCAATGGGGACCATTGCTTCCTAAGGGGGGAGGAATGATATAGGTGGATGTTGGTGGCCACCCACCTATCCCATTCAGACCCCCACAACTTTCTCTTAGTTTTTCAGTTTCCTAAATTGTAGCATAGTTTACTATTTTTAGTAGTTTTTCGAGTCCTCAACTTCCGAAGCCATTTTGAGGCCCCGAGAAATTGACATACCAATTTACCCAAACGGGGCCCATAATTTGGTGTTTCATCTTCTAGGGTTAGGTTTTGGGATGTGAAGGGTTTTACATTATTTCTCAACAATAAATAAGCCTTCGAGCCTCATTGTAACATAGTTCAGAGCCATGTAGCCACCACATCTCTTCTCAGGGATAAGCTACCATCGCCCTAGATGGTTTATTTCCATTTCTGTTTGTAAGCATATTTCAGTATTTTACATTAATGAAATGAAGTATTCCACTGCATATTTGTGTATATGGTTATCTTTGTATTTTATTGTGTTCCTGTTTAAATTCAGATCATCAAGTATGTGAGTGATTCAAGGAAATGCCTTCTAGTGGAAATCCTCCAACATAACAACGAAATTCAATTACTTATTCTTCCACTTTCATCCTTGATAAGGTTTGTTTATATAGTCTTCTCCTATATCTGGGTGGATGTATTAAGAAACTTAGGTACAAAAGGATCTAGGATTTAATGGCATGTGAACTAAGAAATTACAATTCATGCATAAGTTTCATGCTCAATTATGACCATTTCCCAATTCACTAAGAACATTTTTCTCAATTATGAATTTTTCTCAATTGTGAAATAATTATCATTTCATAATTATGAAATTGTGACCATTTCCCAATTCACTAAGAACATTTTTCTCAATTATGAAATAGTTATCATTTCATAATTATGAAATTGTTACCATATTATTATCGGAAACTACTCAATTATATAATTTTATCCTTACCTAGACCTATGGTGTAAATGCAAGCATAAAAATTAGAAAATATAAAATTCACACAATAGAAATATCCCCATTGAACATACAAGAAATATATTTATCCCTTCTTATTCTAGTTCTCTCTCATGCACCCTAACTTCATACTACTATAGTTTCCATATAATCCTAACGTCTTTCTCCATATAATACTTCTCTCTAAGACAATGCAACAAACAATTTTCAAATATGGAAAAATACACAATAAATTTATCCTCATTTTCATATACAATACGTGATGGAGGCTAACATAATAAATACATAATTCCGTACAAGTGAAAAATCCTCCAAGTATGATCCTCCTTCAGATCAACACGACTCTTCTAAGTTGGTGCACTTTCTCACAAATTACTTGTCCAAAACTTTCTCTTCCATAGTTTACCCTCCAAGTGTCCTCATGCAAGACACTTCTCCCCTAACTATGTGCCACATGTCCTCAATTTTATTTTCTTTTGATAGAATAGATTTAGAACCATATTTGAGCACATTAAAAAGTCCCCATTATATTGGGTGGCTAAGTTATTTTACTAGATGCTTATATTTTCACATTGCATTGTTGTTCACATTATGAAAAATTGTTCTCATGCACTAGCTATATTTATCAATAGTACCCAAACACATGTAAGTGAAATCCTTTGGGTTTGAGATGTAGAGCATTACACTTTCTTTCCCTACCCTCTAATAGTGGATCCCTTAGTATTCCTTCTCCAATCTGATCATAAATGCACCACCATAAATCACATAATAATAAGAGAGAAAAAAATACAACATTTTATGCATTTGAAGGAAGGATTATGTTGAAGAATTTTTCCTTGTAAAATTTAATTTTTGAGATAGATGGGATAAGTAAAACCCTTTGAGAATTATCTTACCACTAACATTTAATAGCTAAATTCCTTAGATTTTGTATTGGATTTAGTTTTAAGAGTTGAATTTGAATCTATTAACATGTCTCTACATTATTTATCAAAATAAACTTTTGAAATAGATAGTAACACATATTTAACTAGAACAAACATTGTGGCATATATATTCATGGCTTCAAAAATTGAACCAAATATACTTCTAGCTAGGTTTGTACATAATAGTATTAGAATTATATTCAAATTTTATAATGTAAACTATATATTCAAATTTTGAAGCATGCATGAATGAGCATAACAAGCTCGATGGTTCCAATTATGCAAATTGGAAGTTCAAGATGCATACTCTACTAGAAGCGCAGAGTGCTTGGACGATTGTGAATGGGGATGAGCCGAGGCCCACGACTGGATCAACATCGGTCCCAGATTAGGAGAAATGAGAAAGCAGAGCAAGGACAATGTTAAAGATGTCAGTTGAAGACTGTATTATACCGCACATCAGAGAAGGTAACTCAGCTAACGAGATCTGGGGAATTCTGAAGGAGTTGTATGAGATCAGGAATTCAAATCGTCTTTTGTTCCTTAGGAGTAAGATCCTATCCATGAAGATGGAGGAGAATGAAATGATTTCTTCATTCGTAGCAAGGATCTGAAAACCAAATTATCAGATATTGGTCATACAATGGACGATACAGATCTTGTGATCGTTACAATGAATGGTGTCAATCATAAGTGACACCATTCATTGTAACGATCACAAGATCTATATCGTCCAATGTATGACCAATATCTGATAATTTGGTTTTCAGATCCTTGCTACGAATGAAGCAATCTCCTCCATCTTCATGGACAAGATCTTACTCTTGAGGAACAAAAGACGTTTTGAATTCCTGATCTCATACAACTCCTTCAGAATTCCCCAAATCTTGTTAGCTGACTTACCTTCTCTGATGTGCGGTATAATACAGTCTTTCACTGACATCTTTAACATTGTACTTGCTCTACTTTCTCGTTTCTCCCAATCTGGGATCGATGTTGATCTAGCCGTGGGCCTCGGCTCATCCCCATTCACAATCGTCCAAGCACTCTACGCTTCTAGCAGAGTCTGCATCTTGAACTTCCAATTTGCATAATTGGAACCATTGAGCTTGTTATGCTCGTTCATGCATGCTTCAAATATATTGTTATTCATCTTGGCGATTTAGTAAAAATATGTATATATATATATATATATATATAATTGACAAGTAAAAGATGTTAAATTTACCTCAGATCTGTGACAGAGACATATCACTATTGTTTGATCTCATAGCACACACGCAGATAACCGTGGCTTTCTTCTCAGCCTCTATACAACCTCTTGTTGTCAGCTACAACCTTGTTCTTGGCTTCCCCACTCAACTTCTGACAGCTACAGCCTTGTTCTTGGCTCCCCCATGCAGTTTCTTTGATTTACATGATCGTTGCAGATATTCACCCAATATCCGAGACCGTTGTATATATACATTAATTTTCTGATACGTGTCAAAGATATATGCCCAATATTTGAGACGGTCGTAGAAATACACCAATTTTATGAGACCGTCGTAGTTGTACACTGAAAAACTGTGACGATCGAAAAAATAAAAATTTTGAGATCGTCGTGGCTATCCACTCAAAACCTGCAACGATTTCAATTCAAAGAACCACCCACCAGCCACCCTACAAGTTCCTAAGCTCTGACACTCTGATACCATGATAAAAATGACAATGTTTGTATTAAGAAAATAAGACCCACTGGTCAGCTCTATGAAGGAGATTATGAACCAGGAGAGTCTGGCTCTGCAGAATGCTCTACATTGTTCATCAACATTACACATTAAATAGAATACATGGTTTTAGGGAAGCTAGAACAACATCCTAAAAATAGAAACTAATTCCTATCCTGAGGCTACGTGAACCAACTCTACCTATTCTAGGATATTCTCCATTATCTTCAACGGACATGTTATTTGATCCACTATGTCATTACAATTTCATTTATCTAAATAATTTTTTTTTTTTTTTTTCAAATTTTCCTGTTTTTCTCTCTCCTCTTCCTCAAAATGCCCTTTCTTGTGGCATATGCTTCCTGCCCACGTGAGATTTAAGAACCCTTTATTTATCCGGAGTTATGACACAGATGTTTTCCTTACATAGAGAGTGTATAAGGTATCCAAGGATTGAGAGAGAAGAGAATTCCTTAGTTCAGTGGTTAAGGCATGGAACATAGGGGAAAGCAATCAGAGAAGCTTACTACCGCCCATATTAAACACAAAGGTTTAAATGGACTCATATGTTTATTGTTACTATAAATCTGGTGGATCATCCTCAACATGTGAAAGTCTTATGTTGTCCCCAAGCCACACATAACTTCTGTGAGCTTAATTTGATTGTAGATTCCATTGGATGGACATGGTCGCAGTCAAAAAAATTGACAGCGCCCATGTCTGTCTGATTCTAAAGGGCCACATAACTTGCCCCAAAACATTGATGAAGTCCGCGATATATCTGGTCAGCAGGGCGCATTGGCATGAACGTGTTTTTCTCACCACTTGGACCTTCGAACCTTGATGGGACGATGAGGTAGGCCGTGCGGTGAATTCGATCACTGGTATTGACTGGATGATATGGTGGCCCTTGGGTGGGGTTCCTCGCTTTATTTTGTTCATGCTAACCTTGATTCAACTTCACCACATAGCAGGTTGTAATGGCCAATCAAAGCGAATAGAAGTAGCCACGACAGTGGCGTCGCTCTTGATTTTATGTTATTGTGGCGGAGACTGCAAATTTGATTTTGAGGATATGAAGCAGGAGTACTAAATAGAGTCTTTCATTAGTTTGAAATTATAAAATTGAAAAGCACTCTCAGATCAGCCAGGTAAATAACTACTTTTTGCCACACTATTTTATTGATTAATTATAATGACGTGCTCATTGCTTGGTGCAATTTGAATCTACGACAATGAGGTGGAGCTGAACATGAAAATGTCGAGGTGCAACAGAAAAGTAGAGTTGTTGATATATTGTTTGGATGTTTGTGCATAATTTCATATGCCCAAAACAAGAAGTTGAAAAAAATGATTAAATACCTTGGATGCTTTGTTGTCGATGAATACAACATGCAATTGAATGTTCGTATGTCCAAGGTGGTAATATGGTCTCAGGCCTGCTATGCTAACTCGCAAAAGAGACCAAGGACGACTCCAAAACCTTGACGTATGCTGCTAAAATATGGGTGAAGCCAAGGGCGAAATTCAAGCAGTTATAAACTTACAAGAATTCAAGCCAGTGCAAACTCTCCATTGATAGCATTTGATTTTGTACGTCCCCATTTATCTATATATATCTATTATCTTTTTCTTTATATGTTGTTAGGGTTTAAGGGTTCGTGAAATAATAATACAAGTGTTCTGATTAAATGGTGTGTTGGAGATCAGATGCACAATGGAAATTAAACAAAAAATATACAGCTGATATGTCAAGCACACAAGACACAAGAATTTAACGTGGTTCACCCAACCAATATGGGCTACGTCCACTCAACATAGGCTTCGGAAATTTATTATTCAAACAGGAGATTACAAAATGAAATCCTCACAAAACTCTCACCCTCATAGCAAACAATCCGAATGGTTGCCTGTTATATAGAAAAAAGAATCTAACAACCTCATTAACTCACTCACATAAAATATAGGAGGCATTAATCATCTCCCAACAACCTGGAGCTAATCTAGGAACTGAATTTCTATTGTTGTCACCTACAGAGATTTTTGCCTATTTTATTCAAAACAGAAAATCTCAACAATCTCCACCTTGACAATAATTCGCCTGATGCCCTGTTATTATTATTTTATCTTTTATGCAAGCCAAGAGAAGCCAAACACCAGTGTAGCTTCAACAAAACTGGTTTCGTGAACATGTCTGCACAGTTTTCCTTTGTATGCACCTTTTCAAGAGAGACTCCCCTTTCAGTGATAATGTTATAGACATTTTTGTGCCTTACAGCATTGAGCATGAAATGTCCATAATCCAAGGGATCAAAAGTCCCTAAAAGAGTTGTTCCTGCCCCTAAAGGAACAAGGTCAACCAATGACAGCTTCTCCCAGAAGTTCTCCACCAAAAACCACTCAGAACTAGTCAAATCAGGATCAATTCAGATGCTCTACTACTTGCCTGCGTTGCAATGCACCCCAGTACACTAGCTAGGTGCGTTGCAACGCACCTAAATGCACTACTAGGGTGCGCTGAGCAAGAAATTCCAAATGGCAGTGTCATTCCGCGAGGTGTACAGACAATGGAAGCTTCCAGAATCTTCCTCAATGACACTTGCCTCAATGAATTCGACCAGTGATGAGTAAGAGGCTCTCATCCTCCAAGTGGAAACAAGAACTGACAGAGAGAATCCACAAGTCAAAACATAAGTTGACTCATCCTCTCTGCTTACATCTATATATGGATCCCTCATCCCAGAGATCCAGGGGCTGGAATTTTGTACTTTGCAGAGAATTGTTGTTGGTTTGAGATTGAGATTAGTGCATTGGGTGATTTATGCTTTGTTGGAGGAGAGGAAGGGATTCCTTTGTTGGGAGGTAGATGATGGATCAGGACTCACTTGGTTGTATCTCCTCTTGGACTTTCTTATCATATCAATAAAACTATTTGAGTTTCTCCTATATGCTTGTATATCAATGATGCTTTGTTATATTTGCATGTTTAGTTTAAATCTGATCCTAAACTAGTTATGAATGTAAATCTATGTATTTTGTGTAGTTTTCCTCTCTTGTGATCTTGCAAGAACTTGGTGAAGCTGGACCAGTGAGGGAGCAGGCAGCGGGAAACGAACAAAGAGAAGAGCGAGTGGATCAACAAACTAGCGAAAGACACAGGTAAGTTACATCCTTCCTCTTCGTTTACATTTCATAAAGAAGAATACGGAAATAGTTTTCCTTGTTTGTTGCTAAGGCACTATCACACCTTAGAGTGGGATAGGGGCATTCTAAATGGATACTTTTCCCAACAACAAATTGGCGACTCCACTGGGGATCGTATCTAGTTAGTTTATTTGCGTTTCTATTGTTGTTCTTCTCATAAACTCAGGAGTGCCAAATCGAACTGCATTTTCCATTTACAAATGCAAAGTAGAGATCTGCTACTCTAGTCCATTCGTTGGGCCTGTTTATGATCTGAACAGCTGATCCAAAAATGCTTTAACAGCCCTTTGTGATAGCTCTTAGTCCTCCTTTAAATCATCCCTCTAATTGCACCTAATTGATAGCTTTTATCCGGCCAAAAACCGTAGATTAAACTGCAAACCGTGACCCAGAACCCAAAGACAATTATCATTTCTGCTTTAGTGCAGGCTCTGTGAAGAGGTTCTGCATTTCAACGCAGGTCCTGAGAGGGCTACCTGCGCTGGAATTCAGTTTCTCTGTGCAAGGGGTGCGTTGATCAGCCTTTGCCTTGTGCAGCTGTGGTTCTCTGCTTCTTTTGCTCAATTTTATCTTTGTTTTTTGCAGCCCGTGGTCAGTGTGTGTACCTATATGAAAACCCCTTTTCTCTGCCTTAATTCCACCTCAGTTGTATAAAAGAAACTGTATTTATTTTTTTGTATTTGTTACATCATTTGCAGTTTCCCATTACAAAAGTAAACTAGTCATACTGTCGCCCTTAGATCTAGACCTGTCGTAAGTGTCGTTTTGATCTTAGGAGTAAGTTTGTTTGCTGTTGACAGTTGATTACGCTTTTACTTTTGTCTTTTGGTTTGAATTTATGCATTTCTAGTGTCGAAACAAGTGTTTACTTCAAAATCATAAAGTGTCGTAATCGTCTTTTTTGATTTCGAAAGAAGCTTGTTTGTGTTTTTCACTTGAAATCGAATTCAAATTTGTACAACAACTTTCTTTTTAGGCATCAATATTAAGAAAGTGAAAACAAATACATGCACAAGTGCATTTGCATTTTGACAGTTTGTATGGATTGATTTAGGAAAAGTGCATTTACAGTGTGCTCTATGCTCTTTGAGAAAAGATTGTGTCTTTCTTTTCCCCTTGTAGCTAGGATTTTCATTGTTTAAAAGATGTAAAAGCTTGCTTATCATCTTTAGACTGCATTTAGGAATTGTATCTACATCTCGTGGTGATCCAAAAAGGCAAAATTCTAAGAAATATCAACCTAAAATAAATTGAATGAACTTAACAACGCTTTGTAACTTAACGCACAACATACAGGTCTAGGCTAGAGACGTGTTCCGGCGTCATAAAACCTGGTCACTGGTCGCCTCACTGATGGTTGGGTGATTCCTCCTAAGAGACGATAAGTGCCAGTACGGATTGTGATCCCACGTACCGTCGAGTATATATGGGGAGACCCCTATAGGCATAAAACCTTTATCCATAGGAAGCCGTGTCGGCCGCCCTACTGATCCCAATGCACTGAACACAGCATTTGGGAAGATTGACCGCCCGTACCTTAAAAAGTATTCTGCGGTTTTGCGAAAAGTTTGGCACACCCTCTACCTAGAAATCCAGAGCAGTCCCTTTCATTCCTTTTCAGACTCCTTAACGGAAAAGGTCCATCTGAGCACTTGTCACTTCAGGCTCATTAAAAATCGAAGGAGACTAGAGTCATCTTTTTCTTTTTCTCGACTCTTTAAAATTGAAAAAGCAAGTTGTGTCTAAAGCGTCTAAAAATTCATTTAATTCGGAAACACACTTTCCCCTTTTTATTTTAGTTGATCGAGTAATCAGCAATCGTGGAAGAAAGTCAATTGAAACCCCGTCTTTCACGGAGGCTTACGAGTCAACCGTCTTTGTCTCCGGAATCGAAAACAGTACGGACAAAGCGAACTCGTTTAACCGGTTCGAAATCTCCTATTAAAGTTAGAACAAGTGTTCCAACAACATCCGAGATTCCGGTTACTCCAAACATTTCTGGAAACCCTGCCTCTACAGAAGAAGTTCAACAGCCACAGAGGGACAGTGATACTAATCCTAGTCTGAGAGCAAACACTTGTGTTACTGAACCAGTCCCATCTGCAACCGGTTCGGAGAGTCTTGCTCCTCAAACATCTGTTGCTGTCGATTCAACCCCTTCTTCGGCACCAGAAATATTTTACGGACCTGACGGTCTTCCCCTTCCACTTGGTTTGATTGCGATAGAGGAAATTGTAGAAGATCCGCAAGCAAGTACTCCAACACATTTTGGAGTCGGGGTCACTCTATTTCCTTCAACATCAGAAGTTAGTCTACCACCAGTGGAAGTTCCTGTAGAATCGCTAGGTAATCTTTTGGATAGACTCAAAATTTCTGAACAACCGTCAACATCTAGGACTGTGTCGACTGACACAGCGACAACAGAACTCCGTGCCGTCACTCCAACAATGTTTGCCGGCGTACCATCTGTCCCGACTAGCTCACAACCGCTAGAAGGAGTCCATCCAAGCACTATTTCGACAGTATGGTCCATTCCTGTTTGTTCCTTCGCAATAATATCCAGCAACTCTTATGTTGAGACTCGACAAATTGATCCATTTGGAGGTCAATTTGGGCAATCCAGTCCCCAAGGGCAGACAATCCCCTTGAGTTCCGGATTACCACCGTATGGGGGGCAGTATGCCCTTTCATTACCCCCTCCAGGAGGATATCCATACGGGAGTTCACAATAGTATTCATGTTATACTGGAGTTACGTGAAGTGGTTGGGTACCTATACTACCCCAACAACCAAGAGTTGTGTATTCTATGCAACAATGTGTACCTATGTCGAACATCCCGACTACACCGGCTATTGTGACAGTGTCACAAGTTCAAACACTGCCTGTTGTATGTCAACCTCGGATTTCTCAGGTTGTAATGCAACAACCCCTTGACCCTGTGACTCAACCACAATCGCCAACTGTCGGGACGACATAGGTCCAAACGGGTACAATTACCCCACACCTTGGTCTGACGGTTAGTATAGCGCAACAGAACATGGCTTCACAACCGTGGCTGGTGCAATACCAACAACCACAATTCCAACAAGTATACCAAGGTTCTGAGTAGCAGACCTTTGCGAAGAATGGACAGCCGTACACTCAAAATGGTCAAAATCAACCAATTTAAAGTGGTCATGTCCACCAACCGTATCAGTCGTACCAACATCAACTACATTATGCTGGTATGAAAAGGCCAACTGCTCAGGCAATTCCATCGTACCCTGGGTATGCTTCACCTAACCTGAATCAACAGTTACCATTCGTGGCAACTTTAGAGTTACCCGATTTACACCGGTTAAAAAACGATCCAATTGCTTACGCCCCTTGGTGGCCAGCGATTCCTCATAAACTTCCATCAGATATTCCTAAATTTAATGGAAATCCAGGTGAAGACCCGTCGAATCACGTGATGACATTTCATCTATGGTGTTCATCAAACACCCTAAACGATGATTCGATAAGGCTTTGCCTTTTTCAGAGGACGTTAACGGGTCCAGCGGCAAAATGGTATATTGAATTGCCTAGAGCTTTGTTCGACAACTTCAGCACCTTAGCCACGACTTTCATAACCCATTTTCAATTACCGATAAGGTATGAAATGGGAATGGAAATCCTAACCAACTTCAAACAGACAACGGCCACTCACATATTTGATCATATACATGAGTGGCGATGTCGTCGTAGGATGGTAAAAACGTACGTTCCCGATCAGCTATTAGCTGAATGGTTTATCAAGACGTTACTTCCTACCATAACGGAAGATGTGGCAAAGGGGGGAGTCGTAACGGAAGAGCAAGTTATCGCTCGTGCGCAATATCTAGACTTGGTCTATACACAGTCTGGCACGCTCTACGACAAAATACCTGACGCCCCTAGATCGGAATTCTCAATTCCTCCTCCTCCTAAATCAAACAATGACTCTCACGCCGGCGATGGCGTGATTGGCACGACAAACGCGAAATCGACAAAGGCTACGTCCAAGAAAGCCCGTAAGATTTCAGATCAAAATGCAAAAGACGAAATTCTTGCTTCGGAAGTAAATGTCGTATCAGCAGATAAGGGCAAAGAAACCAAACAACCAGGAAGCAAGAAGAAACAAAGCAAAGGGAAGAAGAAGAAACAGGATGAATCATCTCCTGAAAAAACTTCTTCAAACCCTCCTGGAAATAGGAAACCAAAAAATCCATGTTATATATGCGACGAGGATCATTGGACAACAGATTGTCCATAGAGAGCTGAGCTTAAGAAATTTTTTAAAAGTTCGAAAACCTCAGCAGTGTTAACTGATCCGTTTCCAAATCCAGGGACAAATCTGGTTGATAGTGGAAATGCTTCCCCGTCGAAAGTGCTAATGTTGTCGATTTCGAAGCAGCAAAATGATGCTTTGATTTCGACAAGGAACAAAGATTACGAGAATCTGCAGCTGTCGAACGGCAAGGATAAAGATCAACCAAGTAGTTCGACAACAACTTCGACAGAAGTTGTACCACCCATCATTCCTGAATTAACAATAAAACCGCCAAAGGGAGTAGTACACAAGTCGACACTTAATCCCCGCGCTAGAGTGGCGCAGCATTATAACATAGTGGAAGATTTGGCCCAATCACCATCCGCTATATTGACTCTTGAAATACTACAAAATTGCCCATCCCAAAGGCAGGCTTTGTTATCAGCCATTGGTGGGGTTGATCCTAAGGATTCCAATCTTGTATCCTTCGACCACAAAGGATACGATCCTCAGTTACTAGCTCAACTAGCTTTCCTTATTCAAGTGAAAGCCCTCAACAAAACTGTTCATCAAACAATTATTGATGAGGGGGCATATACATGTATTATGTCGATGAATTGCTGGAAAACTTTAGGATCTCCAACCTTGTCGCGATCTTCGACGACATTAAAAGCATTCGACAGAAGGACATATACCCCATATGGTATCATAAATAACTTGAAGGTTGAACTAGGGGGGAAAATAGTAGAAATAGATGTTGAAGTCATCGATGGGAATCTTGATTACAACATCCTGCTAGGAAGACCGTGGATATACACCATGGCAGCTGTTGTGTCGACCTATTTTAGAAAGATTGCATTCCCCTTTCAAGGGGGGATTACGATCGTCGACCAACAAAACTTCCTCCCTAATGGTTCACAAGTTACAGGAAGCCTTCCCATGATCCACGGAAGCCCCCATTCGCTTCAGAATATCGGAGTAGGCCTACTAAAAGATCCTATACTAATGGGAACTTTCGCTCTTCCACCTCCAATTGATTTGGCGGAAGTAGCGTCTATAGGAACCTGCAATATGATATCTTCCACAAAGATCTCAGAACACGATATCGACATGGATCATGCAATGGTTTTGCCCCCAAGCCCAATAGAAATATTGTAGCAATCAATGTTTCTAGCATGGGAGGCAAACCCAAATCAACGCTCGTCAAGCGTTTGGGTAGATAGGTCTAGAGAATATGGTACCCCTTCAGATCCTTGGTCGCGAGTGCATGGAACCAACGAAGGAATTCTACAATCAATGTTGATTGAAGGGGCACCATGGAATGATTGCCACCATCGTTCCCTTCTTCCAAATTATGAAGAAGATACTCAAGATGACCTTTATCATCCTTCAGTTTTTGAATTCCTATCAAATACTGTAAATACGGTGGATTCCGAGCGAAACTTATCCAACATTGAAGAGACTATAGCCATAAATATCTCGACTAAAACGAATGTTGTAGAGAATATTTATGTCGGCAAAGGTTGTTCTCTTTCAAAACTGGAAATATATAACGCTCTTTTTCGCGAGTTCAGAGATGTCTTTGCTTGGTCATATGATGAAATGCCAGGCATTGACTCGAGTATCGTTGAACACGAAATTAAGATGTATCCAGATGTCAAACCAGTACGACAACGGCTCAGGCAGGTGCACCCCAAGAAAGCCGCTGCCATTAAGGAAGAAGTTGAAAAACTTCTCCATGCTGGTTTCATCTACCCGGTTCCTCTAACTGATTGGGTATTGAATATTGTCCCTGTTATGAAGAAACAAGGGACAATCAGAGTGTGTGTCGATTATAGGGATGTAAATCAAGCTTGTCCGAAAGAAAACTACCCTACACTCTTCATCGACCAGATAATTGATGAATGCGCCAGATGCGAAATCTTTTCATTCATGGATGGATTTTCCGGGTATAATCAAATAAATATCCACCCACAGGACCAGTCAAAGACTGCATTCATTTGTTCATGGGGCACACTCGCATATCGAAAATTACCCTTTGGTTTAAAGAACGCAGGGGCAACCTTTCAGAGGGAAATGAATTATGCCTTCCATGACATCAAGAACATCGTTCAACCATACCTCGATGACCTTCTGGCTCATTCGCGAAAGCGGACTGATCATCCGCAGCATTTAAGAGCGATATTTCTACGTTGCCGACACTACAAGATACGACTCAATCCGCACAAATGTGTATTTTGCGTCGGTTCTGGTCGTTTACTTGGCTTTGTAGTCTCCAAGGATGGGATTCGTCTCGACCCTTGCAAGGTCTAGGCAATCATCAATTTGCCTCCACCTTCAAATTTGCTTCAGATTCAGAAACTCCAAGGGAAAGCAAACTTTCTGAGGAGGTTCATTCCAAATTATGCCGAACTTGCTAAAGGTTATACGCGTCTTTTGAAAAAGTAGGTACCCTTCGTATGGGATCAGGTTGCGCAAGCTTCCTTTGATGCTTTAAAAGATTCCTTAATAAAAGCATCATTAATGTACGCCCCCGATTATCAAAGAGATTTTAACCTGTATCTGGCTGCAGTAGATACAACCATCGCAATGGTTTTAGTTCAAGAAGTCGATGGAATTGAACACCCTATATATTATTTAAGTAGAAACTTAAATGATACAGAAAGCAAATATTCTTATGTTGAAAAACTAGCGCTTGCAGCTGTTCAAGAGATACAAAGATTTCGACACTATGTCCTCTTTCGGAAAACTACCATTCTGTCAGATTGCAACCCCATGACTTATATATTGTCGCGACAGTTGCTTGGGGGCAAATATTCAAAATGGATAGAAATCCTTCAAGAGTTTGATCTGGAATTTGTAAAATCCAAATCAAAGGAAGCTCTAGTTTTCGCAGAATTATTGTGCGATCTCCCATCGTCGTCCAACGATGAAACATCCGAAGAATCAATCGTGGATGAGAATTTGTTTATGATATCTACAAGCAATGAGTGGTATGGAGATATAATAATTTATCTCCAAACCCAAAAGTTTAGGCCTAACCCCTCTCACTCTGAACAGAAACGTATACGATACCAAGCGAAAGACTACATGATCGTCGGTGATACACTTTACCATCGTGGTATCGAAACAGTTCTGAGAAGGTGCCTCACCCATGAGGAGGCCGAAAAAGCCCTGAATGAGTGTCATTCAAGCGCATGTGGGGGGCATCAATCTGGATATGCTACAGCACAAAAAATATTACGAGCAGGATACTTCTGGCCAACCGTGTTCAAAGATTGCATAACCGCAGTCAGAAGTTGCCATGCTTGTCAAATTTTTGATAGCAAAACTAGAAGACCTCCCGCACCTTTAAAGCCAATAATTGTTGTTCGGCCTTTCGCCAAATGGGGCATCGATTTCATGACATGTAACCCCACCTCGACTGGGGGGCATGGGTATATTATAGTCGTCGTTGACTATTTTACCAAATGGGCCAAGGCGATGCCTACATTAGATAACACTGGTGAAACAACTGCCCTTTTCTTTTTCAATCATGTAGTCGCCAGATTCGGCGTACCACAGGCTATAGTTACGGATCATGGATCGCATTTTCGCAATCACATGATGCTCGAATTAGCTGCCAAACTAGGATTGTCTCACGACAGCTCTACTCCGTATTATCCGCAAGCCAACGGACAAGTTGAAGCGATCAACAAGGTCCTAAAGCATATGTTGCAAAGGATGATCGGAGTTCACAAAAGAAGGTGGCACCTAATCCTGTACTCAGCCTTGTGGGCTTACCGAACATCGGTAAGGAATGCGACTGGGTTCACACCCTTCCAACTGGTATATGGCCTAGAAGCAGTCTTACTAGTCCATTGTGAAATCTCGTCCCTTAAACTCGCAATCGATCTCCTCCCCGGAACTTCAGAAGAAGAGGCCTGTTTCTTGGAATTAATCCAATTGAATGAAACCCGTCGTGATGCCACTTTGGCTAATGAAGCCCATAAGAAACGAGTCAAGGTGCAGTTTGACAAAAATGTCAAACCCCCGTGTCTTCTCAGAAGGTGACTTAGTCTTGCTTTATGACCAAGAATCCGATAAATTGGGAGCAGATAAATTTAATTCTTTATGGATGGGCCCCTATATTGTTAAACGAGTGTTAGCAAAAGGAGCCTACGAGTTAATGGATTATGGTGGAATTCCATTGGCGCAACCTCGTAATGGGTTGTACCTCAAGCGTTACTATGCTTAAATAGTGACCAATATGATTTTTTTGTATTTTGTTTTCGCTAAAGTGGTCATTTTGGTCGAGTAATCCAACTTTCTACATTTGTTGCAGATGTCAAAACTTTTGGAGACATGTGTCGGATATGCCGACGGAGCGAGTCGTAGTTCGTGGAACCTGTCCTCCGCAGCCTGGGCCATTTTTGATCCAAGCGGCGAGTTAGTAAGTTTCAGAGGTGTATGTATCGGTCAATCAACAAATAACATCGCTGAGTATAGCGCGTTGATAGAACTTCTCTCTGATGCCATCACCCATGGTATACGCCGACTAATCGTCAGGCTAGACTCACAACTCGTAATACTACAACTCAATGGTATATATTCCGTCGGAAACCCGACCATTTATCGCATGTTCCTAAGGGTTAAGATTTTGGAAAGACAATTTGATTTGATTCAATACCAACATATTTCCAGAAACTTAAATACATTAACTGACTCATTAGCAAACTATGTATTAGATAGACATTTGCGACATTTATAAAAAGAAACACATCATCAATGTTTGACATGTGGATCATATAACTCAACCAGAATAAAACCCCGAAAATCAAAATATATATATAGTTGTTTATGGTTTACATATAATGTTCTGTAACCAAGAAAAAATCGGTCACATGACCCAAAAACTCAAAATGCTAGGGGGCACCCTAGTCTAGTGATGCTCATGATAGCACGTCACAGCCTGTGCGATCATGCATAAGAGACGAGTCCATCGTCTAGGCACACCAGTAGTATGCCGTTGTAACTGCAAAGATAGCTCGTCAATCCTCACATCTGGAATACCGAGAGTAAGGTTCTCAACCTGCTCCTGCACATCTGTAAGAGTCTCGGCCACATCAAGGTCACGAAGAATAACCCTCCCAGCAGCCTCTCCTGCTGGGGCAGCGGCTGGCACTCTCAGGCGAACTACTGGACGAACAGGACCAACATCTGCATGCACACATGAGTTTGATTAAAAGTCTTGATAGAATAAAGCACAAGAACATTATAAATAAAAACAGTAAACAGTGATATGGTCGAAGATTTTACCAATAGCGCCCCACTGCTCGCCATCCGGCAGTACCAAATCCGGATCACCCCGGAAGTCCATGCCAACATATGGATACTCGGAATAGACCATCTCCTGATGCTCAAACCACCTGAAGAAGGTATCAGAGAAAGAAATCTAAGATTGACCAGCATGCCTAGACATATGGTCAACCCATCTCTGCATGCGTGGTTCAGTAGGAGAAGGTAAGTCAAGTGCAATTTACTGTGGTTGCATCAGTGGTATCTTCTCCAAGGCAAAGGCAGTCAAAATAGAACCTCCCGTCCTTTATCTTGGTCAACTGACTTTTCATCAAAAGAAGTACTGCATCACACCAGTTGAATATTTTCGGTTGGAGACATTCCAAGGCATGCTGCATATAGGACCTGTTGGCTACATGAAGAGACGCACTCCCGGCCATCCTACCAAAAGTATAAAGGATAGACCTAAGGGACCTATCAGAAACATCACGGATGACGATCTTGTCGTCTTTACTCGGCTGAGATCCTTCCCTGCAATATTGGCGGACATAATCTCTCACAGAGTCACTCCCTCGGGCCGAACCTGACAAAGAGATGGGGGCACCCCGCCTCGACAAGCCAGTCAAGAAGTAAATGTCTACTGCGGTCAAGGGAATAGATTTGCCCCTAATCTGGAACACTTGATTGATAGGATCCCAAGCATCGAGCAAATACTGCAGTAGGTTGATCTAATGTCTCATGCTAGAGAGGTGGAAGAACTTCAACAAACCATAGTTCCGCAGCGCGTTCACCGTGACCGGATCATGTAGGGCAATCATGTCCTCTTCTTCATGTTCTCGTTCTCGCCATGTAAGGGTCATTTTGCTCCAAGTTCTCTGAAAAACAAACATGAGAGGAGTTAGATCCTGGTTTTGATGAGAAATAGGAAAAAATTTTCATCAAAAACTGTGCAACAAAATCCTTTTCTGCGCCCAGTGCACCTGCACAGTGTTCCACCTGCATTGAAGGTCAAACTGCCTTCATACTGCTTGACATTCAGCGCAGGTTTCGAGTGCCCAAGGTGCGCTGATGGCAGAACGACCCCATCAAACCCCAGGGGCTCAGAAAAGCAGGGAATGAAGCACAGAATGCAGAAAGGAAACCATGAAATGAAAGAGCTCAGGTTTAGCTCCTACCTGGTCCAGACGGCGCCGAGAATCGTCCACAGAATCTCCCGAAATCAGCTGGTGAAAATCAAGGGGGAAGAGGCACCTCCAAAGCTCCAACAAACCAAGTTCAAATGAAATGGTAAAATGAGAGGTAAAAACACTTTTTAATTGCTTTTTACGTAGTTCAAAGTGAAATATTAATGTTTTAATCTCATTTTCAAGCAAATGTTATTCATTTCTAACTAGTTTGATGCAGCAATTGAGAGTACAGTACTATCTTTGAAAAGGCAAAGCTATTTATGGTAAAAAATCAAAGCTAGACCATGATTATCGAGCAGTTTTAGCACATAGTTCATGCTCGTTAAAAAATAAACATAAGATCGAGCAGTTTTAGCGCATAGTTCATGCTCGTTAAAAAATAAACATAAGACTGAGAAAGTGTTTCAATCCGCGTTTAAGCTCGTTAAAAAATGAACTATCCTCCGATAAATAACCACCGTGAATGTAACGTTATTAGCCATTAAAGCCTTGGTCGTGTTTGCACCGTCACCTCCACTTTTCCATTGGCTGATCGTTCACCTCCATTTGATTGTTTACCCATTTTGAGGAATAGCTGCGAAGAGTGATTTCACTAGCCATCCTTATGACACTGCCGTGCTTGGAAAATTCCAACCCTTACCTGGAATCAGCTGCTACCCATCTTATCACTCGTTCCTCAAAAGACGAGTCTTCTTTAAGCTCTTTTCATCTGACTCGTAAAATATGAAAAGATTGCTGAGTTTTGGCCTTCCAGCTCATTAAAGCGACCGGAAGTGCTATCCCTCCTCTAGATTTTAATCTTTTTGGACCTGAGGGATTATTGCACAAAAAGATCGAGCGCTTGTATTGTTCGGCTCGTTAAAACTATCGAAAATTCATCCCTCCTGTATTGTTTTATACTTTTTCGGACTTAAGGGATTAGATGACGAAAAAGGACTTCCGGAGTTATCTTTACGTTTCTTTTCAGACTCTCTAAAAATGAAAAGGACTGAGTTATCTTTGTCGTTAGACTCGTTAAAAAGATTAATAGCGACAAACTTGTCTTTAGACGAGAATGAGTTTCACTATCGCTAGGCTCGTTAAAACATAGCGATGGGTTTGCCCGAAGGGAAAATTATAGAACAAGCATATGTTATCCTCCTCAAGCTTGACAAAAATAAAGAGGTATTGGTCAGCAATGACTGGGGAAAAATTGGGAAGAAACTCAAAGACCCTTTATTGGTAGCAAGTCGCTCTTGAACATGACACTTCCACTCCATTTCTGAGTCGGGTTGGGTTGTTTCATTCACCGGTCACATCACCACGGTCTCGCCATACCATCCACCTTTGGGGTAAATGCTACCAATCCATCACACAAGTGTCGCCGATATGTTCAAGAGAAGTCATCCAGAGAAGTCACCCATGTCCCATCCACTACCATACATTATACTTCATTCTTTCATGACCGCCACCCTGAACCATATATCATCAGATCGTTTTCACCTCCATCAAAATCATTTGCTCCGTTCCGTGTCACTGATGTGGGATACATCGAGGCCCTCCTTTGACGGATCGCTTCTTATCGACATAAGCTCATTATCCAAGAAGTTGATCTAGGAACACCCCTTCAGTACTTTGAAGCTTGCATGCCTCAATGGCAAGTTTCTCACTTCCGGCGACAGGTATACATCAATGACCTTCGACCGAAAGATTTTGCGTGGTGTTCGACGCCAAGTCCTTTATTCACACCACGTGAATTGTACTACAGTACCTTGAGGGTCATTATCATTATCAGTGATTCCTCTCGCGCTTGTTAACAATTTACATCATTGACTGGTAATCAACCGATGTCTTTCCATGTTCGACTTCAAAACATTTCTCACATGGATCGACTTGTACTTAGAGTGAAGATCGGACGAGATTGAAGACCCCGGATCTAGTTTCATCCATCCGGGCTCCGATATATATTCAGGAAAAATAAAGACATTGAAATGTACAACATTACAACACAGATAATCATCCTACAAAAAGGATGATGATTTCATCAAATTCATCAGTCTACCATCAGACGATTGTCTGTTCTATGTACAGAAAAATGAATTTATAAAGCTGAGCATGGGAATGCCCGCCTCAGCTAGATCATGAAAACAATATGAAAAACAATGTATTGTATTGTATCTTATTACAAGTCTCCTCCCAACATTGAAAGAACTTTGGATCCTCCTAATAAAGCATTTCACCCGATAAACGGTCTCACACTTTAGGGGGCAACTGTTATAGACATTTTTGTGCCTTACAACATTGAGCATGAAATGTCCATAATCCAAGGGATCCAAAGTACCTAAAAGAGTTGTTCCTGCCCCTAAAGGAACAAGGTCAACCAATGAAAGCTTCTCCCAGAAGTTCTCCACCAAAAACCACTCAGAACTAGTCAAATCAGGATCAATTCAGATGCTCTACTAGCTGCCTATGTTGCAATGCACCCCAGTACACTAGCTAGGTGCGTTGCAACGCACCTAAATGCACTACCAGGGTGCGCTGAGCGAGAAATGCCAAATGGCAGTGTCATTCCGCGAGGTGTACAGACAATGGAAGCTTCCAGAATCTTCCTCAATGACACTTGCCTCAATGAATTCGACCAGTGATGAGTAAGAGGCTCTCAGCCTCCAAGTGGAAACAAGAACTGTCAGAGAGAAGCCACAAGTCAAAACATAAGCTGACTCATCCTCTCTGCTTACATCTATATATGGATCCCTCATCCCAGAGATCCAGGGGCTGGAATTTTGTACTTTGCAGAGAATTGCTGTTGGTTTGAGATTGAGATTAGTGCATTGGGTGATTTATGCTTTGTTGGAGGAGAGGAAGGGATTCCTTTGCTGGGAGGTAGATGCTGGATCGGGACTCACTTGGTTGTATCTCCTCTTGGACTTTCTTATCATATCAATAAAACTATTTGAGTTTTTCCTATATGCTTGTATATCAATGATGCTTTGTTATATTTGCATGTTTAGTTTAAATCTGATCCTAAACTAGTTATGAATGTAAATCTATGTCTTTTGTGTAGTTTTCCTCTCTTGTGATCTTGCAGGAACTTGGTGAAGCTGGACCAGTGAGGGAGCAGGCAGCGGGAAACGAACAAAGAGAAGAGCGATTGGATCAACAAACTAGCGAAAGACACAGGTTAGTTACATCCTTCCTCTTCGTTTACATTTCATAAAGAAGAATACATTATACGAAAATAGTTTTCCTTGTTTGTTGCTAAGGCACTATCACACCTTAGAGTGGGATAGGGGCATTTTGAATGGATACTTTTCCCAACAACAGATAACCTGTCTTACAAAATAGTACTTAATTGGAATATGCTTTGATTTACTATGATAGGCCGGATTCTTAGCCAAATGTATTGCACTTTGACTATCACAAAGTAACCTGTTGTTGTCCTGTAACCTACCAAACACACCAAGCAAACCTTTCAACCAAACGGCCTCTTTGCAAGAATGCGAAGCAGCAATGTATTCTGCTTCAGTAGTGGATAACGCGACAATGTTCTGTAGCTTTGACATTCAACTTATAGCTCCACCTACAAGAGTAAAGACATACCCTGAAGTTGACCTTCTCTTATCCAAATCACCTCCAAAATCGGAATCAGCATATCCGCAAACAAATTCACTACTCTTATTGTAAGTGATACAATAACTACTTGTGCCTCTCAGATACCGAAGCACCCATTTCACTGCTGACCAGTGTTCTTTACCCGGATTTTCCATGTACCTGCTGACAATCCCAACTGCATGAGAAATATCTGGTCGCGTACACACCATCGCATACATTAAACATCCTACTACATTAGCATATGGAATTTGAGACATATAATCCTTTTCTTCATCTTAATTAGGACATATACTCGAAGAAAGCTTGAAATGGGAAGCGAGAGGGACTGAAACAGGCTTCACATTATTCATACCAAACCTCAAAAGTATTTTCTCAATATACTTTTGTTGTGATAGCCATAGCTTACCATTGCTCCTGTCTTTGAAAATCTCCATGCCCAAAATTTGTCTTTCTGCTCCTAGATCTTTTATATCAAATGTCCTTGCCATCTGAGCCTTCAACCTGTTGATTTCTTCTATGCTTTTTCTTGCTAAAAGCATATCGTCAACATACAATACTAGGATAATTAATATTCCATTATTTAATTGTTTAAAATAAACACAATGATCATATTCACTTCTAACATATTTTTGACTCAACATGAAAGAATCAAACTTCTTATACCACTGTCGAGGCGACTGCTTCAGGCCATATAAAGATTTCTTGAGCCTGCAGACAAATTTCTCATTGCGATGCTGAACAAACCCTTCCGGTTGTTCCATATAAATTTCCTCATCTAAGTCACCATGTAGAAATGCAGTCTTAACATCTAATTGCTGCAACTCTAAATCAAGCAAAGCCACTAGTGCTAACACAATTCTAATTGAAACAATTTTAACCACTGGCGAAAAAATCTCATGAAAGTCAATACTGACTTTCTGAGAAAACCCTTTTGCAACCAGCCGCACTTTGTACCTGTCTTCCATATCATTCACACCCCGTTTTAGCTTGAAGACCCATTTACACCCCACAGTTTTCCTGCCTTTCGGAAGCTCAACCAGATCCCATGTGCCATTCTTACCTAAGGCCATCATTTCTTCCTTCATGGCTGCTTTCCATTTGTCACACTTTGAACCTTCCACAGCTTCCTAATAACACAAAGGTTCATCATCATTAGCGGTCAAAGCAACTGAAGTAACATAATCATCATACCTTCTCGGAGGACGTTTGATCCTTGTAGACATCCTTAAGGATGTTTCTGGTGCTTCCACAATTGGCTGTCTACCATCTGTAGGAACTTCTTCATGATCGCCATCTGAGACCTGTTCATGTCCTCCATCTGAACCCTGTTCATAATCTGATTCTGAAACCTGTTCATGACTAGAATCTGAACTATGGTCGTCATGACTATCATTAGAAGTGCTATCAAACTGAATGTGCTGGAAATCAGATACATCATCTTGTTTCAATCTACTACCTACATCTAACTGTACAAGAGAGGATTCATTAAACTTTACATCTCTGTTGATGATGATTTTGCGGGTAGTAGGATCCCACAATCTATATCCCTTTGTTCCAACACCATACCCAACAAAGATATACCTTTTCGACTTTGGATCTAATTTAGTTCGCTGATGTTTAGGCAC
This sequence comes from Pinus tabuliformis, assembly GCA_031772625.1. NCBI lineage: Eukaryota > Viridiplantae > Streptophyta > Pinopsida > Pinales > Pinaceae > Pinus > Pinus tabuliformis. The sequence goes on from CM062819.1 coordinate 682,956,883, forward strand.
TAGAGCATATGCATCACAACCAAACACTCTGAGTTTAGAATAATCACAAGGGTGTCCTTTCCATACCTCTTGCGGAATCTTGCAGTCTATGACCATCGATGGAGATCGGTTTATCACATAACAAGCTGTTGCCACCGCTTCCATCCACAACTCCTTCGGCAACCCAGCATTACTCAGCATACACCTTGCTCTCTCTAGAAGAGTCTTGTTCATGCGTTCAGCAACTCCATTCTGCTAAGGAGTATAAACCATGGTCTTATGTCTCTTGGTCCCTGAATCCTTGCAATAGCTGTCAAACTCCTTGGAAGTAAACTCACCACCATTTTCAGTTCTTAAACATTTTATATTTCTATCAGTGCTATTTTCTACCAATGCTCTAAACTTCTTGAAAATTGTAAAAACATCAGACTTCCTTTTCAACATGTAGACCCACACTTTTCTAGAAAAGTCATCAATAAACGATACAAAATATGACGAGCCACCATATGATGCTGTAGGGGCAGGTCCCCAAACATTTGAATGGATATAATCAAGTATTCCTTTACTAGTATGTTTGCATGTTTTAAACTTTTGTTTACTTTGTTTTCCAAACAGACAATGCTTACAGAAATCTAACTTTCCAGACTTTAGATTTGGAAGTAACTTGCGATCAGCCAAAATTTTTAATCCTCTTTCACTCATATGCCCCAATCTTTGATGCCATAAGTGAATGGAACTACTGTCATGTTCAGACACAGTAGACACAAAATCTGACCTTATACCTCCTTCTAACTGAAATAGATTTCCTACTTTCTTAGCTTTCATAACTAGTAAAATACCTTTGTAAATTTTCATTACTCCACCTTGAATTACAGTTTTATATCCATTTGAATCAAGTGCTCCTAATGAAATAATTTTTTTTCTTAAATCTGGTACATGTTTCACATCAGTTAACAATTTGGTTGTGCCATCTAACATTTGCAGTTGTATACTTCCTATTCCAACAATACTGTAAGTGACATCATTACCCATGTACATGACTCCATCATCAACTGATCTATATGTCTTAAACCAATCTTTATGAATACACATGTGGTTAGATTCCCCGGAATCTAACAACCAATGTTGATCATGATTTGAAACATTAACAGACAATACCTCATCACTCATACCTGAACCAGATACTGAACCTGTATCTGTGGTGTTGGCTTTCTTCTTTTCTGTCGAAGAGCCTTCTTTAGCAGCCTGTTTTCGCTTCCAACAATCCTTTTTCAGATGTCCAGCCTTGCCACAATGCCAACACTTCACCTTTGTCTTCTTTCCTTTGGAATTTGAACGAGAGTCGCTATGCTTTCCCCCGGAGTGTCTCTCCCTTGAGCGACCTCTGGCCATCATTATCTCTGACGTAGAGGTGTCTGCATTCGACCTCTTCCTCGTCTCCTCAGACAACAAGGCTCCAACAACATCGTCAAACTCAAGAATGTCTGCTGTACTAAAGCTTATGGAAGTAACAAAGTGATCCCAGGATTCGGGAAATGAACACAATAGAGTTATTGCCTTATCCTCTGAATCAAATTTCACATCTAGACTATCTAATTGTACCAGTAAGGTATTAAAAACATTCAGGTGATCAGTGATCAAGGTACCTTCTTTCATCCGCAAACCGTAAAGCTGCCGTTTCAGGAGAATCCGATTTGTCAAGGATTTCGTCATATACAGCTTCTCCAACTTTGTCCACAAACCAGCTGTAGTCTTCTCCGACACGATGTTAAATAAAACATCATCAGCCAAACACAACCGAATTCCGCTCAAGGCTCTTCCATCCAATTCATTCCACTCATCATCTTTCACGAGGGAAGGCAGTTTGGACCTGCCCAACAATGCCTTTGCCACGCCCTGCTGTACTAGCAGATCATGCATCTTTACCTTCCAGATCTCGAAATTATTTTTTCCATTAGATTTCTCGATTTCGAATTGGGCACTCTGAGTTTTCGCCATTTTGTATCAACAAAAAACACAATAATCTCCAATATCCAACTTTATATACCAGCAATTAAAAAAAAACAAACTGCCTATGCCTTTCTATCTTTGCCTTTAAAAAAAATCTTCCCTTTGCACTTATATTACTTTGAGGTCTTTATTGATTTAGAATTTGGTTGATTTTTTGTTTTAAAAAATCGCAATGCATGAAACTTCCATTATATACCAAATTCAACTCAAATATAAAATGCAAATAAAATCTGAATTTCCATATACAACTTTACGTTATTGCACAAAGAATTCTCCATGAACGCATTTAATGTGAAAGCCGATTGAAGCAGGGGAAACACTATAGTTAGTGGAAACCAATAGAAATTGTTCTGGTCTTCGTCAATTGAGTGCTTTTGGATGAGTCAGAAACCAATTTCATAATTTCAAATCATTGTCCACTAACACCCTCTAAATCTTCCGTTCAAAAATTCTGTTAGGATATTCCAACACATAGGAAATAGTTAAGTTCAACTTGGTCTAGTATAGAGTTAGGTATAGAGTTAGGTAAAGTGTGTTTCTTTACCGTTGTACATTTTGTAACTTACAATCTGACGGTCACGATATGTAGTGATCCGACGGTTCACTCTCTCCTCGGTATTACCGACACTTGATCCGTGGCTTGACACTTGATTGGTCCATGAGTTCTATTTAAAGCACATGGAGGGTCATTGTTCGGGTAATCCGTGCATGAGAGAAGCTTATGTAAATTTTCATTCTTTGATTAATAAATTGTCTGTAGTAGCCACGTTGGCGCAAGCCGTGGACTGTTTCCCTCTTTGAGGGTTTTAACCACGTCAAAAATACTGGTGTATTGATCTGTGATCTGGTTGTGAGCGGTGTCATTTTGGTGTTCTTTCTGAGGAACTTACCCTGTAAATTCCTACATGGTATCAGAGCTATTTGAGGGTCGCATCCGTTGGTGATCCAAATCTGAAGCCGGTAGAACTGAATGCGGCTGTCGTTTCCTAGATCTGCTGTTTCTGACTGCTTTCGAGCCGAGAGGACTGCTCTGTTGCGTTCGGAGCATCTGTTCCAGTGAGGAACCCCTTTCGTTTCACGCGAAAAGGTTTCCGGTAGCCCTAGCTGCGTCATTTTTCAGATCGGGAGGTATACAGTGTTTTTGCAGTTTACTGTTATTTTCTCTCTGCTTATTTTGGTTTCGGTTTATTTAGCCATTTTTTTTAACCGGATCTATACCTTTCATTTCTGCGTATGCTCTTTGCCCTGCGACTCTGTGCGATCTGGGCAAATCAGAAACAAAAAGGAAGGATTTTTCTCATGCGGATGCTCTTTTCCCTGCACCTTAGTGTGATCTCGGAAAATCAGAAACATTGAGAAAAATATTTAGTTTTTCGGCTAAAGCTAACTTTGAGCCGCAAGGTTCATTTTTTTTAAAATATCTGTTTTTTTTGGCTAAAGCTAACTTCGAGCCGCAAGGTTCTTTTTTCTTTGCATATTCGTGTTGGGTTTTGTGCTTTGTGTTTTGTAGGTAAAAAGAGCTTTCTCAAGGCAAGCACGCAAACCAAGCCCCCCCCCTCTCTCTCTCTCTCTCTCTCAAATTTTTTGTATAGATCAATTGGTTCAAAGCTATTTTAAGAGAGTAGAGGTCTTGGGTTCAAGTCTCCATTTTGTGGGGGCGGATTTTTTATTCGCGCACTTTGCCGGCAACTTCAACAAATGTTTTTCAAAAAGCCATAACTTCTTCATCCAAAAGCCTTTTTCAGAGCCGTTTTTTTTTAAACAGCTTAATTTTTCGAGATCTATCCATTGAAACACTTACTTTCAGCATCTTCAGCTTCAGTTAAAAAAAAAAAAATGGAAAGTCCATGCCAAGTCATTCTTGACGGCACTAACTACTTCCAATGGATAGCCTACATGGAAGATTTACTTAGAAGTAAAGGTCTCTACAGAATAGCCACAGACCAAGAGAAGAAACCAAAAGATGAAGACAAGCCTGCAAAATGGGAAAATAGACAAGATCAAGCACGTGGTTTGATAGGGATGTCTATTTCACCTGATCTTAGATTCCATATTGCAGAACTTGAGACTCCTCATGAAGCATTGGAAAAAATCGCTAAAGTTTTTGGGATTAAAAATGAAATTAGAGCCCATAAACTTGAAAATGAGTTGCTTACTTTGGATCCTAATAATTTTTCTTGCATTGAAGATTTCTTGTCCAAATTCAAGACCCTTAGATATCTCTTGGAAGGTGTTAAGGTTAAGAAAGAAGATGGTAACCTTATTTATTCCATCCTTACTAAGTTGAGACCAGCCTACTCTGTATTTGTTTCCACTTTCCATTCTACAAGGGAAGCTTTCATTTGTCAAGGAAAAGACTACAAGGCCCCTTCCTTTGACTCCTTTTGTGATTCCTTAATAAGAGAACAAGAAAAACTCTTACACCTTGGTCTTCTTAATCTTGGAAACTCTTCCAAGAAAGCGTTAGCCGCCCAGCAGCAACCAAATTCAAAGAATCCTAAGAAGTCATATCCTAAAAAGAATGGTCCTAAACCAAACAAGGGTCCTAAGCAAACTCAGCCTCAAAATGAAAAATCATTTCAGCAAAATGATAAGACCAATAAAAACAAATGGAAGAAGACTGATAGACATTGTAACTTTTGTAATCGAGATGGCCACTTAGAATCTAAATGCTTTAAGAAGATGGAAGCCTTGGAAGCCGCAATGAAGAAACATAACATCCATGTGGAGCATACTTCAACTTCAACTTCCGGAATGGCACTTTCTGCATGTCGTTGTCAATCATCTCAGTCTGGTTATGCATTAAATGTATCTTCTTCTTCTCCTTCTCATGAGTGGCTCATTGATTCTGGAGCCTCTTATCACATGGCCAAAAACCAAGCCATGTTTTCTTCTTTAAATGATTGTAACACCAAAAATATATATGTTGGTGATGATAGATCTCTTAATGTTGTAGGGACTGGAACTGTTCATCTAGACAATGGTCAGTTTAATGATGTATTATGTGTTCCAACCTTATCCTGCAACCTTCTATCTGTATATCAGATAACTCATTCAGGTGAAGGTAAAATTGTTGAATTTTCACCTCATGATGTTGTAATCAAGGATCTAAGAGATCCTAAACAGATTCTAGCTACTGGTATTGCTGATGATTCCACAAGGTTGTATAAGTTTCACAACTTTGGGTCATCAAATCTTCCCTCAGTATTTGTTGCTCATAATGATGAAGTGAGCAAACTTTGGCATGAGCGATTTGGTCACTTAAACTATCGCTCCCTTCAGCATCTATGTAAAGAAAATATGGTGACAGGTCTTCCTATGGTATCTTGCAGAGATGGTGTTTGTTCCGGATGTGTACTCGGAAAACATCATCGGGACAGTTTTGAGAAACGTGCCTCTTGGCACGCCTCAGCCCCTTTACAGCTTGTGCACAGTGATTTATGTGGTCCACTTCCTGTTGCTTCATTCTCTGGCTGCAAGTATTTCTTAACTTTCATTGATGATTTCTCCAGACGCACTTGGGTATACTTCTTAAAACTCAAGAGCGAAGTATTTAACACATTTTTGGCCTTCAAAGCCTTTGTTGAAAAACAATCTGGACATCAAATTCTTAAGCTAAGAACTGATAATGGTGGAGAATATGTTAAAAACACATTCATCAACTTTTGCACCGAAAATGGAATTCAAATGCAACATACTGTTCCATACACTCCACAACAAAATGGTGTAGCTGAAAGGAAAAATCGCACCTTAAAGGAAATGGCTAATTGTATGCTGCAATCTAAAGGACTCAGTCTTAGTTTTTGGGCCGAAGCAATTAATTGTGCAAATTATATAATCAATCGCACTCCTACTAAGGTTCTAAAGAATATCACTCCAGAAGAAGCTTGGAGTTCCATTAAACCAGATGTAAGTCACTTTCGTGTTTTTGGAAGTGAAGCATGGGCCCATATTCCAGATGAAAAGCATAAAGCTTTAGAACCTAAGAGTGAGAAATGTACTTTTGTTGGATATTCTGAAGATGTAAAAGGTTATAGACTTATTCCATTTAAGTCCAAAAATGTTATCATTAGAAGAGATGTAAAATTTGATGAAAATAAATCGGCCTGCGAGCCTAGTCTGGCGGATGTGCCACCTCTTCCTATCTCTTCTACTTTTGAAAACATTTCTTCTTCAGATGATGAAAGTGAGGATGATAATCCTCCCCCACCTTCTCAGGATCCTCAACTTCCAATATGGGTCCGTGCTACTCGGGATGCAGCAGGTGATCTTGCCGGTGATCCTACAGATCAGCGATGTACACGTTCTCAGTTTGAAAGAGCCTCTTCTTTACTGGCTCAAGCTCAAGTAAATCATGATCCTGACACTTTTGCAGAAGCTTCAGGCCATCCACATTGAGAAGCAGCTATGAATGAAGAATATCATTCATTGTTGACAAATGATACATGGGATCTTGTTCCTCTACCAAAGGGACGCAAACTTGTTAGATGTAAATGGGTTTACAGAACCAAGTATGGACCAGATGGGAAAGTTGATAAACATAAAGCTCGTCTTGTTGCTAAGGGTTTTTCACAGGTTGAAGGCATTGACTACACTGAAACCTTCTCCCCTGTTGCCAAAATGAACTCTATCCGCCTTGTTCTTTCCCTTGCTGCCTCTTTAAAATGGGAAGTCCATCAGATGGATGTTAAATCTACGTTCTTGCATGAAGAAATCTATATGGAACAGCCCATTGGCTTCATCCAAACGGACTCCAGCATTGTATGTCGACTTAAGAAATCTCTCTATGGTCTCAAGCAAGCTCCTCGGCCTTGGTATGCCAAAATGGATAGCTTTCTTTTAGAATCTGGCTTTTCTCGGTGTTATTCTGACAATAATGTCTACACCAAGAAAGTGGGCAACTCTCTTATCATCCTTGTTCTTTATGTTGATGATCTTATTCTTACTAGTAGTGATCCCAACCTTATCAACCATGTGAAGTCCATCCTTAAAAAGAAATTTGAAATGACAGACTTAGGACACTTACACTATTTTCTCGGTCTTCAAGTCTTGCAATCCAAGGAGGGTATTTCCCTTTCCCAGTCCAAGTATGCTTGTGATATTCTTCGTCATTTTCATATGGAAGACTGTAAGCCAACCCCTTCTCCCTTTCAGTCTGGAGTCAAACTTTCAGTCTCTTGTACTTCTCCTAAAGTTGATGCTACATTATACCGTCAACTTGTAGGAAAACTCTTGTATTTAACCCATACTCGTCCTGACCTTTCCTTTGTTGTTGGCCTTGTTGCTCGTTTTATGCAAAACCCCCGTGAAAGTCATTGGAAAGCAGCCAAAAGAATACTTCGTTATGTTCGAGGTACAGTACAGTTTGGGATTCATTACAGTGCCAAAGCAGCTCCTCTATTAGTTGGTTTCACTAATTCTGGTTGGGCTGGTGAACCTGATGATCGGAAGTCTACTGCCGGTTATGTCTTCACTCTTTGTTCAGGACCTATTACATGGGCTTGTAAGAAACAGGCTGCCATTTCTCTTTCATCAGCAGAAGCAGAGTATCGTGGTGCCGTGGAAGCTAGTAAGGAAGCCTTGTGGCTTCGTCAGATCCTATTAGAGTTTGGCTTTGAGCAACAACATCCAACCACACTTTGGTGTGATAATCAAAGTGCCATTCAGCTATGCAAAGATTCAGTCCAGCATCAGCGCAGTAAACACATTGAACTACACATGCACTTCATCAGAAAGCTCATTCATGACCATGTTCTTGAAGTGCAATATTGTTCAACAGATGATCAGGTTGCAGACATCTTCACAAAGGCTCTCACAGAGGCGAAGTTCACTAAACTTCGATATATGCTTGGAGTTCAGGAAGTTGTCACTAAGGGGGGATAGGCTCTAGTGCCTCCTTCCTTCTCCTATTGTGTCATATTTGTAAATCCTTCAATCCTATCCCAAGTTGTTCTTAAGGGGGGATGTTAGGATATTCCGACACATAGGAAATAGTTAAGTTCAACTTGGTCTAGTATAGAGTTAGGTAAAGTGTGTTTCTTTACCGTTGTACATTTTGTAACTTACAATCTGACGGTCACGATATGTAGTGATCCGACGGTTCACTCTCTCCTCGGTATTACCGACACTTGATCCGTGGCTTAACACCCGATTGGTCCATGAGTTCTATCTAAAGCGCATGGAGGGTCATTGTTCGGGTAATCCGTGCATGAGAGAAGCTTATGTAAATTTTCATTCTTTGATTGATAAATTTCCTGTAGTAGCCACGTTGGCGCAGGCCGTGGACTGTTTCCCTCTTTGAGGGTTTTAACCACGTCAAAAATACTGGTGATTGATCTGTGATCTGGTTGTGAGCGGTGTCCTTTTTGTGTTCTTTCTGAGGAACTTACCTTGTAAATTCCTACAAATTCGACTCTGTCTCAAAAGAAATGACAGGCAGAAAGCAAATAGAATCAGGAACACAATTATAATGACATTGTCGACCTTCACTACAATACGCACCAGCAATCCACTCACAGTGTGAGCACTACGCACCAGGCACTAGCAATACGCATTAGGTAATACACCGCACCAATTGAAGGCTTCAGGTATACTTTACAACCGTTCCCGTCTTGCACAGCCACAACTCAAACACAGCGTACTCCGCAGGAAACAACGCTATATTCAGTGATCAACAGCGTTCCCCGTATACCTCAAAATTTGAGAGTTTGTTTTAAAAAACAGGCTTCTGGCAATCGATTGAAAACTACCACGTACACAGCGAATCCTCTCAGCACTAGCACCAGATCGGCTTCAATGTAGCCAGCGCTCCACGATGAAATCAATGGAAGCCTCGTTCCACCGTTCAGGATGGCTCTCTACGCACGCAGAGACACCACGCACCGCCTCCAGGCAGCACCTCCAGGAAGCAAAGAAATGACCTCTACGCACAACAGGCACCAAGCACGTAATACACAGCTCCACGCTTTTGCGCTCCACCCTCAGCATGCTCCACCTCCCACTGCTCTGATATCACTTGTTGGAGATCAGATGCACAGCAGAAATTAAACAAAAAATATACCGCTGATATGTCAAGCACACAAGACACAAGAATTTAACGTGGTTCACCCAACCAATCTGGGCTACGTCCACTCAACATAGGCATCGGCAATTTATTATTCAAACAGGAGATTACAAAATGAAATCCTCACAAAACTCTCACCCTCATAGCAAACAATCCGAATGGTTGCGTGTTATATAGCAAAAAGAATCTAACAACCTCATTAACTCACTCACATCAAATATAGGAGGCATTAATCATCTCCCAACAACGTGGAGCTAATCTAAGAATTGAATTTCTATTGTTGTCACCTACAGAGATTTTTGCCTATTTTATTCAAAACAGAAAATCTCAACATGGTATAGATTCCCTGGTTAAGAACACAAATGTTTGGCGTTGTTTACCTGGATTACAAATAATTTGTGTGGACTGTAGATTTAAAAATAGAATATTAAAGTGTATGAATAGTTTTTTGACCGCTCAAATAGATATGAATTCAGTATTATCAATTTTTTTTTTAATATTTAATTTTTCAAAAATATCGTCATAATCTTACAATTTTTGACCGCTCAAATAGATATGAATTCAGCATTATCAAAAACTTTTTTAATCTTTAGTTTTTCAAAAATATCGTCATAATCTTACAATTTCTTTTATTACTTTTAAAACTTATTTGTATGTTATTTGTACTGCGCGTTCTTGTGGAGTCCATCATAGCATTTTCCTTCCAAACAGGGGTCTGAATTTTTAGGGCTTTTATGTTTTAGACTTCAACATGTGTCTGGGCTGTCGTAAGAAGCCATCGGCATTGACGGGTGGTTATACATTTGTAATGACTTGGGAACTCTGACCCTGCATGGGCGAAGAGGTAGGACCCAAGCGCATCAGCTGGTCAGCGCATACATTTCTTCAGGGCCTCAACCGTATGTGGGCGCGATGCGTGGGTCTGCTGTACCGTTGGGAGTTAAATGTGGCCATGAAAAAAAATAATGGGCGCGATGCGTGGGTCTGCTGTACCGTTGGGAGTTAAATGTGGCCATGAAAAAAAATAATGCAAAGAGCAGTTAATGCATATAGAAATGAAATGTAAATGATATAATATTGTCAATTTTAAAGGGGATATTTATTTTGGAATATTATCCATCTTTTTATTATAAATATTTTATTGAGTTTAGGGTTGGAAGGAGTGCAATAGGGTTGTCTCTTTAAGGTGTTTGTATAATAGGGTTTTAGTGGGAGAAAGAGCCGGACAGGAAATGAAGAGGCAATGCCGCCCCCTGCCGCCATGGTAGGAGGGCCTACATATTATGTAAACTTTGTTCTTGTTAGGTAAACTTTGCTCATGCCAACGAGATGAAGGATTCAGATTCCTGTAGCACTGTATTTACAACAACTTTGTGCATGTAATAGTTTGTGGTTTAGTTTGTTGTTCGGTTTTATGTTTTATTCACCGTAGTGGTCTTATGTGAAGTAGATTGTTGTTAGTTTTTTTTAGTCATCCTTGAATTTTGTTTGTTTTCTTTTGTTGGCCTTCTTTGCGAGAGGGAGAGAGTAAAGATTTTGTCCCCATCACAATTTAAATTACATAAGGTGTGGGCTATATATATATGATTCTTTGCCCACTACATAAAACATTTAAAGGCCCCTTATCATCAACGCGTCAACCAGATGGTAGTGGTGGGGCATTGCAACAAGGCTTAGACCTCGCACCTCAATGTGGCAATGGAATAGGTCTATATATATATAGTAATTTATAAAGAGGAACCAATATATTAAATGATGAGAATATATATATGAAGTAGTCAACCCTAGATTTGGATTATAATATATAGATATCGTTGACCTTGATACATATCATGGGTTATATTGAGTGGTGTGGATTTTACATGATACATATAATATATTTGGTTGTATATATACCTATATTGGACTTAATATATGTAAATTATTGTAGAATGTAGATATATCACGTGGGTGTAATACTTGCAACAAATTTTAAATAACGTGGATATAAATACCTATATATATAGGGTTAAAACTATTGCAATGGACTTGCCAGTCAAAAGATCACACAAGTGCCACATGGCACGTTAATATTTTCATGCCCAAATTTTCAATGTCGTTGACCTTGATACATATCATCGGTTATATTGAGTGGTGTGGATTTTACATGATACATATAATATATTTCGTTGTATATATACCTATCTTGGACTTAATATATGTAAATTACTGTAGAATGTAGATATATCACGTGGGTGTAATACTTGCAACAAATTTCAAATAAGGTGGATATATATATATATATATAAAAGTTAAAACTATTGCAATGGACTTACTAGTCAAAAGATCACACAAGTGCCACATGGCACGTTAATATTTTCATGCCCAAATTTTCAATGCTTGAGTCTTCTTATAGCGTAACTTTGATTCGAGATTTTGGAAATTTTACATCATAATAAAGCTCGCATTGAGTTGTACATCATGACAACATTATTATCTAATTTCACAAGTTTATAGAAAATGACATTTTTCCATGATCTTATTTTCTTTTCTATCATTAAGAATTATATTTAAAGCATAAATCACACCTTTCGCAACCCAAAATATTACAAGGGGAAGGTAATGAGTGTTACAAGTTTCATATGATGAACCATTTATGATTTGGCCAGGCTTATGCGAGCTCACTACCCATAATAGCTCTAGCGATCATTTCACAAAATTGAATCCCTTCTGCAAATTTTATATTGATATTTATAGAGCAAAACCCTAGCTCTAAAGATCCTTAAATAAACAATTTTTTAACCTATGGAGTCCTAGGAGGGGGTGCCCCTAGTCATAACTAGGTGCTAGGATTCAAATGGAATCGATGGTTTTCCCATGTAAATCATAGTTTGAACTTTAGGGTGTGTTGCAATTCACTTTGAAGAGTCATTTAGGGACATATTTTTGAATTTTCTTCACGAGTATGAAAAGAAATCCGAGCAGCGAAAAATAGTTTTGTAGCTTTCAACACTTTTGTTTGGTCAAGGCCCATGTGAGCACACTATGCATAATCACTAAAGCTAGTTTGGTGATGAAGGTTAAAATATGTGTGGGCATTTTGGATAAAGGTGGAAAACTCATTGTGCAATTTGAGAACCCTAGCTTTGTGTAATTTGAAAACACTAGTTTTGTGGATTTTCAAATCTCTATTTTTTTGCAATTTGAATACCCTAATTTTGTGGAATTTGAAAACCATAGTTTTATGTAACTTGAAAACCCTAGTTATGTGAAACTTTAAGACCCTAGTAATGTGGAATGTGGAAAATCCAACATAATGAGTTCATATTTGGGTGCATGATTAGGCAATCTAAACAAGCACGCCATATTGACCTTGCATTGCAAATTGGGAACTTTTTTCGATGTATATTCAGATGGAACTTGAAAACCCTGGTTTTGTGCAATTTGAAAACCCTATTTTTGTGGAAATTGAACACCCTAGTAATGTGGAATTTGATGGAATGGATTTGTATGGGTATAATTGTTGATTATACCATTATGACTAATTTGCACCCAACACAAGATAAGATATGTCCATAAACGACACACATAAGTGACATAATTAAGTTATGCTCCATAAGAAACGTACATAAATGATACTCATCAAAGTCAGACATGTAGTCAACCTTCCATATGATATTTTTGACGGTGTTGGAAATATGTTAGCCAAGGGGATCTCCTTGATATGAAGTCCCAACTAGACCTCACACCGTTTGTTGTATGAGTCCCATCCAGTATATAAAGGCTCGATTTCCATATACGTAGAGATCTTCCTTGCCTCTGGCTATGAGCACATGAGAGTGTTATGCTGGTATCTTCAAACAACAAGGTAAGTGTGCCTGGTGAGTGCGTAATGTAACTCGTGTCTAGGTTCTCTTACTGCAAAGGGGAAGATAAAAGTGAGCCTCTAAGTGAGAGGTAATAGTACCACCCAGGAAGAGATACATGCGAACAAGAAATGTTTGTATAGCACCTAGCGACATAGTCCATAGCAAATGTGGTGGTCGTTAAAACCAAAGTGAAGGTGAGAACACATACACCACCCATCATAGTAGTCCACACAGTGATGGCCATTAAAATCCAAAAAACAAAAATGATCTGTCAAGTATCCTGCAAATTAGTCCATAAGGATGTGACAATGATGATAACCAATACACAAAGGTAGTCTGTTTAGTATCTCGCGGACTAGTCCATAGGGACGAGACAACAATGAAAACTAATATAGCACATTAACAACAATCTAACTACTAAAACAATCGAAGTAGTTCAACTATCATAGTACGAGTGAAACAAACATGCATTAAAAATCCTAAAAGAATAGTCTTACAAACATCTACAAAACATGCATGAAAACATGTTGGCCTTAATAGGCTTCTGAATTAAGGGAAATTCCCAAGACACATTTGTACACCATACATCACTAGTCCCATTAGTGGGACATTGGAGCCACTCCTCGCTCGTCAAAGAAATGAATGTCTACTATCAAGGCTATTTGGGAGGAGCGAAGGTGAAAAATCCTCGCTCATACAATGGGAGAGGTATATATAGCCAAGGGTGATGCTTGACCCTTGTGACTCTTAGACTACCCTCATGACCATTGAATTTCCTATGACTTTTCAACTGACATGAATCTTCAAATTTTTGTGTGTGTCCATTGGACTTTCACTTTACATTACATTCACTTACAACAATTATGGCCCATAGTGGTGATGTGGCCTTGACAACTCAAGACACAACATGACATGACACTCCTGACATGTACTGGTTGGTTGTGGTGTCCATCTCAAGCTGTTGCACTGCTAAGTAATGGATGTACTCTCAGGTTGTCTTCTCCTCCAAATGGCTTGATGTTGTAGGGTCTTTGATTGTCTTGGTCTTGCAATATGGCTTTGTGCATCTATTCCTTTCACCTACTACTTCTTTTGTCCATCCAACTGCAGGTAAGTTTTCTAGCATGTGTGGTTCTTCTTCATGCCTTTCGTCATCTTTCCATGATCTATCAGTGTACATGTTCCTGCAATTCACTCATGACGGGATGAAATCAAATACAAAACCTCCTAGTCTAACATGATGCATTGTTTTCCGTGTTCTGAGGCCGAAACAAATGGAAAGCTAGGAAGAGGGCGCAGTAACTGTGCACTGCGTAGCTCCAGGTGAAAATGAGGGGGGAATGGTCACTGAGACTGCGCAGAGTGCAACTCAAGCTTGGACAAGGAACTCTGGGGCACAGTCTTCACTATCCAGGAAAACTATGCAAACGCCACTAGGAGGTAGATTGGCGTAGTCAAGGACACCAATGGCAACTACAAGGTGGGAACCTAAGGGGCACCTCTGCGGAGTCTCTAGAGGGAAGACAACACAGGATAGAAGAGGGACCAGAGGATAGTTCTATGCAGTGTTTGAGAGCAGTGAGTACCAGTTGATGGAAGTCAGTGGGAGGACATCTCTACATAATTTCTCGGAGCATTACAGGATTAGGTCTCTGCACAATGTGGAGTTCCCACAAGCATGAAGGAGGATTGGTTATTTTTCTTTCGAATTGCATAGTTCAGATAGGCAATGAGGCAGTTTCTTCACATTTCTGGTAAGGAAGAGAGGTTTCTCACCTCTGGGATTATGCAACTAACTGGGAGGATAGCCTTAAGCACTGTGTAGTTCCAGATAGTAGAGAAGCACCACAGAGTGCTGAGACTACACAGTGAAGCTTAGTCAGGGTCTCGGGAAGTGAAGTTGTTTCTTCAATATATTTTTAGGAAAATGGCTAATTGTGAGAGGCAAGTGAACTTGTGATGACTTGACATTGTGACCACACACTTCGCATACTTCGACAACATTACAACACTTACCAACGTGACAACGTAGCAAGTCATTACCCTCTGTGGGACTGTTTAGAGTTGAAAGTGACAAGTGTGACATGTGGGATAGACCTTTGGACGACTGCGATGACACTTGTGCGACAATGCTTACAACTTTGTGCGTGAGTGTGATGGGTGTTCACATAGCTGAGACAATCCAAACACATAAAGACAAATGTTAGAAATCATGAGAACAATATCAGAAGCATGGAAAAGAAATCAACATGCCAAAAGATGATAGTTGGTTAAGAAATCAAAAGGGAGAAAGACACGTAGACGAAACACATGGAATGAATTTTATTGTTTTCAACTATGCACGTCATTGAATACATAATGATATGACAATGATAAGTAGTGCTTCAAACTACACTAAGAGGTGTATTTCAAAATATGTGCTTTATTTTTTGTAACTACCATCCAAGGGTTGTGCATCAGATGGAGTCTCCATGTAGTCCTGGTCTTCTATCATACCTTGGGTTCCTTGTTCTGCTTATCTCCTTCCTCAGCTCCTTGAGAGTCCTCTAACATGTCATTCTTCTTGTGATCACTGAGAGACACATCTACCCAATTTCAGTGCGCAGTTACTAGTCCGGGAAGAGGCCCTGGGAAGACACATCTTCATAGTTTCAAGATACAAGGTAGACTGAGCAACTAAGGGATGAAACTACATAATTTTAGGATGCAAGGCATTGTTGCAGGATGAGGTCCTGGGAGGACACATCTGCGCAAATTCAGGATGCAAGGAAAATTGGGCAGCTGAGGGAAAAAACATTATATTTTCTAGAGACAATGGGCTCTTGCTAAGGGAAGAAGACTGGAGGAAACCATTGTGTAGTTTTGAATGCTAAGGGAGGCTAGGCAGATTTCTCCTTGAAGAAAAAAAAATTCCTTTGCATAAAAATGGATAATCCCCATCCCCAAAGATGACACGTACTGTGTAAAGATAAAATCATGAATGACTCTTAAGATCGAGTAAGGGAGCTTTAGATCATCAACTTACCAAATAAGTGACTAAGGAATGGTCGATCATAGGATCGACAGTAGGCTCTAAAATTTGAGTGCAGGCCAAAATTTTGGAGGGTGTTGCAACCGTTGCAACACTCGCTGACACACTTGTTAAATTCCAGCTTCTATGTCTTGGTTCGTTCAATGCAGGGCCTTGGTCCATCAAAGAGTATTGATTCATAGTGTAGATTACTTCGACTTCCCCACTTACCCCATAGACAAACATGGTTTGCCTTGTACCAACTCAGTTGAACACAATACAAGATTCAGCTAGATCAAATTGTTTCAAATTAGGAAGGGTATTTTGTCTCAAGAGCTTAATATTTTTAGAGTATAGGTTTTCATCTCTCATGTTGCTCCATTTCCAGTAGGCCTAGACAGTACCCCGGTGGAGTCATGCAAGAACACAATCATTTCTCCATTGGCATCGATTCTGGATAGTACCCCAACGGAGTTGCTTGCTTCACCTCTCCGCGTAGGAAACCTTTCTCTTCTTTTTCCTTTGTTACTTTTGAAAGAGAATTGTGCATCATCACTTACTTATTTTTGGGGCAGAAGAGGCATCCCAACTTATTGAGAGAATGGGAGGTTGTTCCTTAAAAGAAGTATGTAAAGACCTCTAATTCAGGTTTTCTCATTTAGATTTTTCTACTTCTCTATTTCTACTAGTTGGATAAGCTTGAACACACCAAAGAAGGAACTGAGTATGGGCATGACATTTCCCAAACTAGAAATATATTCATGGTTAGAACAAAGCTCTCCTTATGGATGAATCATATTTTCCTTCAAGACTTCATTGGCCAAAAGTTACAACCAAACACAAGGAAGACAAACATAGGACTGGCCAAGGGCTCCAGTGTCACAAGACTCTTTGAATGTCAACCACATAAACCTTTAGAAGCCAGGATACATGTCCTGTCACCACACGTATTCGCATAGTGAAAATAAAAGGAAAACCGAATAAGGAAGGAAACAAAATAAAAACAAAGAAGACAAAGAATCAGGAAACCAAAATCGAAGGACAAGAGAAAACTAACTAAAGCAAACACGATGTGAAACCAGAATAAAAAAAAACCAGAAATAACTACCAGGAATAAGTGAAAGATGAGTGCAAGGAAAGGAAAACTAAGATGCAACGAATCCCACTCCCATCCTAATAGCTAGACGATAAGGTTTACATGTAATGAAATTTCCAGTGAAGCCACCACAGTCGTTCCTGACCTGTATCCACAAAGATATGAACAATTAGAACAGATAAAAAGTGATGTGCAATAGAAAATACAGAAACTTGAAAATTTTGCACATGGGAAGGAAGGTCTTTCCAGTGGGCAAAAGGACGTGTTAAAAACACTACTTTTACCCAATGCACATGCTTACCTCTTTTATGGATACCACTTTTCAATAAACCTCGGAAACCTCTTGCAGGCGTATCATCGTCTGCACCCAGCTTCTTAGCAAGTCTGAGGAAGGATTTAAACTTCTTGCCTGCAATAGAGCTTTCTAAGTAAGATTATTCCATCCCTTTACTGAGCTGATTGTAAAATTCATGATGACCATGTTGAAAGGCTCTTGATCTCTAAAAATTTTAATTTTTGATTCAATAAGGAGGATCACAATGGGAATGTTGTAAAGAAAAATAGATCTAATTATCCTTGGTGGTCATGCCAAGACAGTGAAGACCTGCCATAACCATGAGCGAAGACTGAAGTGCCTCACTTGCTTGAAGCAACGGTCATCGAATGTGGTAATGGGAAAATGATAACCCGAATGAGAGTCACCCAAGATAGAGAAATTATCAAATGAGCTAGTTAAGACGTCAAATTCTTGGTTTGCAATGAAAAATGAAAAATCCATTTAAGCAATCTTGTAAACACTCCAAATAATGGAACCAAGTTCATTGTGAGCTATATATGGCAGACAGATTTGCAGTGTAAGGTTTGCAAGAAGGCCTACAAGCTGACCGTGAAGAGGGAAATTCGATAAGTATGATTGCAGGAAAAGACAGTATTTGAGATGATCAACTTCACAATTCCATGACTTCATGAGAGATGAACATTCCAAAACTGAGTTTGACGTAAGAGATTTTCATGAAGAGGAATGAGCTGTAACAGATTCATGAATTCATCCATACATGAAGTTTTCAAAATTTGAAAGATCACACTCGGAATACCAAACATTTGTTACACAGGGATCCACACCAAATGAAAGCATGCAGATAGATGAATTGTGCGTGAGAAACTATATGTGATTGGTTTGGGAGGCTTACCAGAGTCATGGAGTCTTGACATAACCATCAACAGACATTAAAGTGCCTCGAATCCCTGGCATGTCATGTAACTTTCCATAACTGTAGAATCACATTTTGAAACTTCAACCAGATCATGCATGGCTTGAGGGTGGTTGTTGTTGCTAAATTCAAAAGTACTATCTGGATGGCAACCATCTCTGTCACAAAATTCACTAGACTTTTCATCTTCAAAAACAATTAGATTACTCAATTGAAGAGGATCTTCTGATGGTACGTCCAAAGATAAATTAATTGGTGAGCTTGCATGAGAAAGTTTATTTAATGAGTTGTCTTCCTACAAAAGAAGGGATGACAGGGAACGAGTGGGACACTATATGATTAGACTATTTTTAATTTTATCATGGAAAGCCTTACTGCCTTGTGTCAATCGAGGATATAACTTATCAGATGAAGAAGTAAGAGAACATGGAGTATCTTGGCCACATGTAGATGCATTGTGAATGATAGGACACAAGGGAAAGCGAGGTGAAGAGGAAGTTTTGATATGGATGTTTTCTTTGACCATAATGTAGTCTAGATCTAAGTTAGAGTCTTCTTGAGAAAATTGAAGATCACATGATGTAGTTGGGAATTCTTCACAGCATATGGCAGCATGGGAGTGATGACTACCAATGACTGGGGTTGATCGAAAGAATTGATTGTACAGGATGTTCCACTGATATTTGTAGATTGATAATCATTCAAGAATGAAAGCTCATTGTTTTGATGTGGACAATTTTGAAACAAAGAGGGAATATTGATAGTGTCCTCTTCTTTCTGTTCCTCTATCTATGTAATGTGACTGTCTTGTGCCTAATCACAATTTGATCCAGCAACTAGAGAATGAAGAGAATGCGAAAAACTGGCTGGTGAAGCAGATTAATTAAGCAAGTCATACTACAAGGACTCATGGCTTGTAGATGATATAGGATTGAAGAGATGCACATCAAATTCGAGACTTCAGTTATGAATGGGGACATCCTCTTACAGAATGGAGGAGTGAGTCTTCATTGTAGGCACTTGAGCCATTATGGAATTTCCTCCATTTAAGCAGGAGATAGACGAGAAGATGGGCTAGGGACATGTTGCACAAATTTCTTGGCTTCATGATCACTGCAAGGGGGAACCCACATTGGGACCAGAAAAGGAGGAGGACAAGGAAAAAATATGGTAGTGGTCTCCTCCTCTGCAATATTAGGTGCCTCATGATCCGCAAGAGTTTCGGAGGAAGGGAAAAAAGGAGGTTCACCATATTGGGAGACATTCACCAAGTGTTTAAACTCTTGTCTCAAAAAATCTGAGTTCAAATTTTTGTCAGGAATTTTGTGATAGAAGTGAAGGAACCGATTAGAAAAGTCCTCATCTGATTCATCATGATTCATTCTTAAATAATATATTCTTTCAAAGACATCTTGGTGGTTATACTTATCTAAATATTTATACAGCATCCTACCAAGGTGACCAAATGAATGGATGGAAGAAATGGGTAATGTATGGCACCATTGTTTAACACGACCTTTGAATGTGAGGGTGAGTATATAGCCATGACATCTTCAGAACCTACTTTGTGACAGAGACAGACACAGATAACTTGAAACAGATGTTCATGAAAATATGATTCACCCTCACCATCAAACTTAAGTTTGGACAGGTCATGAATAGTGGTCTTCTCGTCCGCATGGCTTGATGTTGCAGGTTCTTCGATGGTCTTGATCTTTCAAGATGATTTTGTGCATGTGTTCCTTTCGCCTACTGCTCCTTTTTTCCATCCAATTGTAGGTAAGTTTTCTAGCATATGAGGTCCTTCTTCCTACCTTTCATCATCCCACCATGATCTATCAGTGTACCTATTCCTGCGATTCACTCATGACGGGAAGAAATCAAATCCAAAACCTCCTTGTCTAGCATGATGCATTGTTTTCTATGTTTTGGGCCTGGAGCAGATGACAAGCTGGGAAGAGGGCCCAGTAACTGTGCACTGCGCAGCTCCAGGTGACAAGGAGGGGGGAATTGTAACTGAGACTATGCAAAGTGTAGCTCATGCTTGGACAAGGAACTTTGGGGCACAATGTTCATTGTCTCGGAAAATTGCACAAAGGCCACTAGGAGGCAGAATTGCATAATTAAGAAGAGTAGTGGCACATGCAAGGTGGGAACCTGAGGGACAACTCTTCATAGTTTCGAGAGGGAAGACAAGGAAATAAAACAAAGGGACAAGAGGATAGTTCTGCACAATTTTTTAGAGTAGCGAGTCTCAATTGAGGGCAGTCGTTGGGAGGACATCTTTGTGAAATTTTTAGGAGTAGTGCAAGCTCAAGTCTCTATGCAATGTGGGGTTCCAAAAAGCAAGAGGGAGGCTTGATGACTATTATTTCGAAGTGCATAGTTCAGATAGGAAATGAGGCAATTTCTGCACAGTTCTAGGAAGGAAGACACGCTGCTCACCTTTGGGATTACACAGTGCAATTGATTGGGAGGACAATCTCAAGCACTACATAATTCCAAATAAAAGACTAGCATCACTGAGGGTTGAGACTGCATAGTGTACCTCAGTCAGGTTTTGAGTAAGTGTTCTTTTGTCAACATATTTTCATGAAAATGGATAAGTGTGAGAGGCAAGTGAACTTGTGATGACTCGACATTGTGATCACACACTTAGCATACTTCGACAACATGACAACACTGACCATCATGACAACATATTAAAGAATGACACTCAATGGGACTGTCTAGAGCTAAAAGTGACAAGTGTGACACTTGGGATAGACCTTTGGATGACCGTGACGATACTTGTCCGACGACGCTTACAAATTTGTGTGTGAGTGCGATGGGTGGTCATATAGTTAAGAGAACCGAAATGCACAAAGATAATCCTTATAAATAACCAGAACAAGATCAGATCACAAGAATGGAAAAACAATAAACATGCCAAAAGATGAAAACTGATTAAGTAACAAAAATAGGCAAGACACGTAGAGGAAACATATAAAATCATTTTTATTGCTTGCAACTATTCACATAATTGAATGCAGAAGGATATGAAAATGATAAGAATTCCTTCAAGCTACACTAAGAGGTGTATTTCAAAATATGTGCTTTGTTTTTCATACTTACCCTCCAAGGGTTGTGCATCAGATGGGGTCTTCATGTGGCCCTGGTCTTTTATCATACCTTGGGTTCCTTCATCTACTTATCTCCTTCCTCGACGCCTTGAGAGTCCTCTAGCATGTCATCCTTCTTGTGATCACTAAGGGACACATATGCATAGTTTTGAATGGGAAATGATTGTTGTGGGATGAGGCTCTAGGAGGACACACCTGTGTAGTTTCAGGATGCAAGGCATACTAAGTAGTTGTGTGAAAAAAAATATGTAGTTTCAGGATGCAAGGCACTATTACAGGATGAGGTCCTAGGAGTACACATCTCCACTGTTTCAAGATGTAAGGTAGACTGGGAAGCTGAGGTAAAAAACTGTGTAGTTTTTGGAGAAAGTGGGTTCTAGTTGCAGGAAGAACACAGGAGGAAATCACTGTGCAATTTTGAATGCTAAGGGAAGCTAGATAGATTTCACCTTGAAGCAAAACAAACTTCCCTTTGCATAACAATGATAATCCCCATCCCCAAGTATGACACGTACTGTGTAACAATAAAAGCATGAATGGCTCTTAAGATAAAAAAAGGGGAGCTTTAGAACATCAAATTACCAAATAAGTGACTAAGGAACAACCGATCATAGGATCCACAGTAGGCTCCAAAATTTGAGTACAAGCCAAAATTTTGGAGGGTGTTGTAGCTGCTATAACAGATACCTTCCATAAGTAATATAGTTAAGGCTCATTGCACTAAAGAAGTGTGCGAAAGCCACGATACATCATATTAGTTGTCACATATAAGTGATGCATATTTACTAACAAGGCATATGTAATGCACATAATAAATGAACCATGGCAACCAACACATATACATCAATGTACATAAGGAATGCACTATCAACCCAATAAAAAATCAATGCCTTGAGAGTCCATTAATGCAGCATTGAGGGTTTTATTTCCTCTACCTAATAGGACAACTAATATTCATTTTCCCGTCCATTACCTTTTGAGGAAACCACTGCATAGATGTGCCTTCCAAAAAATGGTGTGCTAACATGTGATTCCACTAAATAAAAAAAGCATACTATGATCATGATAATTGATAAAAATTAATAAAGTATTCATTGAACCTGGTTGTAAAATATATGAGATGTGATCATAATATATTGAAATACTTGATTGGTCCTCCTCTACATTTATATGCTGACCAACAGGGAGTGATACACAATCCTAGCTATCAACCTAATCTATGGATTCACAATTGTCCCATTCACTACTACCACATTTTTCATAGAAGCAAAGAGTTTTCTCATTCCTATTTCACGTCTATAATTTTCTGATTTTTGAATTCAATGAAATTCACAAGTTCCCTAAATAGTGTTGCATTCATATAAACGCATTTTATCTACATCAACCATCTCAGGAAAAAAAAATTATGTGTGTGATTTCTTGGTTGATTGGTGTTCTCACATTCTAAAAATATTGGCTTATTTGTTGTATGCTTACATTCGCTAAAGGGGACTATACATGTTCAGGAGTGGCTTCTCAAATGTTGCATTGTTCAATAAGAGAATGCTCCATATGGAGTTCTCCTTGAATAATTTATGCATCATACGCCTCTCTAATTTCATCCATACTATAATCAACTCGAAGAAAATTAACCACCATATGATCCTCCACAACAATTTGTTTTGATAGAATATTCATTGGAGGTTCATCTATTATTCTAGAAATTGGATTATCCATTTTTAAAACCCTACATTTTCCATACATATCCTCGCATGTTCTCTTTCTTCAATGATATTTTCTATGGGATATTTTTTCCTTGATGACTTCAAGTTCCAACTGCAATGGGTTCCCAAATTTATATGGTTTTCAATTACAATTATACAACATTGTATTACAATCATAAATAAATATACAAATTGTCCTTGAATTACAAAAAAAATCCTCCAATTATACAAGAAAAAAAATATTGGCTCCCAATCTTACAAAAAAGGATAAAAATGTCTTCCAATTTTAGAGCAGGATAAAAAAAATCCTTCAAATTGCGTGAGGAGACAAAAATTGTTTTCCAATTCCTTAACATGACAATAATCGTCTTATTTAATCAGATTATATTTTATTAGATAAATTTTGTCTTCTAGCTACACAATGACAAAAAATCTTGATTACTATTAACAAAAATGTATAAAAATCTTCTTTCCAACTACACAAAAACTCATACCAAGTTTTAAGAAAAATGCTACCTTTTTGTTGGTTCACTAGATTAGTTTTTGGGTGTCGGGTGAGTGGCAAGCACATAGTGATAATGCTGGTAGAAAATGTGGTCACACATTCTTAGGATAATTCACACATTGTTGTAAACACCCACATGTTATAAAAAATGCACACATGTTCCTATGATTAATGTCCCTTGCATTAACTTCCCTACCTACATTCCTCCCTTTCCCTCTCTTGTTAGCTCAATAATACTAGGAATATATATGCATTATATAATGCATGCATTCTTATATATCTATATTCCTCCATGTATCCTTTCTCTCACCCTCTCTCTCTCTCTCTCTCTTCCCCCCTTCACTCTTTGTCTCTCCCTCTTTAACCCCCCTCCATCTCTGTTGATATCTCCCTTCCTATCTCCTCTCTCTCTACCCCACACTCAGTTCCTCACTATCCCTTTCCATATCTTCCCCATCACTCCTCACTCTCTTTGTTGCTCTCTTTTTGTATTTCTTCTTTCGTCTCTACCCCCCACCACCATATCTATATATATCTTCCTCCCCCTATCCTATATCTCTCTCCATATCTCCCCCATAATTATATCTCCCTCTATATTTTTATCTTTGTCATTTCCCCCTCCACTCTCTCCATCCATCCCTTTCTCCTTCTCTGTTACTTTATCTCCACCTGTCTCTCTCTTCTTCCCATTCTATGTTTATCTTCTTCCACTCTCCTTCCCCTTTCAATCTACCTCCCCTCCTTCACTCCCTCCTCCCTCCCTATCTCCATCCATCTCAATATATTTCTCTCCCCCCCCACTCTGTATCTCTCTATATATGTTGACATAGTTTTATGTGTCTCTTTATTTATTATTCCCTCTATGTATCTATCTCCATCCCTCTCTCCCTCTATCTCTCTTTCTCACTACCACATTATCTTTCTCCCCCATACCTCCCTGTCTCCTCTTTCTCACTCTCTATCTCCACCTCTCTCTCTTCTTCCCTCTATATCTCTATCTTCTTACACTCTCTCCCTATTCCTTGCTTTTCTATCTCTCCCATCCCTTCCTTCTCTCTATTTCTCTCCCCCAAACTCTCTATCTCTATATTTCCATTTACATATTTTTCTATGTATCTCTATCTCTTATTAACTGTATGTCTTTATCTCCACTCCTATATCCTTCTATCATTCTATCTCTCTCCCTCTCTCCTCCATCAACCTCCCTCTTCCTCTCACTCTCTCTCTTTATCTCTCTCTTACTCCCTCTTTATACACCCCCCTATATATATATATATATATATATATATATATATATATATATATATAGATATATATATATATATCCATCTCTCCTCTCTCCTTCACTCCCTCTTCTCTCTCTTTTTCCCCTCCTCTCTAACAATATTCCTCTTTGTTCCCCCTTCACAATGGTCATCCCTCTCTCTCTCCTCATCTGTCACTTTTTATCTCCACCTCTATCTCTTCTTCCATCTATATCTCTCTTTCACCATTCTCTCCCTAGGCCCTCTCTCTTTTTTCTATCTCTATCTCTCTCAATCCCACTCGCCTCCTCTATCTCTCTCCTCCCTTCTTATCTTGTTATGTCTCTCTTTCCCTACCCCCATTCTCTACCTTTGTATTTCCACTTACATATTTTTTTTTATCTCCATATCTCTTATTCACTCTCGATCTCTATCTCCCTTCATCTCTTCTTCTCTCTCTCCTTCACTCCTTCCCTATATCTCTCCTTCTCTTCCCCATTACAAAAACACACACACAGACACTACATATCACTCTCTAGTTATTTTCCATTAACTCTCAAGCTCACTATTTCCATTTACATATTTTTATATGCCTCTTTATATCATCTTCCTTCTTTGTCTCTATTTCCCTCCCTCTCTCATTCACTCCCTCAATATCTCTATGTATATCTTGCTCTCTCTCTCCCCTCCATCTTTCTCTCAACCTCCCTGTTATCGGGAAAACTAGTGTCCATTCAGAGCTGCTAGTCCCACTAAGATGGGTAGCTATCTTAGAAAAAAACAAACTAAATTCACTTGTGTTTTCCTTTATGAGAGATAGATGAGAAAGAAGCAGAGAGTACTAGCCTCAGTCTTTCACTTAGCTTCTTGCTTGCTTCCTTTCCCCTTTGAAAAAAATTCACCACTCTTTCCTCACTTGTCCTGCTTCAAAGAACATCTGTGGAGTCAAAGCAGCATGATACCATCAAAGCATAGAGATCTATAATCATAAACAATATAGGATCATATATATATTAACCATACAAATGCATATATCAAGACAAGATTCAGAGATACACAAACATATGGAGGAAAACTCAAATAGCTTTATTGATAGAAGTCGTAGAAGAGAGGATTACAACCTATTGGTCTGACCCAGCACCATCCTCCCAGCATGCAAGCCCTCTTCAACTCATGAAAAGCTTAGATCACCAAACAATGTTGCACAAAGAAACCAACATCACTTCCTTACAAAATACAAGATTCCAGCCTTTGGATCTCTAGGATGAGGGACCCATATATAGATGTTTGCAGGTGGGTGAGTCAGCTTTTGGATTTTGATTATGATTAGTGTCCTCTCTCTGATAGTTCTTGGTTCCACTTGGAGATTCATGATCCCTTACTCATCCTTGGGCGAATTCAGAGAGGCAAGTGTCAAATGGGCAATTTCTAGAAGATTCTTTGGGTTTCCACCTGGCCAACTGCCTTTTCCATTTGTCTTCTCTTGCTCATCGCACCCCACAGAAGGGATTTTTAGTATGCATCACACTTTTTGCATGTGGTAGGTGAGATGCATTGCACCCTTAACACTGAGCAGTCTATATGGTCCAGTTCTGAGTAGTTTTTGAGGGAGAACTTCTAGGAGATGATGTAACTAGCTAACCTTGTTCCTTTAGGGTATGAAACAACACTTTTAGGGACTTAGAAGCCCTTGGTTTATGGAAATATGTGATTGGGGTTGCAGTGCCCAAATATGTCTATAAAAGTTGCCCCCTAAAGTATGAGGTCGTAAATCTTCAGATGTCGGGTGAAATGCTTTACCATGAGGATCCAAGGTTTTTCGAATTGGAAGATGACCTGTAATAAGATACAATACAATACATTATCTTCATAATATTTTCATGACCTAGCTGAGGCGAGCATTCCCGTGCTCAGCTTTATAAATTTATTTTCATGTACATAGGACAGACAACCGTCTGTGTGGCAGATTGATGATTCTGGTAGAGCCATCATCCTTTGGCTTGGATGATTATCTGTGCAACAATGATGTACATTTGATGTTTTTATTTTCCTGAATATATCGTATCCAGGATGGATGAAACTAGATCCGGGGTCTTCAAAACTCATTCAATCGTCACCCGATGTACAAGTCGATCCATGTGAAAAGATGTTCTGGCTTCGAAGATGGAAATACATTGCCTGATTACCAGCCAATGATGTAAGTTGTTAACAGGTGAGAGAGGAACCACTGATAATGATAATGACCCTCAAGGTACTGCAGTAAAATTCACATGGTGTGAATACATGAGTCGATGTTGAACACCATGCACAATTTTTTGGTCGAAGGCCATTAATGTAAACCTGTCGCCGGAAGTGAGAAACTTGCCATTGAGGCATGCAAGCTTCAAAGTACTGAAAGGGTTGTTCCTAAGTCGACTTCTTGGATAATGAGCTGATGTTGACAAGAAGTGACCCATCGTAGGAAGGCATTAATGAATCCCACATCTACGACATGGAATGGAGCAAATGATTTTGTGGAGGTGAAAATGTTTTGATGATACAAGGTTCAGGATGACGGTCATGAAAGAATGAAGCGTGAAGGTATTGCAACGGATGAGAGAAAAGCTGGGTCAGTGAATTCTCTGAGTGACCTCTCTTGAACATATTGGTGACACTGAAATGGATTGGTAGCGTTAACCCCAAAAATGGATGGTACAATGGACCAATGGTAATAGGACTGGTGAACGGAATAACCCAACCTGACTCAATCATGGTGATGGAGTAAAATTGTCATGTTCAAGAGCGACCTGCTACCAATAAAGTTTCTTCAAGTTTTCTTCCCAATTTTTCCCCAGTCGTTTCTGACCAGTACCTCTTTATGTTTGTCAAGCTTGAGGAGGATAACATATGTTTGTTCTATAATTTTCCCTTTGGGCAAACCCATCGCTATGTTTTAACGAGCCTAGCGACAGTGAAACTCGCTCTTGTCTGCATTGACAAGTTTATCGCTATTGTTTTAACGAGCTTAATGACAATGATAACTCGGTTCTTTTCAATTTTAGAGAGTCTGAAAAGAGACAAAAAGGAAAATCCAGTATTTCTTTTTCGTAATGTAATCCCTTAAGTCCAAAAAGTGTAAAACAATACAAAAGGGATGACTTTTCGATAGTTTTAACGAGTTGAACAAGACAAATGCTCAATAGTTTTGTGTAATGATCCCTCAGGTCCAAAAAGATTAAAATCTACAGGAGGGATAACACTTCCAATCGCTTTAACGAGCTGGAGAGGCCAATCGCTCGTCAATATTTTCATGTTTTACAAGTCAGATGAAAAGAGCTTAAAGGAGACTTGTTTTTTGAGGAACGAGTGATGTTTTCATATAGTAGCTGGTTCCATGTAAGGTTTGGAACTTTTTGATCATGACAGTGTAAAGAAGGTGGCTAATAGGATCACTTGTAGCAACTGTTCCTCAAAAGGGGTAAACAATCAAATGGAGGCATATGATCGGCTAAAAGAGAGTGGAGGTGATGGTAAGAACACGACCAAGGCTCAAAAGATGATAATAATGCGATCGCAATGGTTATTTATTGGAGGTGGGTTCATTTTTTAATGAGCTTAAACCTTGGGGGAACATTTGGTCATGGCTAGGTTTATTTTTTAACGAGCTTGAACGTCGCGTAAAACTGCTCGTGATAATGGCCATTGATATTCGATTCACCATTAACACTATGTTCTTTTGACGGTCATACTACCCGTTCAATTGCTCCATCAAACTGATTAGAAATGAGAATACATGGTTGAAAAATGATTTTAAAAACTAATACCCTACTTGAATTATGTGAAAAGTAACTTAAAAGTAGTTTTTACCCCTCATTTTACCATTTCATTTGAATTTGGGATTGTTGGAGCTCTGGAGGTGTTTTCCCCCTTGATTTTCATCAGCTAATTCTGGGAGATTCTGTGGACGATTTTTAGCACCGTTTGGACCAGGTAGGAGCTAAACCTAAGCTCTTTAATTGCATTCTATCCTTTCTAGATTTTGAGCATGTTTTCCTGCTTTTCTGAGCCACTGGGGTTTGAAACATTCGTTCTTCCCCCATCACACCTAGTACACATCAAAAGGTGCGATGCATACTAGGCTGGCCACTGGCCAGTCAATATGCATCTCATCCAGTACATAGATAGGGTGCAATGGGCGCAAGGAGGAAAAATTTTGCACTGATTTTTCATGGAAATTTTGCCTTTTTTTTTTTCCAAATTAGGATCCTAATTCTTATCTTGTTTGTTTTTCAGAGATTCATCGGAGAAGAATGGTTTTTACATAGCATGAACGTGAGCATGAAGAAGAGGACATGGTTGCCTTACATGATCCGGGTATGGTGACTGCATTGCGGAACTGTGGCTTGCTCAAGTTCTTCCGCATATCTAGCATGAGGCAACAAATCAACTTGTTGCAATATTTCCTTGATGCATGGGATCCTACCAACCAAGTGTTCCAAATTAGAGGTAAACCCATCCCTTTGACTGTTGAGGACATCTACTTCTTGACTGGTTTATCGAGGCGAGGTGCCCCTCTCTCACTATCGGGTTCTACCCATGGGGGTGAATCTGTGAGGGATTATATTCGCCAATACTCTAGAGAAGGATCTCATCCGAGTAGGGATGGCAAGATCAGTATCCAAGATGTCACCGACTGGTCCTTGAGGACTATTTTATTCACCTTCGCTAGATTGGCTAGTAGTGTGGCCCTTCACTTGGCCAACAGGTCTTATATGTAGTACACCTTAGAATGCCTCGAACCAAAGGTATTCAACTAGTGTGATGGAGCACTTCCGGTGATAAAAGAACAGCTTACCAAGGTAAAAAATGGAAGATACAAGAACTTTGGCTATGGTTCTATTCTGACCACTTTCGCCTTGGAGAAGATCCCACTGATGTAGCCACAGTACATTTCACTCGGGTTGCAACCACCGACTGAGCCATGGATGCAGAGATGGGTTGACCTTATGGCCAGACATGCTGGTCAATTGCAAGTTTCCTTCTCTGATGCCTTCTTCGAGTGGTTCAACTGTCAGCATATGGTTTATGCCAAGTGTCCGTATGCTGGGATGGATTTTCAGGGTGACCTCGATTTGGTGTTACCGATTGGCGACCAGTGGGGCGTCATAGGTAAAAATCTCTGACTACATACTTGTTTACTGCTTTTATAATGTTCTTGTGCTTTTTAAATGTTTATGAAGACTAATCAAAACTCATGTGTTCGTGCAGATATTGGACCAGTGCGACCAATAGTGTGCCTAAGAGTAGAAGCTGTTGTTCCAGTAGGAGAGGCTGTAGGGAGGGTTGTCCTTCGCAATCTGGATGTAACCGAGACTCTTGTAGTGTTGCAGGATTAGATCGAGGGTCTCACCCTTGGTATTCAGGATGTGAGGACCGACGAGATGCCTCTAAGATTACAACACCATACCACTGGCGTGTCGAGCCGATGGACTAGGCTCTTACGCATGATTGCACAGGTGGTGACCTGTTATCACCAGTACCATTAGACTAGGGTGCCAACTAGCATTTTTAGTTTTTAGGTCATATGACCGATTTTGTCCTGGACACAGAACACTATGTACAAACTATAAACAGTTATATATATTTTTTATTTTCAGAGCTTTATTTTGGTTAAGTTATATGATCTTGATGCAAATATTGATGAAATGCTTTTCTTTTATAAATGTTGCAAGTGTCTATATAACACATAATTTGCTAATGAATCAGTTAATGTGTTTAAGTTTCTGGAAATGTGTTAATATTGAATAGAATCAAACTGCCTCTCCAAAATCTTGACCCTTAGGAACATACAATAGATAGTTGGATTCCAAACGGAATAGATGCCGGTAAGCTATAGAATGACGAGTTATGAGTCTAGCTTGATGACAAGTTGGCATATGCCATGCACGATGGTATCAGAGAGGAGATCAATCAACGTGTTGTATTCAACGATGTTGTTTGTCGATCGACCAATACATTCCCCTCTAAAACTCACTAACTCGCTGCTTGGATCAAATATGGCCCAAGCTACAGAAGATAGGTTCTGCGTACTACGACTTGCTCCGTCAGCGTATCCAACAAATGATTCCAATAGGTTTGACATCTGCAACAAAATGCAAAAGTGGATTACCTAACCAAAATGATCACTCTTAACAAAAACAAAAATGTAACAAAAGCATATGAAGAGGTTACTACGCTGAGTCAAGCATATTAATTCTTAAGGTACAACCCATTTCGAGGTTGCGACAGTGGAATCCCATCGTAATCTACTAGCTCGTAGGATCCTTTTGCTAATACATGCTTAACAATATAGGGA
The DNA here is from genome assembly GCA_031772625.1 of Pinus tabuliformis. Classification (NCBI taxonomy): domain Eukaryota; kingdom Viridiplantae; phylum Streptophyta; class Pinopsida; order Pinales; family Pinaceae; genus Pinus; species Pinus tabuliformis. The sequence continues at coordinate 682,988,008 of CM062819.1, forward strand.
CCCATCCACAAAGACTGGAACTTACCTGCTCCCAATTTATCGGATTCCTGGTCGTAAAGTAAGACCAGGTCACCTTCTGAGAAGACATGGGGTTTGACATTCTTGTCAAACTACACCTTGACTCGTTTCTTATGTGCTTCATTAGCCAAGGCGGTGTCACGACGGGTTTCATCCAGTTGGATTAATTCCAAGAAACGAGCCTCCTCCTCTGAAGTTCCGGGGAGTAGGTCGACTGTGAGCTTAACGGACGAAATTTCGCACTGAACTACTAAGATCGCTTCCAAGCCATACACCAGCTGAAAGGGTGTAAACCCGGTCACATTTCTCACTGATGTCTGGTATGTCGACAAGGCTGAGTACAGGATTAGGTGCCAACTCTATTTATGGACTCTAATCATCCTTTGCAGCATGTGCTTCAGGACTTTGTTGATCGCCTAAACTTGCCCGTTAGCTTGCGGATAATACGGAGTAGAGCTGTCGTGGGACAATCCTAATTTGGCAGCCAATTCAACGATCATGTGATTGTAGAAATGTGATCCATGATCTATAACTATAGCTTGTGGAACATCGAATCTAGAGACTACATGATTGAAAAAGAAAAGAGCAGTCGTTTCGCCGCTGTTGTTTAATGTAGGCATCGCCTCGGCCCATTTCGTAAAACAGTCAACTGCGACTATGATATACCCATGCCCCCCCAGCTGAGGTGGGGTTACATGTCATGAAATCTATGCCACATTTGGAAAATGGTCCAACAGAAACTACTGACTGCAGAGGTGCAGGCGGTATTCTGGTTTTGCGGTCGAAGATTTGACGAGCATGGCAACTTTTGACTGCGGTTATGCAATCCTTGAACATTGTTGGCCAAAAGTATCCTGCTTGTAAAATATTTTGTGCCATAGTATAACTAGATTGACGCCCCCCACACGCGCCTGAATGAAAATCATTCAAGACTTTTTCAGCCTCCTCATGGATGAGGCGCCTTCACATAACTGTATCGATACCATGATGGTAAAGTGTATCATCGACGATCATGTAGTCTTTTGCTTGGTATCGAGTACATCATTGTTCTGAGCAAGAGGTATTAGACCTATATGTTTGGGTTTGGAGATAGATGATTATATCTCCATACCACGTATTGCTTGAAGATATCATAAAGAAAGATTCATCCACGATTGTTGCTTTGGATGTTGAATCATTGGACGACGATGGGAAGTCACATAGTAACTCCGCGAAAACCAGAGAATTTTTTCATTTGGATTTTACGAATTCCAGATCAAACTCTTGCAAAATTGCTATCCATTTCAAATATTTTCCCCCAAGCAATTGTCATGACAAGATGCAAGTCATGGGGTTGTAATCTAACAAAATGGTAGTTTTTCAAAAGAGGACATAGTGTCGAAATCTCTGTACTACTTGAACAACTACGAGAGCTAGCTTTTCAACATAGGAGTACTTGCTTTCTGTATCATTTAAGTTTCGACTTAAATAATAGACAGGATGTTTGATTCCATTGTCTTCTTGAACTAAAACCATTGCGATGGTTGTATCTGCTGTAGCAAGATACAGGTTAAAGTCTTTTTGATAATCAAGAGCGTACATTAATAATTCTTTGATTAGGGATTCCTTTAGAGCATCAAAGGAAGCTTGCGCAACTTGATCCCAGTTGAAGGGCACTTGTTTTTTCAATAGACATGTATAACCTTTGGCAAGTTTGGCATAATTTTGAATGAACCTCCTCAGAAAGTTTGCTTTCCCTTGGAGTTTCTGAATCTGAAGCAAATTTGAAGGTGGAGGCATATCGACGATTACCTGAACCTTACATGGGTCGTCCTTTGAAACCGCAAAGCCAAGTAAATGACCAGAACTGACACAAAACACACATTTGTGTGGATTGAGTGGTATCTTGTAGTGTCAACAACGTAGGAATATAGCTCTCAAATGCCACGGATGATCAGTCCACTTTCGTGAATGAGCCGAAAGATCGTCGAGATATGGTTGAACGATGTTCTTGATGTCATGGAAGGCATAATTCATAGCCCTCTGAAAAGTTGCCCCTGCGTTCTTTAAACCAAATGGTAGCTTGCGGTACGTGAATGGGCCCCACGGACAAATAAATGCAGTCTTTGACTAGTCCTATGGTTGGATATTTATTTGATTATACCCGGAAAATCCATCCATAAATGAAAATATTTCGCATCCAACGCATTCATCAATTATCTGGTCGACAAAGGGTGTAGGGTAGTTGTCCTTTGGGCAAGCTTGATTTACATCGCTGTAATCGACACACACTCTAATTGTTCCTTACTTTTTCATCACAGGAATAGTGTTCGATACCCAATCAGTTAGAGGAACCAGGTAAATGAAACCAGCATGGAGAAGTTTTTCAACTTCTTCCTTGATGGCAGAAGCTTTCTTCGGGTGCACCTGCCGAAGCCATTGTCATAGTGGTTTGACATCTAGATACATCTTGATTTCGTGTTCAACTATGCTCGAGTCAATGCCTGGCATTTCTTCATATGACCATGCAAAGACATCTCTGAACTCGCGAAAGAGAGCATAATATACTTCCAGTTCTGAAGAAGAACAAGATTTGCCGACATGAATATTCTCTACAACATCTGGTTTGGTCGAGATATTTATGGCGATAGTTTCTTCAATATTGGATAGATTTTGCTTGGAATCCACCGTATTTATAGTATTTGATAGAAAATAAAAAACTTAAGGATGATTAAGGTCGCTAGAGCAATCTTCGTTGTAATCCGGAAGATGGGAACGATGGTGGTAATCTTCCCATTGCGCCCCCTCTATCATCATTGAATAAACAATTCCGTCTTCTGTAGAATGTACATGTGACCAAGGATCTGAAGAGGTACCATATTCCTTAGACCTATCTACCCAAATGCTTGATGAGCATTGATTTGAGTTTGGCGCCCATGCCGAGAACATTGATTGCTACAATATTTCTATTGGGCTTGGAGGCAATACCTGGTGATGATCCATGCTAACATCGTATTCTGAGATCTTCTGAATAGAAGATACCATATTGCAGGTTTCCATTGTGGCCACTTCCGCCAGATTGTTTAGAGGTATTAGGGAAAAAGTACCCATCAATGTAGGGTCTTTTAGCAGGCCTACTCCGATATTTTGAAGTAATTGAGAGCTTTCGTGGATCATCGAGATGCTTCCCATAACTTGTGAACTATTGGGGAGAAAGCTTTGTTGGTCGATGATTGTAATTACTCCTTGCAAAGGAAATGTAATCTTTCTGAAGTATGTTGACACAACAACAGCCATAGCTTAAATCTAGGGCCTTCCTAGTAGGATTTTGTAATCGAGGTTTCCATCGATAACTTCAACATCAATTTCTACTATTTTTCCCCCCCAATTCAACTTGCAAGTTACTTAAAATCCTGTACAGGGTGTATGTTCATCCGTCGAATGCTTTTAATGTCGTTGATGATCTGGACAAGGGTGATGATCCTAAAGTTTTCCAGCAACTCATTGACATAATACATGTAGATGCCCCCTCATCAATAATTGTTTGGTGAACAGTTTTGTTGAGGGCTTTCACTTGAATGAGGAAAGTGAGTTGAGCTGGTAACTGAGGTTCATATCCTTTATGATTAAAGGCCACAAGATTGGAATCCACTGGGTCAATTCCACCTATTGCTGATAATAGAGCTGGCTTTTGGGAGGGGCAATTTTACAGTACTTCAAGTGTCGACATAGCGAACGACGATTGGGCCAGGTCCTCTACTATATTATAATTCTGTGCTACTCTGGCACGAGGATTAAATGTCGATTTGTGTACTACTCCCTTTGGCTGCTTTATTGTTAGTTCAGGAATGATGGGTGGCACAACTTTGGTCGAAGTTGTTGTTGAACTACTAGGTTGATCATTAGCCTTGTTGTTCGATAGCTGTGGATTTCCGTAATCTTTATTCCTTGTCAATATCAAAGCATCCTTTTGCTATTTCAAAATGGATAGCATAAGCACTTGGGATGGGGAAGCATTGTCGCTAGCAACCAGATTGGTTTCTGGGTTCAGAAACGGATCGGTCAGTACTTCTGAAGTTTTTGAATTCTTAAAGAATTTCTTAATATCAGCTTTATGTGGACAATCTCTCGTCCAATGATCATCATCGCATATCTGACACCCCAAAGGAGGTTTCCTTTGCCTAGAAGGGTTTGCAGAAGATTTTTCAGGAGACGAATCATCTTGTTTCTTCTTTTTCCCTTTCTTTTTCTTCTTCCCTCCTGGTTGCTTCGGTTATTTTCCTTTGTCGGTCGACATGGCATTAACCTTCGAGGCGAGAAGTTATTTATTTGCATTTTGACCAGAAACCGTACGGGCTTTCTTCGATGTAGCCTTTGCGGTTTTTGTGCTAGTCGTACCTATCACGCCATCGTCAACATGAGAGTCTTTGTTTGATTTAGGAGGAGGAATGGAAAACTCTGGTCTAGCAACATCAGGGATTTTGTTGTAGAACGTGCCAGATTGAGTATAGATCAAGTCTAGATATTGCGCATGAGCAATGACTTGCTCTTCAGTGACGACTCCCCCCTTAGCCACATCCTCTGTAATAGAAGGTAACGATGACTTAATAAACCATTTAGCTAGTAGCTGATCAGGAACATATGTTTTTACCATTCTACGATGACGTCGCCACTCATGAATATGATCAGATATGTGAGTGGCTGTCATCTGCTTGAAATTGGTAAGAAGCTCCGTTTTTGTTTCGTACCTTATTGGTAACTGAAAATGGGTTAAAAAGGTGGTGGCAAGGGTGCTGAAGTTATCAAATGAAGCTCTAGGAAATTCGATATACCATTTTGCTGCCAGACGAGTTAACTTTCACTGAAAAAGGTGAAGCCTAATCGAATCATCATTGAGAGTGTTGGACGAACACCACAGATGAAAGGTGATTACATGGTTCGACGGATCTTCACCAAGATTTCCATTGAATTTAGGAATATTTGGTGGAATTTTATGAGGAATCGCCGGCCACCAAGGGGCATAAGCAATTGGATCGTTTGTTAGCCGATTTAGATCTAGTAATTCTAAAGTCGCCACGAAGGGCAACTATTGATTCAGGTTTGGCGAAGCATACCCAGGATAAGATGGGATTGCCTGAGCAGTAGGTCTTTGCATACCAGCATAATGTATTTGATGCTGATAACTTTGATAAGGTTGATGGGCATAACCATTATGATATGATTGATGTTGACCGTTTTGAATATACGGCTGCCCATTACCCGCAAAGCTTTGTTGCTCAGGTCCTCGATAAGCTTGTTGGAATTTCAGTTGTTGATATTGTACTAGCCATGGTTGTGAAGCCATTTGTTGTTGTCCAATACTAGTTGTCTGACCAAGATGAGGGGTAATAGTACCCACTTGAGCCTGAGTCACTCCAGTTAAGGAGCCACTAATCGGCGATTGTGATTCTGTTGTGGAGACAAGAGGATGTTGTGTTACGACCTGAGAAACTTGAGGTTGGCATGTAATAGGCAATGCTTGTACTTGCGACACCATCACAATAGCTGGAGTAGCGGAGATATTCGACATAGGTAGACTTGGTTGCATTGAGTATACAACCCTTGGTTGTTAAGGCAGTATTGGCACCCAACCACTGGATGTGATCCCAGTTTGACCCAAATTCTATTGTGAACTCTCATATGGTTGTTCTCCCGGAGGGAACAATGAAAGGGCATACTGCCCCCCATATGGTGGTAATCCAGTGCCCAAAGGAAATATTGGCCTTTGGAGATCGAACTGCCCAAATTGATACTGCTGCGAAGGATTAATTTGCTGAGACTCAACATAAGAAATTCCAGATATTGTTCTGGACGAACAAAGGGGAACAGACCATACTGTTGAAATAGTCCCTGGGTGGAATTCCTCTAGCGGTTGAGAGCTAGTTGGGACAAATGGTATACCAGCGATCATTTTCAGAGTGGTGACAAATGGTTCTGCTGCCACCGTATTGGACGACACAGTCTTAGATGTCGATGGTTGTCCAAACATATCGAGTCTATCCAAAAGACTTCCTAGCGATTCTACAGGAACTTGCGATGAAGGGAGACTAACTCCTAAAGTAGAAGGATATAGGTGGATCCCAGTCCCAATATGCAATGGAGTACTGGATGGAACATCCTCCACAATTTTTTCTATAACAATAAATCTAGGTGGAAGAGGTAGACCGTCAGGTCTGTAAAATATTTCTGGTGCCGAAGAAGGTGTAGAATCTGCAGTGACAGATGTTGGAGGGGTGACACCTTTTGAATCAACCCTAGATGGAGTTGGTTCAGGAATAGAAGTGTTTACCATTACACTAGGACCAGTTCTAGTGTCCTCTTGTAATTATGGAACTTCTTCTGTAGAGGCAGGGATACCAGAAATAGTTGGAGTAACTGGAGTCTCTAAGGATGTTGAAACAAAAGTTTCAAACAAATTAGGAGACTTTGACCCAGTTAAACGAGATCGCTTGGCCCGAAATGGTTTTGTTTCCAAAGTCAAAGACGGTTGACTCGTTAGTATCCACGAATGACGGGGTTTCGATTGACTTTCTTCCACGATTGCAGATTACTTGATCAACTCAAAATAAAGAGGGGAAAATGTGATTCCGAATTAAATTAATTTTAGACGCTTTGACACAACTTGCTTTTTCAATTTTTAAGAGTCAAGAAAAAGGTAAAGATGACTCTAGCCGCCTTTGATTTTTAATGAGCCTGAAGTGACAAGTGCTCAGATGGACCTTTTCTATTAAGAAGTCTGAAAAGGAATGAAAGAGACTACTCTGGAAATCTAGACAAAGGGATTACCAAACCAATCACAAAATTTCAGAATACTTTTTACGGTACGGCAGTCAATCTTCCCGAATGCTGTGTTCAGTGCATTGCGATTGATAGGGCGGCAGACACGGCTTCCTAAGGATAAAGGATATAGTGTATTGTGGTCTCCCAATATATACTCGATGGTACGTGGGAGCACAAGTCCGTACTGGCACTTGTTGTCTCAAAGAGGAGGAATCACCCAACCTACGATGAAAGTGATAGTTACCAGGCTTTACGACGCCGGAATACGTCTCTAGCCTAGACTTCTAAATGTTGTGCATTAGGTTCCAAAGTGTTTTTATGTTCATTGAATTTATTTTACAATTGATCTTTCTTAAGAAGTTTTCCTTTAAGGTTCACCGCGTGATGTAGATATACAATTCCTAAATATGCAATCTAAGATGATAAACAGTCGTTTACTCTTCTTTTCGCAATGAAAATCCTAGCTACTAAGGAAAGAGAAGCGAAATTCTTTCAACATAGAGTAGAGAGCACACACTAGATGCACTATCCTAAATCAAAATCAACAAGCAGTCTAAATGCAAATGCACATGCATGTATTTGTTTTCCGCTTTCTTAATGTGTGAATGACAAAAAGAATGCTAAGTACAAATCTAAACTATCTTTTCTCTCAAAGCGACAGTACTAACAATTTTCTCTTCAAAAGACGAAAGGAAGACAAGGACGACACTTTGCGATTTTGAATTGAAAACTACTTTCGACACTTGAAATACTATTAATTCAAATCAAATACAAGAGTAATAGTGTAATCGACTATCAAAAAGAGGAGGATTCTTTTCTTTGATTGAAAATGACACTTGCGACACTTTCAAATCAAAAGATGACAGTTCGATTAAGCTACTGTTTGTAAAGGAGAACTATAAATGGCGAAAAATACATAAAAAAATTCACAATTCTTTGTACAATGGAGGCTGAGTAATGCAAATGAAGGGAGTTTCAACAGTGGTATACTAATCACAAACAACAAAACTCCTGAATAAAGCTGAAGAGAGTGAAGAAAAAACCAACATCTGGAGGCAGAAACAATCTTATCTGATCATCGCACCTGTAACACAAGGAAACAGGTATGCATCTCACCTACAGCACACAGGAGGTGCGATGCATCTAGACTATCAAAAGGAGACAGTGCGATGGTCAAGGGATGAGACTTAAACTTGGTTTTTGGTCACATTTTGCAGCTTATTTCAACGATTTAATGCTGAGCTAATGATAGTTAGTAAATACAAAGTGTAGGGGGTGATCTAATGAGGTTACTTGAGCTACCACCACGGCACTTAGGATGTTTGCAAGTTGGTTGTTTAGTTTATAAACAAAACCGGAGATGGACTGAAGCAGCATTGATTTACTTTGCACTTTCATAGAAAATGTTGTTCGAAGGCTAGCTGGCTTGACTTCAGGCTCCATCTGTAGTCTATAAAGCAAACAAATATAAACAAGCAAATAAGCTATTCACTCCCCAGCAGAGTCACCATTTTGTTATCGGGAAAACTAGAGTCCATTCAGAGTTGCTAGTCCCACTAAGAAGGGTAGCTATCTTGAAAACAAACAAACTAAAGTCACTTGTGTTTTCCTTTATGAGAGATAGATGAGAAAGAAGTAGAGAGTACCAATCTCAGTCTTTCGCTTGGCTCCTTGTTTGTTTCCTTTCACCTTTGACAGAAATTCACCACTCTTTCCTCACTTGTCCCACTTCAAAGAACACCTGTGGATTCAAAGCAACATAATACCATCAAAGCATAGATATATATAATCATAAACAATATAGGATCATATATATATTAACCATACAAATGCATATATCAAGACAAGATTCAAAGATACACAAACATATGGAGGAAAACTCAAATAGCTTTATTGATAGAAGTAGTAGAAGAGAGGATTACAACCCATTGGTCTGACCCAGTGCCATCTTCCTAGCATGAAAGCCCTATTCACCTCATGAAAAGCTTAGATCACCAAACAATGTTGCACAAAGAAACCAACAGCACTTCCTTACAAAATACAAGATTCCAGCCTTTGGATCTCTAGGATGAGGAATCCATATATAGATGTTTGCAGGTGGGTGAGTCAGCTTCTGGGATTTTGATTAGTGTCCTCTCTCTGATAGTTCTTGGTTCCACTTGGAGATTCATGATCCCTTACTCATCCCTGGGTGAACTCAGAGAGGCAAGTGTGAAATGGGCAGTTTCTAGAAGATTCTCTGGGTTTCCACCTAGCCAACTGCCTCTGCCATTTGTCTGCTCTCGCTCATCGCACCCCACAGAGGGGCTTTTCAGTATGCATCGCACTTTTTACATGTGGCAGGTGAGATGCATCACACCCTTAGCACTAAGAAGTCTGTATGGTCCAGTTTTGCCTAGTTCTGAGTAGTTTTTCAGGGAGAACTTCTAGGAGATGATGTAATCAGTTGACCTTGTTCCTTTAGGGTATGAAACAATGCTGTTAGGGACTTAGAAGCCCTTGGTTTATGGACATATGTGATTGGGGTTGCAGTACCAAAATATGTCTATAACACTCCCTCCATGTCTCTCCCTCTCCTTCCCTCACTATATATATACCTCCTTGGGCCCATAACTGTCTCTCTCTCTCCCTCTCTCTCTCTTTTTGCCTCTCCATCTCCCTCTCTATATATCTCTTCCTCCTCTCTCCCCCATATACCTTTATCTATTTTTCCCTCCTTATATTCTTGTCTCTCTCTCTCTCTCTCTCTCTCACTCACACACTCTTTCTCTCTCTCTTTCTCCTCTTCTCTCTTCTTATTCTTCTCCCTTCCCAATCCAATATCTTCACCCCTCCTCTCCTTCTCTCTCACTTTATCTCTCCACATATCTCTCTCTTCTTCCCTCTCTATATTTCTATTCTTTTACTCTCTCTCCTTCCTCGATAGCTCTCTTATGCTTATCTCCTTCCTTTTTATGTGTCTCCTCCCCTCCTCTTTCCCTAGCCTTTATCTCTTTATTTCTATTTACATATATGTTTGTGTCTCCCTATATATTCTTCCCTCTCTATCTCTATCCTGCTCCCTCCCTCCTGTCTCTCTACCTCACTTTATTACTATCTCTCTCCCTCACTCCCGCATCATGCACTCTCTCTCTCTACCTCTTACTCTTTCTATTTTTCTCTTCTTGCTTCAATCTCCCCCTCTTTCCCCCTCACATTACTTCTCTACCTATATATTTTATTATCTCTCTCTCCCCCCTAATTCTCTATCTCTCCATTTCCATTTACATATTTAAATATGTCTCTTTTTTTCTTCTTCTACTTCTTCTTCTCTCTCTCTCTCCCCCCCCCCCCCCCCCTCTCTCTCTTATAGATATATATATATCTATATATATATATATATATATATATATATATATATATATATATATATATATATATATATATATAGGTTGGCTAACCCGTGCACCTAGCCACATGTCACTGAACTATGCCTGTTAGGGGGATGAGAATTCCCTCATTAATGATAGTGCAACTTGACTCAGTGCCATTAGTGATTCCAGGGCAAGGCATAGGGGAATTGAGGTCCTTTTTAAAGGTGTGGTGTACTATTATTTGCACCCTAATGAATTAAGCATTCATTATTGCTTCAAGCTCAATATTGTAGTTGCATTGAGTGAGCCGCATATGAGTATAACCAATTTCATTCCTAAGATGGCGCCAAACCCAGGAACATCATGACTTGTTGGAACCATCTCTTCTCACTAGGATACCATCTCTCCTAGCCCAACAAGGTTAGGGAAGTCAGGTTCAGGCTTCATCAACTCATCTGGACCTAAGCTTAACAGACTTGGTTAGGGAGCAAGGCAGCCTTACCTTATCTTCTGAGGTTACCACCCGTCCTGGTGATACAACGAGTGGTCCCAAGGGGGCTAGCAGGTTTTCTCTCCCAGTCTCCTCCTTATAGGAGGGGGTTGTCCCGTTGCCGAAAATCTTTTTCTATTATTATCTAAAGTGTGCTCTTTATATATATATATATATATATATATATATATATATATATATATATATATATATATATATATATATATATATATATATATATATATATATATATATATATATATATATATATATATATATATATATATGTATGTATATTTGTATATCTCTTGTTTCCTATATCTCCCACAGTTTTCCCCTCATTTCACATCTCTCGCCCTCTCTCTCTCCCATCCATCTTTAACTCTATCTCCCACCATCTCTCTCCCTCTCTCTCTCCCATCCATATTTAACTCTATCTCCCTCCATCTCTATCCCTCTCCCTTACTCCCTCACTATCTCTATCCTTGTCTCCACCATCACTCTCTCTCTTCACCTCTTCATCTCTCTCTTTATCTCTCTTTTCCTCCCTCTACCCCCTCAGATCTATCCCTTCATCCCTTCGTATCTTGTTCTCTATTTATTTCTCTCTCACCTCTCCTGCTTGTATCTCAATATTTCTATTTTTCCCTTACTCTTTCTCGGTGAGCGCATAGAGCAGGGTTACACATTTTGGCGAGAGAGGGCACATTTTGGGTGAAAAACAACAAACCGATCAAGCCATTTTAATTACTTGATCAAGCAATAATTGAGCCCTTGATCGAGTTGTTTGAGGTATTAAACAATGTAACCCGAGGTTATCTACGAGCTTGATCAAGCCATGTTTTTGAAATTTCCCGCCAATACAACCTAGGCACGGAATTAAAAAAGGTTGTTTGATCGAGCCTTAATCATAGATCTAGCCTTAAATCAAGATAGAGCCTTAAGGTTAGATCTAGCCTTAAAGATAGATTGAGCTTTAAAGCTAGATCGAGCCCTTATTTAACCACATTAAGGGCTTGATTGAGCATTTCTTAAACCGTCGATTGAGCTAATTTAATTTCAAACTCAAGTGTACGATCGAGCATTTTAAGTGCTCGATGAAGCTTCTGAAGTCCTAACAATCACATCTTTAGCACCCCTTTTGCACATTTCTCTGCAACCCCATTTTTTACCTTAATGGATTTAGGGTAAAATTTGTCCTTCGATCGTGTTTGATTTGTGAAAGAATCCTCTATGTAATGGCATATTATTTTGAGACTTTCAAATTCATATGGTATTTTTCATCTAATTTATTTTAAAAATAATGCTTGAAATATTTTTTCACAATTTCAAAGGGGCTGAATAAAAAATCAATAACGTAAAATATTCACAATGGAAGAATTTCAAAAAATACCACTATCTTTGTTTACGTGTCCTCTTCAAAAGGGTACTCTTGGTTTTTTAATTTATTTAAAGATTTTAATAAAATATTACATGAACACAAGTGTCTCCAAAATGCAATTGAAATATTACTTCACCAACTTTGAAAAACAATAACAAATATAATTTTGCATTAAAGAAATTAATATGAATAACTTGGTTCTCTCTATGTATATCATTCCCATATATATATTTCTTAAAAATTACACACTTTAGACTAAGCTATGCTACATGAACGCATGCATACCTCTTAAGATGTGCAAAAAATAGCAAGGACACATATTTCATTTAATGGAAAAATGAGAGATTATACGACACTATTTTTTTTTGACCCAACATCTTATCTCGCACTGGCCCAGGTAGTTGTGCTTTCATTGCATTTTATCTTTTTCTTTATAGTGTGTGTTTGCTTACTTGCTTTGTTGTCTAACTAGAAGATGATCTCTTGACTTGGTTGCAATCTAGTTCCAAGCTTGCCTTAGTGACCTGCACAATCCTTGAGGGAAACCAGCCTTGCTCTCGGGAAATGTGTAGTTCAAGCCAACAGTGAGCTTCGGCTCCAGAATTGCGCAGACCCAGTTGAAAGCCTGCCTTCATTTGGGAAACTGTGCAAAGCATGACAGGCTACCAGAGCCACTCAGCAGGGGAATTGCGCAAAAGCTTTCCCTCAACAAATACCCAATGCATGAGCTAGTGAGTCGTTAAGTTTCCTCTGGAACTACACAATCTCTAAAAATAAAAAATAAAAAGAAAAAAAAACATAAAAAAAAAAGAAAGAAGAAAAAAACATCCCTAAAAAATAGGGAAGTCAGAGTTACACTTGAGTTATTTTTTGAAATTGTTTCCATGTGTTGATTTTTCCTAGATTTCTTGCCTTCATGTCATAAACCATAAATCGACCAAATCTATTTAATAAACACTACCATACCTAATTTACACATTTGATCTTCGAGCTTTGGCATTCTCGAGGAGATCTAGGAACCTTCGACACAGTCATCGCAACTTTTCCAGGTAAGCCTTTCTTTTCTAATCTTTTGCTGCTTTTTCTATCGCTTTTGGTTGCTTTTCTTGTGAGAATGTTGTTTTACCCATTTTATTGAATGAGGACTAGTGTTTTGATTTTCTTTATATTGTAGAAGTGTTTTTTTAAGTTTTTCATTTCCTTTCCCAAGTATGACATGCATAACCCAATTTTTGTACTAACGGTCGATGTTACGATGACTCTCTCCACATGCTTCATTGTTCTTCAGTTTGATCGATTCTTACACTTGTCTTTTTTGCATGCATCATCATTCACTTAGATCTATACGCAACTTCACTTCTACTTTCAAATCTTCTCATTTTTCAAGTTGCCATCAGGCATATCTAAGCTTCCTTAGCTCTTCTTCTCCTGACATGCAATACGCATTTCTGGATCTTAAGGCTCTACCTTGGCTCCAAAAATTGCACAGAGGCTACCCAGCCTTGGCTCCAACTGCATACTATGTAGTTCCAGGAGCCATTCATGAAGCCTTGGCCATTGGGATTGCGCAATGCACAATCCTAGCTAGCTCAAGCCAAACTGAACTGTGTATTGCGCAATTCTAGTCAGCATCACCTCCTCATTGGCAACTTGGACTGCGCAATGCGTAGATCTAGCTAGTAGTTAGACACATCTGAGAGCCAGAATTGTGCAATCCTTCCCAGTAGTTGCCCAGTTTGTTGCTTGGTTTGTTCTTGAAGTGATTTTGATTTCAAGCTAACACTTGCATGCCATGTGTGTCCTCTCTATCTCTAGGTATAACATTTCTTGAGAAACTCTTCATAGTTACAGACAACATGGCTTCCAAGAGAACTACATCAAAAGACATTGTTGAAAGTAGCACTGGAGATGTAGTTGAACAGGTGTCAGTGTACTTGCTAGTCTATGTAGACACAAAGTTGTTCATAGAGAAGGGCATGAAGATATCATTGTAGGAAATCAAGGATATCTTTCCAGGGAAATTCAAGGATCTAGAAGATCGACAGGTCTATGTCAACATTCACAAATTAGGCTTACATAAGGTTGCATGGAGGTAACCCACCTTCCCATGTGCGTACATCATTCACTAGATTGTCTCACATACAGATCCTGAGACTATGACATTGAGGAATGCCAATGGAACACAAATTGCTACTTTTAGGATGGAAAACTATCATCATATGTATCACCTACCTCAACTGGTGAACTACATGGATGCACTTTTCTATTCCACCCACAACAATGTGAATACTAGAGATATCATAAAGCATTGGGTGAAAGAGCTGTCGAATTTTAAATTGGCACCTAGTAATGTTTACAAGACTAAGTCACTTAGAAAGGCCTACCAACCCTTGGTCATATTTGCATGCCGACTGTACAATGAAAAGGGCATGGAGCCCTTTCCACAGAATTGGGTGGTCGTGTTAGACTAGTTAAAAAATAGCGAAGGCCATTTAATTGGTCAGATCTGTTGCCTCTTCAGTTGAAAGTGCATGTGACTAATGCTTGGAATATGCCCAAGGATGAGTAAGAAAGATTCTATATGTCTGCATACCTACTTTATGCAATCTGTGCCCAACATCAGTTTCTTGGCATGGGTTGGACATGGACACCATTAGAGACTGTCATGAATATTTATTTCAAGTTTCTTTCTGAGTGAAGTTACCAAAGAGTCATGGTGAGGCTATCTGACCAGTTCATCATCCTGGTTTACAAGTTGATCTTTGAGAATGATCCACCTTGCATGCCCCAAGAAGCGATGGAGGCAATACTTAACATTGTAGATTGGTATGCCTCACCCGGTGGCACCTTCATCAGGATGATTGGTGGAGAGAATCCTCTACATGTGCTACCAAGTTTTTCCATAGAAAATTTGGTGATGCAAGAGCTTGCATATCACATCTCCACGTGGTTATCGACAGGGCTGCATAGGAGGAAGAAGGCACCATGGATTTCTCTTCCTTTGTGGACTAGATTGTATGAGATTAGGAGTGCGAAGGATGCATATGTCGAGCCCAGCAAGTTAGAAAAGTTTGAGTTTAGCACTAATTACTATAACCATATGATCCCTATAGTATATGCAAGAACCACTATGTGAAGGTTGATTATCCATGGATCCACGGGACATTTCATTGGGAAGGGGAGGATCCTTGGAGGTACTATTACAACTCCTCCAAGCTCAATGAACGAGTTAACATGGCTATAGAATGGAAAGCTAGTTTACATGCAGGAGCACAGTAGGAAGCAACAACAATAGCAGCCGTAAGAAGAATGCTAGCACAAGAATTAGGCAATATGAATATTTTCAAGAACCTAGAGGTTGAGAAAAGCTACAAGTTCATATAAGATCCTCTCATTAAGAAACCAACTTTGGCAGTAGAAGAAAAGGAAGTAGAGGACACCGACAATAGAGCGAAGGAAGACAAAATGAAGAGCTTGCAGGTAGCGTAACTGAAGTTATAGGAGATGGGGAAGAATCTAAATGAGGAACAAGATCTAAGAAGAAGAGAGAGAGGGAAGAGAAACTGAAACGGGAACAAGAAGAAGGGCAAGGTGAAAAGATATAGGAAACTTTGCCGATATAGGTTGAAGAGTCAAAACAACTAGCAGATGAAGAAAAGAGTGAGAAGTTGGAGGATTGGGAGCTTGCTCAGTAGATTGAGAAAATCGTTGAAGCGATGGACATGGATTTGGGATGGGATTTGCAGGAGCAAGATACTAACCTCATGCCGAGGGAATTCAAGGTCGCCCCATAGTCTCCACCACTTCAAGTATCATAACGATTCTCGAGTGAGAGACGAGAGGTTCTTATCCTTGATGATGATCCGATGATGGATGTGTAGAATATATCCTTTGATGAGTTGCAATGAAATATTGTACAAGTGGGAAGAAATAATTTTCTAGAAGATCACGCATCACTTGCATTTATGAAGGAAAGGGTGATAGTGATAGATGTTATAAAGCATCCAGCTTCCATGGTCGATGCCATTAAGGCTTATGAAAAATACATGAGCTCAAGTGTCAAGCTCTTGTTAGCAAAGAACGATTAGATGGAAAAGGACTTGCAAGTGGACAGGTAGAGGGCAGAACAATCTGCAAGATCCACTATGGTAGAGATGAGGAAAGTGATACGTGTTGAAGCATCAACTCTTGAGACCACCATGCAGAAACTTTGTGACGGATTTGTCACCGTGCATAAGGCAGTTGTCCATCTATATGGTTTTTAACAGTGGTGCATAAATATTTTCCAAACTCTCAAGGACATACATGATGTTATTTCACATGTACATGAATGGAAAATAAGATAAAAAGGAGCCCTATTTTACTTGCATAAGATGATGAAGTCAATAAGTTCCCCGACCCAAGCCATTGAGAAGAACCAAGTCTGGATGGAGGTCGACAGGTACATGGAGTAGTTGATGTGAAAGGCCGCCAACAATGACTTGTAGCTGAGTGCAGCAAACATGTAGAGGTACATTGGTGGTCCTTTCATACTCTGTAGAATGTTGTCCATGCTTAAAGATGAGTTAGACAAAGGTTCCAAGACCATATACCTAGAAGTCATGGAGGTAAGGGATTGTTTCTAGAAAGACATAACCAAACAATATGGGTACACCATAGCACAATACCAAGCTTCATATCATTTCATCATCGAAGATCATTAGGAAGATGCTTCCAAGTTGGTATTTCCCCAAGCTTATAAATCATAGTGTTTTTCTTCTTAGTCTGACCCTAGCTTATTTTGTCCCACATGGGTATATGTGGAAATTATATATTACTTGTGAGTATATTGTAAGTGAAACTCCAAGTGTCATTAGTGGAATGCGAAAAATCACTATGTAAGGTAAAGAGATATTTGTAAAGGATTTGAAGAGTCATGATGGTAGTCAAAGATTCAAAGAGGAGTGCCAAGGGTCACCCCACCCGTTGTTATAAATAGAGACTCATAACTCATAGAACAAGCTTTTTGGTAGCCAAGATTTTGGCTAGGCTTAGGCTTAGAAAAGGCTTGGGAGTATTGTGATGAGCCTTGGCTTCTCCAAAACGTATAATGAGTACACCTTTTTGTGGGAGCAGGAAATGTTGACTGTAATGTTCCACTATTGGCACTAGTGGCTCTCAATGGTGTATGTATGGATGGAACTTTCACTTAATAATAATATAAATGAGCTAGAACATTTTCATGCATATGTTGTTATTGTAGTTTGACTATTCTAGTTACTTTAGAAATGTATGTTGTTTAACTTACACATTTTCTTATGAACTATTCTTTATTCAATTGTACGAATATGGTTAAAGGTGTGTTGTTGGATTAACCTGTCACTTTTTTTGTGAACTATTCCACATTCGGCTTATGATTTCATTCCTCTCATGTGTTCATTTCAGGTTGTGTATCATTACAATCTTCTAAGGGACACACTTCCTTTTCTCCTCTATGAGTTAGAACCCCCACGCATCTCACTTGACTCATTGTAAGGTCACACACTTGCTTTCGATAAAAGTCATTATACTTACCTCTACGCGTTACAACGGTCAAGGAAATACATTACCACCCACTGATGGGACTCCTACTCCAAATAGTCTAAGGTCTAGTTGGGACTTCTTACTGTGGAAATCCCCTCGAATGTTGGTGGGTCCAACACCATCAACATTTATGGCACTAGGAGGGCTAGTTGAAAAGTTGAGCCCTCAAAGTCTGTTTTGAATCTTTGCACATCATTCATGATTTACATCACAATCTCAACTATGGCATGTTTTTCTCATGCTCATGATTTCAAAGTGTCATAGGATGTCATCGATGACTTTTCACGAATTAAATATGATGGTGGAGGTGGAATAAACTTGTTAAGACACGAAGTTTCCTTTTTAGGTTTTTGTGACAGGAATGAAGTCCCCTCAGATGACATTTACTGTGGGATGTTCTCTTATATGTTCGAAAGGCGCGTTAATAAATGGTGTCTCACATTGCCCACAACCTCTATTCTCTTTCAATCACATGATCAAAGAGTTAGGTCTTACTTTCTTTCATTATAACCGTAAAGAACTCAATAGAAAAAACTTGGAATTACATAAAGCATCTGATGAGTTTGTTGCACAATTTTGGCAACGCTTCCATAATCTCACTTTTCAATTCTCGAAAGATGAAGTTTATTGTGGTTTTCTCATAGAGAGGTTTAAGTATCTTCTTCACATATCTAACAATCCAAACAAATTAGAATCTTTCAAACTCATCCCAACATATCTCGATGTTATAGCTTCCGTATCTATGATGGACAAAGTCGTTGTCACGAGTGACTCTTCGTCCTCTTCTCTTCAAACAACTCTAGCTCTATAGGATGAGGTGGGAGAACTTGTGAACCAACCTATTGAAATGTGACCTCCTCCCACCCCACCTTCTCTGGATATTTGTGCATATTTGGACTACAATCCTGACAGTTGTCACGTGATCTCATTTTCTCAACTTTCGTCATCTGGTTCCTTTGATCCTCGAAATTTTGGTGTGTTTTGTTCATCTGTTCTAGATTCCACATGTGATGTTCATAAGGATCAAGTTATGGACGGATTGGTGTTGAGAAGTTGAATTAAGCTATCGTTTTTTATGGTTATGTGTGGGAATCTAAAGAAGAAGTCATGGTGAACGATGACATCCTTCTGTTTGCACCTCATCTGCTCTATCCTCACATCTTTTGTGATTCTGCAATTTCTAATTTTTCTTTGGAAAATTCATCTCGAGATGTCTCTACTTCTGATCATTCACATAACACACAAGATGTTAGTCCGTCATTTGATCACGAAGAGGAAAAATATTTCTTTCTGAATCTGCTTGACCTCTCATATTTCATTTCTGGAAATTGAGAGGGTGAACTATTATGTTTCTCATCAACCCCCTTGTATGATTCTTCAGATCACAAGGACACCAATGTACATCTTGAATTTTCTGATCATGGTTGTCGTGATATTTTTACTCATTCATTTGATCACGATTATGATTCACTTACTGTTAATCTTTCTAAGGCACTAGTATTCGATGATCAATCTTTTGATGAAGTGGAAACCCCTCAAATTGTCAAGGTACTTTAGCCCAAGTTGATGGTTATGTCAGGTTCTCGTAGCCTTGAGGTTAGTTCAAATTTTGATAAAAAATCTGTTGAATCTTCCCAGACTCCTCATCACTCTCTCGTTCACATTGAAAATCAACCTAGTTTACAGATTTCACATCCTCCACCAGAATCACATGATCCTATCATTCATGCATTGGAGGAGTCATATGTAGCAAGACATGTTGCAAAGCAAAAGATTTCTTTTTTTTCATGTGTGCTCGTTTTTCAAAGTCGAAAGTGTGTATATGCTTTTCATTTATGTGTAGTATGATATAAAACCATGATACATCTAGAAAATGGATTTCATGTGCTTTTAATCTTTTATTTTTTGTGGACGCATTCAAACTTCGAACGTGTTGGTTTTCATTGCTTTATCTTTCTTGTTTGTTGGTTTTCCTAAATATCTTTCTTGTTAACCATGCCATCATTCACATGGGCCAACCAATGCGTCAATGGCCGCATTCAAAATATAACTTCACGTGAGTAGGCCCATTCTTTATTTAGCTTAGGAGTAGGAGTTATGTTTTCTTTCCTATTTTACTTTTTCTTACTTATTTTTTCTTTCGTTTTACTTCTTTTCTTTTCTTGTTTGTTTATTATGCAACCGTGGGATTAGCTTCCCCATGAAACCGTGTTTGGCTTCTTGTGACAAGTAGGGTGAAATATAAGAGGACTTGTACCGTTATCAACATTTAATTATCTTTCTATTCCCTCTCTTTATGACAAGTTTTATTTCTTCAGTCGATGATACCCTAATAGAAAATATGTTCCTTTCAGAGTGAGTCTTGGTGAATTCACGACACTTGAAATTTTAGCTAGTACCACCCACTCTAATTAGCTTTCTATTTTTGGTTAGCCTTTGTCAACTCAATCAAGTAGATTAAGGTGAGGGAGGAAACCTTAACAAGTATTTCATAGGTGTATAAAAACATTCTTCTCTGAAGGGACAACCTCTTATGTTCTTAATAAGTTGTAATCCCTCTTCTGCCTCATGAAATAAATAAGTTACTATGCATATTTCTTTGAAAATACAAAATAAATAAATAAATAAAGGTGAAAGAAGAGAAAGGCTTCTTGCATAGGGAGGTGAAGCAAGTAATTCCACCAGGGTACTGTCCAGGCTTGCTGACAGTGGAGCAATGCTTGTTTTCCTCAAGTGACTCTGTCGGGGTATTGTCCAAGCTTGCAGGTAACAGAGCAACACTAGAGATGAAATTAAAAATCTGACAGTCTATATTACTTGCACATCAATATACACCTAATCCCCAATAAAAAAATATCGGTTGAATTGGCTTGGTATGTGTGCTACCGATAAAAGAAAATGGTCGAGACTATATCTTTAACTCAAGCTAGTGAATAATCCATGACGATCAAAGAATTGAATAATACTTCTGGAAGAGTTAGACTTGCTTTAAATGAGGCAAGGTCCATACAGAGAGTTGGATTTCTACCAGTGTGTCACCAATGTTTAGCAGCTACAAACACCCTCCAAAATTTTGCCTACACTTTGTTTTGGAGCGTCCCTACTAAAATCTCAATAGCTTATCTCACACTGACATAGGTACTTGTGCTTTCATTGAGTTTTACTTTTTCTTTATAACTTTTGTTTGCTTACTTGCTTTGTTGTCTAACCCCAAACTGATCTCTTGACTTAGTTGTAATCTTCTTCCATGCTTTCCTTAGTGAGCTATGCAATCCTTGAGGACAACTAGCATTGCTCTTGGGAAATGCACAGTTCAAGTCAACAGTGAGCTACAACTCCAGAATTGCATAGACACAGCTGGAAGCTTGCCTTCAAGCTAGAAACTGTGCAGATCATGAGAGGCAACCAGAGCCACTTTTCCCAGGAATTGTGCAAAAGCTTTCCTCAATAGCTAATCGATGCATAAGCTAGTGAGTTTCTCAGCTTCCTTGGGAACTATGCAATCTCTCCATGCATGCATGGAAGATTTTGCCTGAAAAAGAAAAAAGTAAAAAAGAATCTCTAAAAAATAGGGATTTATTTTTAGCAGTTGAAGTTACACTTGAGTTGTTTTTGGAAACTGCGCCATGTGTCGGTTTTTCCTAGATTTTTTCCCTTCACGTAATAAACCCTAAATCGACCAAAATTATTTAATGGATGCTTCCAGAACTCAGTTTCACATTTAATATTAGATTTCTAGCATTCCCAAGGAGATCTAGCAACCTTCAGCATAATTGTCACAACTTTTCCCGGTAAGTCTTCCTTTTTTAGTCTTTTGTTGCTTTTTTTGTCGCTTTTGTTTCCTTGGCTTGTGAGATTGTTGTAAACCCATTTTATTGAATGAATGCTAGCGTTTTGATTTTTTTAGCTTATAGAACTATTTTTTTAAGTTTTACATTGAATTTCCCAAGTATTACATGCATAACCTAGTTTTTTCACTAATGGCCGTCGTTGTGGCGACTGTCTCCACATGCTTTATTGTTCTTTAGTTTGATCGATTCTTGCACATGTCTTGTTTACATGCATCATCATTCACTCAAATATGCACCCAAATTCACTCCTACTTTTAGATCTTCTCGTTTTCAGGTTTCCATTGGGCAAATTTGAGCTTCCTTGGCTCGGATCTTACTTCTCTCGACATGCACTGTGCATTTCTAGATCTCAAGGCTCTACCTTGGCTCTAGAAATTGCATAAAAGCTTCAAATGCCTAGTTCCAACTACACACTACGTAGTGCCAGGATCCATTCTTGAAGCCCTAGCCACTTGGATTTCACAATGCGTAGTCCTAGGAAGCTCAATCCAGACTGAACTGTGCATTTCACAGATCCAACCAACATCACCTCCCCACTAGAAGTTCGGACTGTGCAATGCACATATCTAGCTGGCAGTCAGTCACCTCTGAGAGCCAGAATTATGAAATCCTTCCTAGTAGTTGCCCAGTTTGTGGATTGGTATGTTCTTGAAGTGATTTTGATTTCAAGCTAACATTTACATGCCATGAGTGTCCTCTCTATCTCCAGGTACAACAATTGTTGGGAAACTCCCCACAGTTACAGGTAACATGGCTTCCAAGAGACCTACATTAAAATACATTGTTGAAAGTAGCAATGAAGATGTAGTTGAACAGGTGTTTGTGAACTTGCCAGTCTATGCAGACACACAACTATTCATAGAGAAGGGCATGAAGATAACATGTCAAGAAATCAAGGATATATTTTCAAGTAAGTTCAAGGAAGCCCTAGAAGATCGGTACATCTATGTCAACATCCACAGGTCAAACTTACATATGGTTGCATGCAGCTAAATCACCTTCACATGTGTGAACAACATTCAATGGATTGTCTCACAAACAGACCCCAAGACTTGACATTAAGAAGCACCAATGGAACAAAACTTGCTACTTTCAGGATGAAAAACAATCATCAGATGTATCACCTACCTCATTCGATGAAAAACATGGATGCACTTTTATATGCCACCCACAATAATGTGAATATTAGAGATATCATAAAGCGTCAAGAGGAAGAGCCATAAAAGTTCAGATCGACACCCTGTCATGTTTACAAGACTAAGTCACTCAGAAAGGCCTACTAACTCTTGGTCATCTTTGCATGCTGATTGTATGGACAAGAGAGCACAAATACCTTTCTGCATAATTGGGTGGTTATGTTGGACAAGTTGGCGAATGGAGGAAGTCCATTCAACTGTTTGGATTTGTTGGCTCTTCAGATGATAATGCATGTGACTAATGCCAAGAATCCACCCAAGGATGAGCAAGCGAGACTCTATATGTCCGCATATATACTTGATGCAATCTATGCCTAGCATCAGTTTCCTATCACGGGTTGGACATGGACACATCAGAGACTACTGTGAAAATTTATTACAAGTTTATTTCTGAGTGCAGATACCGAGGATTCATGGCGAGGCTATCTGACCATATCATCATCTTAGTTTACAAGTTTATCTTTGAGAAAGATCAACCTTGCATGTCCCAAGAAGCGATGGAGGCAATACCTAACACTGTAGATTGGTATGTCTCACCCAGTAGTAACTTCATCAGGATGTTTGGCTAAGAGAAGCCTCTACATGTGTTACCAAGGTTTTCCATGGATAATTTGTTCATGCAAGAGGTTGCATATCACATCTCCACAAGGTTATCTGCCAGGTTGCATAAGAGGAAGAAGGCACCGTGGCCTACTCTTCCTTTGTGGATTGGATTGTATGGGATTAAGAGTGCGAAGGATGCAGATGTCGGTGCCAAGGACTAAAATTCATACGATCATCAATAACCATTGTGTGAAGGTTTATTATCCATGGATCCACAGGATATTTCATTAGGAATAAGAAGATCCCTGGAGGTATCATCACAATTCCTCCAAGCTTAAAGAACTAATCAACATGCTATATAATGGAATTTTTCTCTACAGGAAACAACACCACAGGAAGAAAAAACAACAACAACAATAAGAAGAAAACTGGCACAGGACAAAGGAAAGAGGAACATTGTCAAGAACCCATAGGCTGATAAAAGCTACAAGTTCAGATAAGATCTGCTTGTTGATAAAGAGGGTTTGGAAGCGGAAGTAAAAGGAAGCAGAAGACATCGAAAATAGAGCAGAGGAGGAGAAAAAACATACCTTGCAAGTAGCAGAACTGAAGTTACAGGAGATGGAGAAGAAGCTAAAGGAGTAACAAGCGCTGACAAGAAGTGAGAGTGGGAAGAGAAGAAGAAAGAAGAACAAAAATAAGGGCAAGGTGCAATGATAAAGAAAACTACGCCAATACAGTTGGAAGAGTCAGAACAAGTAGCAGATGAAGAAGAGGGTGAGAAGTTGTAGGATCAAGATCTTTCTCAACAAATTGAACAAAGGGTTGAAGTGATAGACATGGAGTTGGGACAGGAGCCACGGGAACAAGATACCAACCTCATGCCAAGAGAATCGGAGGTCGTCCCGCAGTCTCCACCACCTCTAGTATCAAAACCAGTCTCGAGTGAGCAAGGAGAGGTTATTCTCCTTGTTGATTATCTCGTGATGGAAGTGTACATATATTGTAGAAAACCATTGTATAGGTGCAAAGAAAGAATTTCCTAGATGATTACACAAAACTTGCATTTATGAAGGAAAGGGTGATAGTGTCATATGTTATAAATCATTGAGATTTCATGGCCAATGCCACTAAATATTATGCAGAAGGCATGATCTCAAATGTAAAGTTCTTGTTAGCAGAGAATGATTAGATGACAAAGGACTTGAAAGCGGTGAGGAAGAGGGTAGAACAATCTGTAGGAACCACTATGGTAGAGATGTGGAAATCTAAACATGTTTAATTATCAACTCTTGAGACCACCATGTGAAATTTTTTTGGAGGATTTGTCACTGTCCACAAGGGAGTTTTCCATCTATATGGTTTTTAGCAGTGATGCATAAAGATTGTCCAAACTCTCAAGGACATACATGTTTCTATTGCACACATACAATAATGGACAAAGAGATACAAAGGAGAGATGCTTTACTTGCATAGGATGATGAAACCGTAGGTAGACCTAAACAAAGCATGGATCCATATGTTGATCCAAAATTATGAGAAGATCCCTCCGTTCATCAGTAGCATACATGCTTCCTATGCATAGTTGTTCAAGAGTTTGGATGTCATGGTGAGGACACACAGGATCCATTCAATCGATTCCCTCACCCAAGTTATTTAGAATAACCAAGTTCGACTGGAGGTCAATAGGTACATGGAGTTGGTGATGCAAAAGGCCACCAATGATGACTTGCAGTTGAGTGCAGAAAACATGCAGAGGTACATTGGTGGTCCCACGATATTCAAGACAATGCAGCACATGCTTCAAGATGAGTTGGACAAAGGTTATAGGACCATATACCCAGAAGCCATGGAGGCAAGAGTCTGTTTCGAGAAAGACATCACCAAACTGTATGTAGACACCATAGCATTAGACCAAGCTTGGTATCAGTTCATCACCAAATATCATCAAGAGGATGTTTCCTAGTTCGTCTTTCCCCAAGCTTCTGAGTCATAGTGTTTGTCTTGTTAGGTTGACTCTAGCCTATTTTGTCCCACATGGGTATATGTGGAAATTGTATATTATTTGTGAATATATTGTAAGTGAAATTCCAAGCATCATTAGTGGAATGTGAACAGTCACTATGTAATGGAAAGGATTATTTGTAAAGGATTTGAAGTGTCATGACGGTAGTCAAAGAGTCAAATGGGAATGTTAAGGGTCACCCCACCCTTTGTTATAAATATAACCTCATAACTCATAGAACATGATTTTTGGGAGCTAAGCTTTTGGCTAGGCTTAGGCTTAGAGAAGGCTTGGGAGTATTATGACAAGCCTTGGCTTCTCCATAGCGTAGAGTGATTAGACTTCTTTGGAGGAGCACACGGTCTTGACTGTAATGTTCCACTATTGGGGCTAGTGTATGTATGGATGGAACTTTCACTTATTAATAATACAACTAAGGCAACATGTTATCATGCATATGTTGTTATTTTAGTTTGACTATTCTCATTACATTAGGAATGTATGTTGTTTAACTTACGTATTTTACTAGGAACTATTTTGTATGCAAGTGTATGAATTTGGTTGAAGGAGTGTTGTTGGATTAACCCATCACTTTGTTTTGTGGACTATTCCTCATTGCAACTTGTGATGTCTTTCCACTCATGTGTTCCTTTCAGGATCTGTACTATTATAGGCTTCTAAGGGACACACTTCCTTTTCCCCTCCATGTGTTGAAACCCCAATGCATCTCACTTGACTCTCTTCGAGGTCACACACTTGCGTCTGACCAAAGTCTTTAAACTTACCTCTACATGCTACCACGATCAATGAACTACATTACCACCCACTTATTGGACTCCTAATCTGAATAGTCTGAGGTATAGTTGGGACTTTTTACTAGGGATATCCCTGTGAATGTTGGCAGTACCATCATTGTCAATAAAATGCTTAAATGGATTCAATTCCTTGAAAATCCATTTAAACACTACGATTTTACTTAAGTTATTTTTTAAGGATTCAATTAGTATGCTTCTATATAGCATTATATTCCACTATTCTAGTTTGAAGAATCATAAATATGGAATATAGATGAATATTCATTAAAAAAACATATAGTTTACTATTAAAAATAGTAATTTTTTTGGGAATGTTATCAATTTAATCATATATATGTAAAATGAATAGTCAAATTGTTAACCACATTGGTGAATAGTATTTTTCAGAGAATGTCCAAAAAATAGCCAATTGGGAAAAATTTGCCCCTAAAAAATTCCCAATTTATATTTTGCATACAAATCAATGTATGAAAACTCAAAATTCACATAGAAACAATTTATAACAATATATATCCTATTAGCTATGGATCTAAAAAGAACCAAGACGGATCAAATGTCTTGAAGTGCAAACCTATTGTAAAGTGCAAAGCTTGAAAAAAGGTTTACACATAACCGATTTGATACTTCTTGATGCTTGATACATCCATATTTGATCCCTCTTGATGATTGATATATCCATAGTTATGATTGATATATATTGGTTACCTCTAGACACACACACACACCCCTTATGTAATTTCTCATTGGTTCAATTGCATTTTTTAATACATAAATGGATTCAACACCTTGAAATTTCATGTAGACTACACAATTTAAATTTACAATTCCAACAAATCTCTATTAGATTTTAGACAAAATAAAAAGTATATCTGAAAGCCAACATATAAAATAATGACACTTCGACTTAAATTTTTTTAACCATAACCATTTATGTTTTCAATTACTTTCTCTAATAATAAATAGTTTTTTTTAACCATATATCATATATACATATTTGTCATTGAAATGTTGTAATTTATATGGGAATTGAAATATTGAAATATGTTGGTCATGCATCACATTATTGATGTTAAAATGTTTTTTTTATAATTAATATATTCTTAAATACATATAAATATTACTTAACCTCACATATTGAAATTTCCTTCTTATTCCTTTTTTTAAGTCGTAAGTGGCGAATTCTACTTTCAATTACTTTATTTTCAGGGCATTGGAATATTTTGTTATCGTGAATATTAAACTTTTTGTATACTTTCTTTTTCTATATGTAAAATTAATATTGCAATAAGTTAACTCATTTGGATATTCAAATAGTTTACTCAAGTTACATTGAAATATTTGGATATTCAAATACTTTATTCAAGTTATATATTGAAATATTTGTAAAATGTATAAGGGTTATTTATTTTTTTCACAGCCAAAAGTGAAAATACAAGATTTTTTATTTTAAATATTTTATATTTTTTAAAAGTTGATATATAATTATATTGCTTCACATGAGAGTGGGAATAAAATATTTTTACCACATGTCTCCAAAGTGAAAGCGGGACTATTACTATTTTATAATTATTTTAATTAAAACTAACCCAATATGTATATTCATTTTTGTTTTCTATTATAGCCGACATTGCTTTTAATTTAGACAATATTTTATTTTTAGTTTAAAATGGAAACTTATCAACTCCACTTTGGGTACTAATGGAATCACACATCCCCTAGGTCATAGAATGGACTTCTCATGGTAATAAACAAAAAATAGGCTACGATAGCCAAATCATTTTTCAACATTTCATATTTTTACATCATCTTCAAATTTATTATATAAATACCTTTAATCATCCCTTCAAAATTAACAAATGACTATTTTCCCAAATTTTCACTCCCACTAACATGCATCACCCTTCACCTAGTTTCAAGAAACAAGTGGAACTTGGTTTTTTGTTTGTTGAGTTCCATAACTAAAACTACACCATTTTTCATGTTATTATATACACACTTAAGAAAACAACAATTTGAAGTGATGTGACTAATTAATACACTAGTTTCATTATCAGTGACTAATCAATAGACTAGTTTATGCGTTCATGTGATTAGTTTTAATTTTTCCTAAAATGTCCAACTTCATAAGATTTTTTATAAGATAGTTTGCATCATTCAATTGATTATGTTGTCCCTCTATATTTCAGTTGATTATGTTTTCCTTATATGTTTCACATAGATACAACATATCAAACTGGATGAATGATGTGGGATATCCAAGATAGTGGGAATCACAATGTAGTTTAATAACAATACAACATGGATAGGTAAGACATTGGGATATTGTTTGAAAATTTCAATCTAGAGTTCCTATATGTCAAAGATTTGTTAAATTGATGGTTAAAGATGGTATGAAGGATTAAATGGTCAACAAAGAAGTAGCAGGGAAAAGGTTTTGAATTGACTTGAATGTGAGGTTACATAAGAGTATTGTATAAACCATCCTAGATTCATCTTAACTTTGGATTTATCAAGCGACGAGAGGGATCAAATCTCTCGAGGTGAAAACCAGTTTTTGAGTGAAAAACTTGAGGAAAGCTTTGCACCTCTAGAGATTTGATCCCTCTCAATGCTTGATAGATCCGGAGTTAAGATGGATCTAGTCTGGTTTCAGTCATGTGCGGCTAAGGAAAATATATCGAACATATGGTTAATTTTATCAATAACACGTAAATACATCTAATATTAATATAATAATTTTAAATATGATAAATATGTGTGAGATTTATCTCATTATTTTAATTTTAAATTTCTTAGTTGCCTCATTTTGTCAAGATTATAAATATTGTTAATAAATTTAATGATGAAAAATGATGAAATAAAATTTTTGAATGCAAGGTGACAATGTAATAGTGTTTAATGATAGAAAATGTAAATAATAAGAATGTATACAATTACCGATGGTCTTCATTGCGATCAATCTCAAACTATTTTCTTGTACTATTCTTATTGTCACCCTTGTCAATTTTGTCATCTTTTCATATCGATTATATGAAAAGGACAGTTGAAATCGTAAGCCATTTAAATATTTAGCTCAAGTTGTTGTAGTAAAAAACATACCTTGTCTCTCTTTCTCTCCAATAATAATAGGTTGAATTAATATAACACAAAAATCAATATACATTGTCAATATTTTTTGTGCTTACACTGAAATCAATGGACATTGTTAATCCAATCACTTAAAAATTAATGTACCATCATACAACTGATCACATCAAATTAGAAATCAACATCTACATTGAAATCAATGCATATAATGAAAGGATTCAAATAAGATTAGAAAACAACATCTACACTGAAATCGATGCATTTAATACAAGTAATCAAATAGGATTAGAAATCAACATCTAGAATCAAATCAATGCATCTAGTCCAAGTAAGCAAATAGGATTAGAATCCAGCATCTACAATGAAATCAAATAGGATTAGAAATCACCATCTACACAAAAATCAATGCATTTAGTGAAAGTAATCATATAGTATAAGAAATCATCTACATTGAAATCAATGCATCTAGTGCAAGAAATGAAATATAATTAGAAATCAACATCTACATTGAAATTAATGCATCTAGTGTAAGAAATCAAATAGGATTACAAATCACCATCTACACTGAAACCAATGCATCTAGTGCAAGTAATCAAGTATCATTTGAAATCAACATCTACACTCAAATCAATGCATCTAATGTAAGAAATCAAATAGGATTAGAAATCACCATTTACACTGAAATCATTGCATCTAGTGAAAGAAATATTCTTCCTATCACACACGTATAGGAATGGATGATTAGATATAAAGGAGCCCTGCTTTACTTGCATAAGATGATGAAGGTGCAGGTAGAGCCATACAAAGCACGAACCCGGAGGTTGATCCAGAACTATGAGCAACTCTCTTTGTTTGTCATTAACATATATGATTCATATGCATGGTTGTTCAAGAGTCTTAATGTCACAGTGAGGACACATAGGATCCCTTCAATCAATTCCCTTACCCAATCCATTGAGAAGAACCAAGTCCAGTTGGAGGTCGACAGGTACATGGAGTAGTTGATGCGAAAGGCCACCAGCGATGACTTGTAGCTAAGCGCAGAAAAAATGAATAGGTACATTAGCAGTCTCACCATACTTAGGACAATGTTGTGCATGCTTCAAGATGAGTTAGACAAAGGTTTTAGGACCATCTACCCAGAAACAATGGAGGCAAGAGTTCGTTTGTAGAAAGAATCACCAAACAATGTGGGGGCACCATAGCAGGGTACCAAGCTTGGTATCAGTTCATCACCGAAGATCATCAAGAGGATGTTGCTGAGTTGGTCTTTCCCTAAGCTTCTAAATCATAATGTTTGTCTTGTTAGGCTTAGTCTAGTCTATTTTGTCCCACATGGGTATATGTGGAAATTGTATATTATTTATGACTATATTTTAAGTGAAATTCCAAGTGTCATTAGTTGAATGTGAACAGTCACTATGTAATGTAAAGAGATCTGTAAAGGAGTTAAAGAGTCATGAGGGTAGTGAAAGATTCAAAGGGGAGTGTCAAGGGTAACCCCACCCTTTTTTATAAATAGAACCTCATAACTCATAGAACAATATTTTTTGGAGGTAAGTTTTTGGATAGGCTTAGGCTTAGAGAAGGCTTGGGAGTATTGTGATGAGCTTTGGCTTCTCCATAGCGTAGAGTGAGTACACTTCTTTGGAGGAGTAGTTGGTTTTGACAGTAATTTTCCACTATTGGGGCTAGTGGTTGTCAATGGTGTATGTATGGATGGAACTTTCACTTAATAATAATATAACTGAGCCAACACATTTTCACGTATATGTTGTTATTGTAGTTTTACTTTAGCAATGTATGTTGTTTAACTTACGCATTTTCTTGTGAACTATTCTATATGCAATTATACGAATCTGGTTGAAGGTGTGTTGTTGGGTTAACCCATCACATTGTTTTGTGGACTATTCTGCATTGCAGCTTTTGATGTCATTTTGCTCGTGTGTTCCTTTTAGGTGTGTACTATTACAACCTTCGAAGGGACACGCTTCCTTTTCCCCTCTATATGTTAGAACCTCCATGCATCTCACTTGACTCGCTGCAAGGTCACATGCTTTCTTCTGACCAAATTTATTATACTTACCTCGCACATTAACAGGGTGAAGGCACTACATTACCCCCCACTGTTGGAACTCCTACTCCAAACGGTCCGACGTCTAGTTGGGACTACTTACCAAGGAAATCCCCTTGAATGTTGGCAGTTCCAACACCATCAACAAAATGTATAAATGGATTCAATGCCTTGAAAATCCCTTTAAACACTCTGATTATATTTAAGGTATTTTTTAAGGATTCAATTAGTATGCTTCTATATAGAATTATATGCCACTATTTTGATTTGAAGAATCATACATATATAATATAGATTAATATTCATTAAAAAACATGTAATTGACTATTAAAAATAGTAATTTTGGGGGGAATTTTATCAATTTAATCATATATATGTAGAAAAAATAGTCAAATTTTTAACCACATTGGTCTATAGTCTTTTTCAAAGAATGTCCAAAAAATAGTTTATTGGGAAAAAATTGCCCCTAAAAAATTACCAATTTATATTTTGCATAAAAAATAATGTATGAAAGCTCAAAATTCACATAGACAGAATTTCTACCAATATAGATCCTATTATCTATGGATCTCAAAAGCACCAAGATGGATCAAATGTCTTGATGTACAAACCTCTGATAGAGTAGAAAGCTTGAAAAAAGGTTTACACAGAAATGATATTTTCCCTCTTGATGCTTGATAAATCCATATTTTATCCCTCTTGATGCTTGATATATACATGGTTATGATTGATCTATATTGGTTATCTCTACAAACACCCATTATGTAATTTCTCATTGTTTCAATTGCATTTTTTAATGCATAATTAGATTCAACACCTTGAAAATTCATGTAGACTACACAATTTAAATTTACAATTCCAACAAATCTCTACTAGATTTTAGACAAAATGAAAAAGCATATTGAAAACCAACATATAAAATAATAACACTCTTACTTAAAATGTTCTAACCATAACAATTTATTTTTTCAATTACTTTGTATAATAATAAATAGTTTCTTTTTACCCATATATCATATATACATATTTGCCATTGAAATATTCTAATTAAAATGGAAATTGAAATATTGAAATATGTTGGTCATGCATCACATTATTGATATTAAAATGTTTTTTTGTAATTAATATCTTCTGAAATACATATAAAAATTACTTAACATGACATATTGAAATTGCCTTCATATTACTCGTTTTATGTAACAATTGAAGAATTTTACTTTCAATTACTTTATTTTTTGAGGCATTGGAATATTTTGTTATGGTGAATATTAAACTTTTTTTATATACTTTCTTTTTCTATGTGTAAAATTGGTATTGAGATAAATTAACTCATTTGGATATTCAAATAGTTTATTCAATTTATATATTGAAATATTTGTAAAAATGTAAGTGTTATTTATTTATTTTCACAGCTAATAATGAAAATATAAGATTATTTATTTTAATTATTTATCTTTTTCAAAAGTTGATAAATAACTACGTTACTTCACATGAGAGTGAGAGTGAATTTTTTTTTACCACACATCTTGAAAGTGAAAGTAGGACTATTAATATTTTATATTTTTTAATTAAAAATAACCAAATATGTATACTCATTTTTGTTTTTTAATGTAGCCGATATTATTTTTAATTTATACAATATCTTATGTTTAGTTTAAAATGGAAACTTGTCAACTCCACTCTGAGTACTAATGGAATCACACATCCCCTCATACTAGGTCATAGAATGCACTTCTCAAGATAATAAACAAAAAATAGATACTATGATAGCCAAATAATTTTCCTACATTTCATCTTTTTTACTTCATCTTCAAATTTATTGTATAAATACCTTTAATCATCCCTTCAAAATTAAAAAATTATTGTTTTTCTAAATTTTCATTCTCACTAACATGCATCACCCTTCACCCAATTTCAAGAAACAAGTGGAACTTGGTTTTTTGTTTGTCAAGATCCCTAACTAGAACTACACCATTGTTCAAGGTATTATATACACTTAAAAATCAAACAATGTGAAGTGACGTGACTAATTAATATACTAGTTTCAATATGAGAAGTGACTAATCAATGCACTAGTTTTTTGTTTAAGCTCCCTAACTAGAACTACACCATTGTTCAAGATATTATATACACACTTAAAAATCCAAAAATATGAAGTGACGTGACTAATTAATGCACTAGTTTCATTATGAGAAGTGACTAATCAATACACTAGTTTACGTCTTCATGTGATTAGTTTTAATAGTCTAATTTCATATGATTTTTCATAACCTACTTTGAATCATTCAATTGATTATGTTGTCACTTTATAACATAGTTGGAATCGTTCAATTGATTATGTTGTTCCTCTATGTTTCACATAGATACAACATATCAAATTAGATGAATGATGTGGGATACCCAAGATAGTGGGAAACCATGGATCACAATGTAGTTTAATAAATCTACCACATGGATAGGTAAGAGATTGGTATAGCGTTTGAAAATTCCAATATAGGGTTTCTATATGTCATATATTTATTAAATTGATGGTTAAAGATGCTATGAAGGACTAAATGGTCAACAAAGAAGTAGTAGGGAAAAGGTTTTGAACTGTCTTGAATGTGTGGTTACTTAAGTGCATTTTATAAACTAGTCTAAATCCATCTTAACTCCAAATATATCAAGTGCCGAGACGGATCAAATAGCTCGAGGTCAAAACCTCTTTTTGGGTGAAAAACTTGAGGAAATGTTTGCACTTCGAGAGATTTTATCACTCTTAACTCTTGATAGATCTAGAGGTAAGATAGATCTAGGCATGTTTCAGTTGTGTTTGACAAATGAAAATCTATCGAACATATGATTAATTTTTTCAATAATATGTAAATACATATAATATTAATATAATCATTTTAAATATGCTAAATATGTATGATATTTATTTGGTATTTTAATTTTAAATATGCTTAGTTACATCTGTTGAGATGATAAATATTGTTAATAACTTTAATGATGAAAAATGATGAAATAAAAAATTTGAATCCAAAGTGACATTGTAATAGTGTTTAACGATAGAAAATGTGAATATTAAGAATCTATTAAATTACAAATAGTCTTCATTGTGATCAATATCAAACTATTTTCTTGTACTATTCTTATTGTCATCCTTCTTAGTTTTGTCATCTTTTCATATAGATTATATGAAAAGGAGAGTTGAAACCATAAATCATTTAAATATTTAGCATGGGTTGTAGTAAAAAACATAACTTATCTCTCTTGCTCTCCAATATTAATAGGTTGAATTGCTATAACACAAAAGTCAATGTACATTGTCAATATCTTTTGTTCTTGCAATGAAATCAATACACACTGTTAATCGAATCACTTTAAAATTAATGTACCATCATACATCCAATTAATTCAAATTTCAAATCAAGATCTACACTGAAAAGTGCATCTAATGAAAGAAATCGAATAAAATTAGGAAACAACATCTACACTGAAATCAATGCATCTAATACAAGTAATCAAATAAGATTGGAAATCGAAATCTAGACTCAAATCAATACATCCAGTTCAAGTAATCAAATAGGATTAGAAACCAACATCTACACTAAAACCAGTCCATCTAGCGCAAACATTCAAATAGGATTAGAAATCATCATCTACACGGAAATCAATGCATTTAGTGCAACAAAACATATAGGATTAGAAATCATCTACATTGAAATCAATGCATCTAGTGCAAGCAATAAAATATAATTATAAATCAACATCTACTTTGAAATTAATGCATCTAGTGTAAGAAATCAAATAGGATTAGAAATCACCATCTACACTGAAATCAATGCATCTACTGCAAGTAATCAAATATCGTTTGAAATCAACATCTACACTAAAATCAATGCATCTAGTGCAATAAATCAAATAGGATTAGAAAACAACATCTACACTGAAATGAATGCATCTAGTGAAAGAAATCTTACTCCCTCTATCCCCCTCCATATCAGCTTCATTCTCCCTCTATCTCACCCCCCCAAACTCACATGCTCTCTCGCTCCATATTTATCAATCTCACTATCCCTCCCTCCCTGTCTCTCTCTCTCTTCTTCCCTCTTTTCACCTTCCATCTATATCTTTATCTCCCTCTATCTCTCTATATCACCCCAAAAACATACACACTCTTTCTTCAATATATCTATCTGTCACTCCCTCCTCCTCCTCTCTCTCTCTCTCTTCCCCTTCTCTCCCTCTCCCACACATCTATCTCTCTTCCCTCCTATTTTCCTCTCTCCCTCTCTCTCCATCTTCCTTATCACTACCTCTCTCTCTCCATCTTTCTCCCTCTATGTATTTCTTCTTACCTCCCTCTATCTCCCCCGCATATCTGTCTCGCTTTCCCTACCTCTCTCCACTCTCTCATGTCCTCTCTCTCCCCCTTTATCTCCCACCTCTTTCTATCTATCTCTCTTTGTATCTCTCTCTTTGTTCACCATCCAACTCTGTTACTACATACCTTTCTCTCTCCTTCCCTCCCCCCTCCTCTCCATATCTCCTTATTTTTCTCAGTATCTCACCCCCAAACATACACACTCTCTCTCCATCTCTCCCTTTTCACTCCCTCTCTCTCTACACTTCTCACACTCTGTGTCTTTGTTCTTCCCTCCATTTCTCCCCCTCCAACTCCATCTCTCTATTCCTCCCTCTCTCCTCCTCTCTTTCAAGTCCTCTCTCTCTCTCTCTACCATCTAATCCTCTCTCTATCTCTCCCTCTCTTTGACCTCCAATCCTCTCTCTTCCCCCGTCACTCTCTCTCTCCAACTGTGTTACTATATCCATCCCTTTCTCCTTCTTTATCTCTTTATCTCACCACTGAACATACATTCTCTCTACATCTCTCCCTTCTCACTCCCTCTCTCTCTCCACTTCTCACTATCTATGTCTTTCTCCCTCCCTCTCTCCCCCTCTAGTTCCATCTATATATCCCTCCCTCTCTCCCCCTCCAACTCCATCTCGCTATCCCTCCCTCTCTCCTCCTCTCTCTGAAGTCCTCTCTTTTTTCTTTCCTCTTTCTCCCTTTCTCTCCTACCTCCCTCTCTCTTCCCTTATCTCTCTCTCTCTCTCTCTAATCCAAACTTAAAAAGGAACACAAAAAATTATAGATATAATCATAAATACA
Source organism: Pinus tabuliformis (assembly GCA_031772625.1). NCBI lineage: Eukaryota > Viridiplantae > Streptophyta > Pinopsida > Pinales > Pinaceae > Pinus > Pinus tabuliformis. The sequence continues at coordinate 683,024,339 of CM062819.1, forward strand.
GAGATGAAATAGAAAAAATTTCATTTCATTAATAGAAAAATATTGAACTATGTTTACAATTAGAATGGAAATAAGATAGCTCGGACAATGGTATCTTATCTCTGAGAAGAGATGTGGCAGCTACACGCATCTGAATTATGTTACAATGAGGCCCAAAGGCCTATTTATTATTGAGAAACAAAGGAAAACCCTAAACATCCCAAAACCTAACCTTAGGAGATGTGCGCCAAAAATGTGGGCCCTATTTGGGTAAATTGGTATATCAACTTCCCGGGGTTGTAACTTTGCTATATGACATCTGTTTGGCTATCATAATATCACATTTCAAATATCTCGAAGAGGAGGTAGAAAACAACTTGCAAGGTAGTTTGGGACATTTTTGGTCTCTTTGTTTTCCCTAAAAATTTCGTTTAGGGCCTCAAAACGGCTCAGGAAGTTGAGGACCTGAAAAACTGCAAATCATCATAAATTGTGCTACAGTTAAGGAAACCAAAAAAATGAAAGAGATAATGTTGGGGGTCCAAGTGGAATAGGCAGGTGGCAACCGATATCCACCTGGATCATTCCTGCCCCGTTAGGAAGCAATGGTTCTCATTGAGTTGAGTGCCTCCATGAGATGGGGAAACCTCTATTGAACTTGGTCCCTGGTGAGCCACTTGCCTTGGTGAAGGAGTTGGCCAACTTTGACTACCTTATATAGTTGGATATTTTACTGGTGAGTGTTCTTAATATGTGTCCATGATCCGATCAGTGGCGGCATGTTCCATATAGTCTCAGTTTAGCTCTATTGGTGTGAGTTTTTCTGCAACATTGGATGTGTCGAAGGAATGATGGAATGCTAAGCTTGAAGGAATTGTCCCCTACATCCTTGGTGATGGTGTATATACCATACTGGATCAGGCGAATCTTGTGGTGGGGTTTAGCGATGCACTCCTTCTGCAAATGTAGCCAAAATTTGTCGCCCCTCTGGAACTTGTGCGACACCTGATGTTGATCATGGCGTTTCTTGTACTTAGAATTTTCTCTGTCCAATATATCATGGACCTACTGGTGGATGTATTGAATGCGCTCAATGAAATTGTTAGCCCTTTTCGGCTTCGGACTAGACATGAGTGAATTTTGCTCAAGTAGTTACAAATGGTATGGCCACATCAATGACACATAATGGTTAAAATCCCAGCCTTACCTAAAAGGTTTGTGGCTCGTTGAGCTGTAGAGAGTTTTGTTGTAGCTGTGCTGGACGTAGGCAAGGCTTCCATCCCATGTGTGTGGATGCTTCAAGTTTCACATACGTAGAATGTGTATGATCATCCTGTTGACAACCTCTATTTGGCCATCAATTTGAGGATGGAAAGCCATGGACTTAGTAAGTTTTTTATCTAGCATTGACCAGAGACTTGACCAAAATGCACTCAGGAATCTATTGTCCTAATTTGACACAATGGATTGCAGGATCCCAAAGTGTACACACACTCACTCAAAGAAGAGATTAGTAGTGGCCTTTGTTGTGATACTCTTCTTGCAGGCCACCATGATGGCCATCTTAAACAATATATCGACGAGCACGAAAATGAAAACGCTACCATGCTTAGTAAAAGGAAGGCCTGACATGGAATCCATGGATATAGATTCTCGAGGCTGACTAGTAGTAGGTAGAGGAGTATACTGGCCTTATTTCTTGATGATTTGTTTGGAAATGGTGCAGGTGGTGCAAGATATAATGTACTTCCCAACATCCTTATGAAATTTTGGCCAATAAAAATATTTCTGCAATACCGCCACTATTTTCTCTACTCCGAAATGTCCAGCGACCCAACTGTAGTGCGCTTCCCAAATCATCTTGGCTTGCTCACTTGAAGGAACAAAAATGTGTCCCAGGTGGCATAACAGTGCATCCTGAAGGTGAAATTTTGGAACTTTCTTCCCTTCCAGGAGTGTTTGGTATGTTCTGCTGAATTCAAGATCACTCTTGTAAAGATGCAACCACCCTGATGTCTTGTTCCCACAGGAGTTGAGCACAGTGATCAGCGCCATGACTGGTGGTCGGCTGAGGCAAACAACGACATTATTGGTGTTTCCCTTCTTATACTTAATGCTCAAATGGAATTGTTTTAGGTAGGTGGACCATTTTTTATGGTGATCATTTTGTAACTTCCCTTGTGTCTGTATGACCTGTAGAGGTCGGTGGTCTACGTGGATGACAGTTTCCTTCCCCATAATGTAATTCTTCCATTGATGGCAAGCTTGCACAATGGAATACATTTGTTTGCCATAAGTGGGGTACTTTTGGACTGTGTCTAAAAGTGTCTCACTATGCTAAGCCATTGGATTCCCATGCTGAGTAAGAACCACACCAATAGCATAGTCGGAGGCATTTGTCTCAATCTCAAATGGTTGTTGTAGGTCTGGTAATGTGAGCACTGGTGTAGAATAGAGGCAATTCTTCAACTTGGAGAATGTTTGTTGTTGGGTTCTAGACCAATTTTTTTTTCTTTTGCTCCTCCCTTGTTGCCTTGACTTATAGGAAAAGTTATATGAGAGAATCCCAACACGAACTTACGGTAGAAGTTGGAAAGACCCAAAAATTTGCGGAGCTCTTTCAGAGTGGTTGGGGCTGGCCAATCCAAAATGAATTGTATCTTGGATGGGTCTGCATGTACACCATTATCATCAATTATGTACCCCAGATATTGAACCTAGGTCAGGCCAAAGGTGCATTACTCAACGTTAGCCCACAGCTTGTGTTGTCGCAGTGTTTGAAGGACCTACCATATATGGTGGAGGTGCTTGTCCCAACTCTAGATGAAGATCAAGATGTCATCTAAATACACCACCAAAAATGCATTGGTGAAGGGTCGCAAGATGTTGTCCATCAGTCTCATAAATGCTAGAGGGGCGTTTGTCAATTCAAACGGCATGACGAACCATACGAAAAGGCCCTCCTTGGATTTATAGGCAATATTCCACACATCAGAGGGTTCGATAGGAACCTGGTGATAACCTGACATCAAGTCAATCTTGCTGAAATATTTGGCCCGCTTGATCTGGTTGAGAAGGTCATCAATCCACCAGATTGGGTACCTATTCTAGAAAATGTTCTTTTTCAACACCTGGTAGTCAATACAAAGCCTCTAAGTCCCATCCTTTTTCTGTACCAATACAATTAGTCTCCCATAGGGTGATGAGCTTGGCCTGATGTGACCTTTCTACAATAGTTCCTAAATTTTCCTCTTGATCTCATTGTTCTCCAGAACGGAGTGCTGATAGATCAGTCCATTGGGCAGTGACACGTTGAGTGTTAGATCGATGGAGTGCTTGACCTGATAGTGCAGAGGTACCTTTGTAGGTGAGGCAAAAGTTTCCCTGTCTCCTCCACAACCTTGTCCATTTGTTGTTGTTACGTAGAGGAGCCCTGCCTAGAAGCTGTGGCCACAACCATCTTCTTTTCTTGAGGGAAATTCATAATGAAAACAAACTTCCCGGTCTAGGAAATGATCTTACTCCATTTCTTTGCAGTGATCAAAGAGATGGCAATAGGCGGCGCTAACTCTAGTGTCCTATCGAACTTGTGGCTAAGGTAATAATCACAGAGCGAGGTATAGGATCATATACAACATTTCACTTCCACAAGTATGGTTTTCCTAACAATACATAAAAAACTTCAAGAGGAGAAAAATCACACAATACCTTATCCATGAAGGCCTTTATGTTGTAGAGAATGTGACATTGCTGGCTAACACAAAGATCTCAACCTTGGTGAAGCCACCCAATGGTGTATGGATGTGGATGTGATGTAGTCTTTAGGCCCAGCCACTTCACGACCTATACTAAAATGAGGTTCTTTTGGCTCCATCTATCAACAATGAACTACAACAGATAACCCTTCACCCACATCTATGAGTGGAAGAGACGTTCCCCCTCCTCTGGACCTTCACACTCAATCTCTTGGATCAGTTGGTGGTGTCCATGGTGAAACTGGGCTCCACATCAATGATCTTCTTCCCACCATCAGTTCCCTTATCAAGTTCTGATTCATAGGCGGAACATGTGTCTGATTCCAAAGCCTTCAGCTCGGCCACCAGTGACTGCCTAGCCCGAGACTCACTTCTATTTTGAGTGGAGCTCTTATGGAACTCACACCGTTTTCCTGTGTCCTTCTTTCTCTTTGTGGTGTTGTTCTTTTCTTGTAGCTCTGATAACTTGTCTTGTGTAGCCCCGCCTTGGTTGGGTCCTTTTTTTGTGGTTTTGGGGTTCCTTTTCATTGCTTTGGATTCGCATATCCAAAGTCCCACTTCTTCTGTTTAAAATTATACTCAATCTTGATAGCATATAGGTATACCATTCTGAGCGAGCAAATGTCCAGGAACTCCATCCCATCCTAGATGTAATTTTGTAGATAGTCATGGTACTTGAGCACCAAATGCCACTTAGTATCCTTGATACCCAGCTTCGTGCAAAAGGTATGAAAAATATTTGTGAACTCCAACACATCTTGGTCCCTTCCCTGTCATAGTGTGGTCCACTTTACATATTTATCCTCATAACTTCCGATAGGATAATATTGTTCCTTGATGGTGTCTCGAAAAGAATCCCAAGTGGGTGTGGTCGAAAACAATGAAGGTTCACTCTCATCCTGTTGTTCACAGTAGGTTTCCCACCAGTCCTTGATGTGTGAGGTGCATTTGAGAAGTTCAAAAGTAATATTTTCCCGATTGGAAAAGTCATGAACTAAAAAATATCCTTCCAATATATTTAACCATTTATCTATGGTGTCTACATCTATCAAACCTTCAAATATGGGAATATCGATGTTAACTTATATCTTAAAAAGGGTGGCACCTCCAGAGTAGCTACTATATGAAGATGCATCGTTTGTGGGTAGTCGTCGAAGGATCTGGGCAAAGTTATCCATCATCGTGTCCCTTTGTCGCTTAAGGGCTTCATCTGGAAACATTTTGAAAAGATATCCTACCCCCTCATCTTTATTTTCTTCCACCATGGGAGTTCATCAGGTTTTGCGAGGTTGATTTTGCAACGGTTCAACCAGATCAATCTGTAACTCCTTATACTCTGACCTCGTTTGGGACATGTAAAGAAAAATAGAGAAGCAGTAGATTGCACTAATACCAATGATAAAAACTTAAACAGGAACGCAAAAACTTACATATATAATCATAAATAAAAATATGCAATAGAAAAACACTTCATTTCATTAATAGAAAAATATTGAACTATGTCTCTCTCTCCGCCCTCAAATCCTCTCACTCTCTCCCTTCCTCTCTCCTTCTCTCTATCCCACCTCCATCTTTATGTCTTCCTCTCCCTCTCTTACCCTTCTCTACCTCTCTCACTCCTCTTCCTCTCTCTCTTCATTTGTCCTCTCCCCTTTCCTTCAGTTTATCTTTATCTCTCCCTTGTTACTGTTGGGTGTGGAGCATGACTATTTAGAGGTCTTTGTTTCAGCCGGATGTATGCCCCAGGAAGTTTGTACACCCCTCCACGTGGGGGGGTGTGTGGGGGACTTGTGCCCCCTATGGGGATTCAAGGGGGCTGATCCCCCCTCGGTTGGGGGGTCCAAGGGCCAGTGGTCCTCCGGCAAGGGTTTTGGGGGCAGTGCCCCTGAAGCTGAAAATAGATGTAAAATTGCCTTGTAAAAGTATAGTAATTTCCAGTCAATATGGGTTGTTCATTAGGCGGATGATCTGATGGTAGAACTTATGTTTAGTTTAGGGTTTTCCCCCCTAGAAGGCAGCCCCTCTCTTTGTATGAGGGCATTGTATTGAGGCTGTGTAATAGATGTGTATTCTCTGAGTGAGAAATAGAGAGGTAATACTGTGAGAGAAAATAGAGGATATTATAGCGGATCTATTGTAGGTTGTGTCTCTTCATTTTGCTGGATAATAGAAAGGAAGGACTGGCTGTTCGGGGTGGACATAGCCCAAACTGGGTGAACCACGTATATTTGTGTCTCTCTGGTTTTATGTGTTTTATGTGTTTATATTTATGCTATATTCTATGTGTTCCATTACTCTGTAATATATATTTTTCTAACAACTGGTATCAGAGTCGAAGGTCTATTTAGCTGATAAACTTGCAGGAAAGAAGGGTTCCTCGTTCGAGTGGGAGCAATGGCAGAAGATGGTAAGTTTAGGGTTGAGAAATTTAACAACCAAAATTTCTCGATGTGGAAGATGCAGATGGAAGATTATTTGTATCAGAAATATTTGTACCTAACATTGGGTGGAAAAACAAAGATGCCGACGGGTATGACAGATGAAGAATGGAACCTTCTCGATAGAAAGGCACTCAGAACAGTACGGTTATGCCTCGTAACGTCAGTTGCCTTCAACATTTTGAAGGAAACAATGACAGATGGTTTAATTAAGGCATTGGCAAAACTATATGAAAAACCCTCAGCCTCAAACAAGGTATTTCTTATGAAACGGTTATTTAATATGAAGATGTTGGAAGGTGGATCTGTCGCAGACCATTTGAATTATTTTAATACTCTTACAGGTTAGTTAATTTCTGTAGGGGTAAACTTTGATGATGAAGTTAGAGCTCTGTTATTCTTGTGCTCATTACCAGAAATCTAGAATGGTTTAGTAATGGCCATTAGTAACTCTGTTTTTGTATCTAGTACTTTAAAGTTTGATGATGTTGTCGGTGCTATCCTTAGCGAGGAAATGCGATGAAAAAGCTCTGGTGAGACATCAGGTAATGCTTTAAGTGCAGAGTCTAGGGGAAGAAAAATGGAAAGAGGAAAGAGGTCAAGATATCGCAGTAAATCAAGGAAAGGTATATCCAAGTCCAGATCGGGGATAGTGTGCTGGAAATGCAGAAAGAAAGGACACCTAAAGAAAAACTGTAGATCTCAGAAGGGAAAAGAAGGAGATGCACAACAAGAAAAAAAACATGAAGCAAATGTGGCAGGTGAGGTGTTACAAAATGTTTTGATTCTTTCTTTCGAAAATATTACTAATTCCTGGGTGGTAGATTCAAGGGCCTTATTCCATGCCACACCTGATAAGAAATATTTTCATGACTATGTTCAAGGGGATTTTGGACAAGTCTGTTTGGGTGATGATAAACCCTGTAAAATTGTTGGACTGGGTAAGATTCTTGTAAAATAGAAAAATGGAAACCAATGGCTACTAAAGGAGGTAAGGTATGTTCCAGATCTAAAGAAAAATCTGATATCAATAGGGCAGTTAGGCGATGAAGGTTGTGTGAAAAATTTCACAGATAAATCTTGGAAGGTCACCAAAGGAGCCCTGGTAATAACAAAAGGAGAAAAGGTTGATACATTGTATTTATGCAATTGTATTTCTGACTCTGTTAATGATTTAAATTCCAAAGGAGCAAATGCAGCATTATGGCATCATAGGCTTGGACACATGAGTGAGAAAGGGATGAAGATTCTTCACTCAAGGAATTTGTTGCCAGGTTTGAAGAATGTTGATTTGGACTTCTATGAGAATTGCATTTATGGAAAGCAGAAGAGACTCAGATTTCTCAGAGTTGGGAAAGAAAAGAAGAGCGAAAAATTAGAGCTTGTGCATACAGATGTATGGGTACTTGCTCAAGTATCATCTCTTGGTGGCTCTCGTTATTATGTTACTTTTATTGATGATGCAACTAGAAAAACTTTGATTTATTGTATTAAGACTAAATCTGGAGTATTTGATACTTTCAAGAAATGGAAAGCTTTGGTTGAGATTGAGACAGGAAAGAAATTGAAGTGTCTCAGATCAGACAATCGAGGTGAATATTGCAGCAAAGAGTTTGATAGGTATTGTTCAGAGCATGGAATTTGTAGAGAGAAGACAATTCCAAGAACACCACAAGAAAATGGTGTGTCAGAAAGGATGAACGGAACAATCATGGAGCATGCAAGGTGCATGAGATTGCATGCAGGATTGACTTTACAATTTTGGGCAGATGCTGTAGATACTGATTTTTATCTAATAAACAGAGGGCCTTCAAGTTCCTTGGATGGTGGTGTTCCAGAGGAAGCATGGACAGGAAAAAAGGTAAACTACTCCTTTTTAAAGCCTTTTGGTTGTGAGGCCTTTGTCCATGTTAATAAAGAAAATAGAAGAAATCTTTAGGCAAAGTCAAAGAAATGTACCTTTATTGGATATGGTGTTAATGATCTTCGTTATCGTTTATATGATTACGAAAATCACAAAATAATTAGGAGAAGAGATGTAATATTCAATGAAAAGATCTTGTATAAGAATCAGTTGCAAGAAAAGAAACAGGAAAAAGAAAACAAGGAATACATAGTTCTTGATGAGATCACTGAAAAAGTAAAGGTGCCTGAAAATAATAATAATCAACAACCATAACAAAAGCAACCACCACAACAACAACAAGCACCCGAAACACTTGAAAGTGGTGTTAGAAGATCTACCAGGATAAGTATACCCCCTGAACGATACTCTCCTTCATTATATTATTTATTGTTGACTGACTCTGGTGAACCCGAATGTTATGAAAAAGCAATGCAAGGTGAAAGCAGGAAGAAGTGGGAGGTAGCCATGGAAGAAGAGATGGACTCCTTAATGCATAACCAGACTTGGGACTTAGTCAGGTTGCCTACAGGAAAAACTACATTGAAGAATAAATCAGTTTATAGGTTGAAGGAAGAAGATGGAGGAAAACAAATGTACAAAGCTAGACTTGTGGTGAAAGGGTTTGCACAGAAGAAAGGTGTTGATTTTGATGAAATATTTTCTCCTGTTGTTAAAATGACTTGAATCAGAACTATTTGAAGTCTAGTAGCAGTTGAAGATTTGTATCTTGAGCAGTTAGATGTAAAGACAACCTTTCTCCATGGGGATTTGGAGGAAGAGATATATATGCAGCAGCCACAAGGATATGAGGTAAAAGGGAAGGAGAGATTAGTGTGTAGGTTGAAGAAGAGCTTGTATGGATTAAATAGGCTCCAAGGCATTGGTATCTAAAATCTGACAAGTTTATGTCTAAACAAGGTTATACTAGATGTCACTGTGATCATTGTGTTTATCTGAAAAAACAAAATGATGGCAGCTATATTATATTGTTATTGTATGTAGATGACATGCTTGTTGCAAGGTCTAACATGCAGGAAATAAATGTGCTCAAAAGAATATTGGCAAATTCATTTGCAATGAAGGATTTGGGAGCTGCAAAACAGAGCCTTGGTATGAGAATAACTAGAGACAGGAAAAATCGCAAATTAACATTGTCTCAGAATGAGTACATATAAAACATGTTGAAAATATTTAATATGAACAATGCAAAACTTGTTAGTACACCTTTTGCTAGCCATTTCAAACTTAGTAAGGAAATGTGCCCAAAGACCCAAGAAGACATAGATTATATGTCTAAAGTTCCATATGCATCAGTAGTTGGAAGCTTAATGTATGCAATGGTCTGCACAAGGCCTGATATTGCACATGCAGTGGGAGCTGTAAGCAGGTACATGAACAATCCAGGAAAGGAACAATGGATGGAAGTGAAATGGATTCTCAGATATTTGAAAGGTACCACAAATCAAGCATTATGCTTTTGGTGGTTCAAACATTTCTCTACAGGGATATGTTGATGCAAATATGGCAGGTGACAGAGATAGCAGGAGGAGCACTACAGGATATGTATTTACTGTAGGTGGAACAACTGTCAGTTGGGTTTCAAAAATCCAAAGTGTTGTTTCAATTTCAACAACAGAAGCAGAGTATGTTGCTGCTATAGAGGCTAGTAAATAAATGATTTGGTTACAAAGGTTTATGGGTGAATTGGGTAAGGAGCATGATATGGGCACGTTATACAGTGATAGCCAAAGTGCCATTCATCTTGCAAAGAACTCAGCATTTCATTCCAGGACTAAACACATATAGCTCAAGTACCATTTCATACGATTAGTGTTGGAAGATGGGGAGTTGAAGCGGCAAAAGATACACACTAGTTAGAATCTTGCAAATATGCTAACAAAAGTTGTAACCAAAGAGAAACTGAGAATATGCTCAGTTTCAATTAGTCTTCAAGGATGACGATGAAGACAAGAAACAACCAGGTCCAAAGAGGAGACATTGTCCAGCAAATGAAGCAGCGATGGAGTTGCTACAATCATTCTCCAAGTGGGAGATTGTTGGGTGTGGAGCATGATTATTTATAGGTATTTGTTTCAGCCAGATGTATACCCGAGGAAGTTTGTACACCCCTCCACGCTGGGGGGTGTGGGGGGGGGCTTTTCCCCCCCGTGGGGGTTCGGGGGGCATTTGTCTCCCCCCCCGCAGGGGTTTGGGGGGGCCGATCCCCCCGGCTGGGGGGTCTGGGGGCCAGTGGTCCCCTACCGGGGGTTTTGGGGGCAGTGCCCCAGAAGCTAAAAACAGATGTAAAATTGCCTTGTAAAAGTGTAGTAATTTCTAGTCAATCTGGGCCGTTCATTAGCAGATGATTTGACAGTAGAAATTATGTTTAGTTTAGGATTTTTTGCCCTAGAAGGCAACCCCTCTCTTTGTATGAGGGCATTGTATTGAGGCTGTGTAATAGATGTGTATTCTCTGAGTGAGAAATAGAGAGGTAAGCCTGTGAGAGAAAACATAGGATATTACAGTGGATCTGTTGTAGGTTGTGTCTCTTCATTTTGCTAGATAATAGAAAGGAAGGTCTAGTTGTTCGGGGTGGATGTAGCCCAAACTGGGTGAACCACGTATATCTGTGTCTCTCTGGTTTTATGTGTTTTATGTGTTTTTATTTATGCAATATTCTATGTGTTCCATTGCTCTGTAATATATAATTTTCTAACAGTCACTCCCCCTATCTTTCCACCTCTATCACTCTATGTCTTTGATCTACCCTCCCATATATATATCTAGAGTTAATGTATATCACGACATATTAATATATATTATAATAATAAAAAATTAATATTGTATTAATCCAAAGTTATTAAATTTAATAATATTAATATGAATATTAGATTTAATACATATATTGATATTAATCTTTTAATATTAATATTAAGGTTAATAATGTTTATTTTTTTGCATGGTATTAATAAAAAAAAATTCCATGGTATTTGGCCCATAGGCTTGGTATATAATTAAATGTTGATTTTAGATCCTATTTGATATATTTTTATTTATTTACCATACCTCTTTATACCTATTTTATATTTGTTTATTTACCATACCTCTTGAGTAAGTATAAAAGGATGTTTTTATTTTTTGAGTGTTATTAAACCTCTTCATATTTTAAATTTATATTGTGTTTATACATAATAATAATTAGATTGATTTTTAAATAGGACTAAAACTAGAATAAAAAGTTTAATGTTAAATGTTAAACATTACATGTTAAATGTTTACGTGTTTATGTTTACTTTTAGGTGTTTACATTTATGTTTACTTTTATGTGTTTAATTTTATGTTTACTTTTAATTTATATAATTTATATTGTATTTATACACAATAATAATTAGATTTATTTTTAAATAGGACCAACATTAGAATAAAAATGTTAAATATTACATGTTAAATGTTTACATTTTTATGTTTACTTTTATGTGTTTACGTTTATGTTTACTTTCACATTTACGTTTATGTTTTTACATGAGATCTACCCCATAGTTACTTTTGAAGTAGATCAAATCAGGTGCCAAGCTGCAAAAGGATCCATCTATCCTTCAATTAGCATCATTTGTCCACTGACAAAATGTTGATGATGCCCACTTGCGAATTTGCTTGTCCACTAATAAAATGTTGTGAACGCCCACTGGATACTTCGATGCTAACGACCCAATGGCTTCTTTGATGTTGATGATAATCATTTCCCATTGGTTTAGCTTTTGATGTTGATTCTATCGAAAATTCTCAATGTTGTTGTCGAAAATTTCTCACTGTTGTTTTCAAAAAATGCTCATTGCTTCTTTTTTTGTTGACCGCTCACTGGTGAATTTGTAGATAACCACTAGTCGATTTGATGAAGATTGCCCACTGGATGATTTTGTTGATGTTGTCGAGAATTTTAGTCTAAAAACCACCTTGAATTCCATTATCATTTTCCCCCTTTGTCAATTGAAAGGAGAGATAATCATCTGCACTTGATTTCCGAATTCCCCCCCTTAAGGTGTAGGAGAGTTTCACTGTTGCACTTTTGCTTTCAGGTGCATGAGAGTGAAATATTCATTTGATTGTTTGTTGCAATGGTTGTCCTCATGTGAGACTGAATCCTTCGGTAACACATAGACAATTGTTTGAATGTAGATGACCACTTCCAAGGATCAATCCATGTGTAATTGATCTTCATTCTAGGTGGTTTATTTCACTTTCATCATCTTTGAGATGAATGATTTTTCTTGCCACAATGGTGACATAGATGGAGCTCAAAGAATTTACTCTCCATATGTCCATTTCGTTTACAATGGTTACACTTAACCATATTCTGATCATTGTCTAAAAAACCAGCACTTACAAACTGAACTGGTTTTGATAAATCTAGAACAAACAAAGTGTTTTCTTTGTTGTATCCTAGGCCTTGTCGATTTTTATAGATTTCTTGCCAAGGTCTGATCACTTTCTTGGAAAGACTATCTTTTTGTTGGTATTCATACTTGTTGTTGCTGCTAACATCCTGTCCTTGATTTATTAAACCTTCTCTATCACATTGGGCATCAATCATTAATAGTTCATCGTTTTGACATGTTGCATCAAGCTGATAAATTTGATATATGGTACTACTTGTTGCATCATTTAGTAGTACAATTCATTGGATGAGATCACTCATGTCACAACTTATATCAACCTGTTTGATTATTTCATCTGTGTCGCAACTTATATCAACTTGCTTGATTAGATCATCTATGTCACAACTTTCATCAATATGTTGAATAAGATCACTTGTATCACGACTTTCATTTGCTATTGTGATGAGGTATTTTGTGTCACAACTTGCATCTTTCTTGTATGCACATTGTGAATCTAGTAAATCTTGTTTTTCACTTAACTTAATTTGAAGTGCATGAGTGACATTTTCTTTCACTTCGAGTTCAATTTGAAAGTCTTTCACTGCTTCTAATGTACTAGTCATTTGATTTATTAAGGTTTGACTTTGCTTCAACTTCCATTCTAGTATTTCAATTGTATTTTGTAACTCATGATTGCAATCTTTCAACACTTTAATATCAATTTCTGCACTTTGAAGACGTTTTCCTCCTTTACCCATGTTGATCTTTAACACGCTCCTTGAACTTGCCGTAATCAATTTCATGCTCGCTTGCTCTGCTTAAATTAACTTCACACTCGCTTGCTTTTGTATTTGCTTGATTCTCTTGCTTGATTTTTCTTTCGATTTCTTCTTGAATTACACACTCGCTTGATTGATCAAAAGAACGGTGTTGAATACTATCAAAAATGCACCCAAGAGAAATGCTTACAATGATTTGAATGACTCAGTTAAAAAAATGGACTCACTTGGCTTAATTGATTCCCTGTCAATTTAAAGCTTGGGTGTCGATTTAAACCGATAATGCACCCTTACAATTCAATTCAATTTGAATTTGATTACAAGCTTACTTACAAATTATGATTTTCAAGTTAAAGTTTTGTATTGAGATTATTCTTAAAAAAAAATGGTGCAAGTGCATTTTCCAAAAATAATCTTTTGAATTAACACAAATGTTGTTGATGTAGATGACAACTTCATTAACTTGATTGGGTGTTGATGTATAATCGTCTTTGACAAATTGATTATGTGTTGCTTCTCTTGATTTCTTGTAGTTTTATTGATTACATAAGCTTGAAGAGAATTTATTATGTGCATGCATTTGTTTAATTTTTTGTGTACTACATGTGTACCATATTACAAGGAGAACGTCAAAACTAGACACAAAAAATAAGCAACATTAAGAATCATGTGCTACACAAATTGTTCATGTAGGAAGAAAGGATGAAATCAAAAGAAAAATTCACGCTCCACTAGAACCATACCAAGAGATGGTCCAATAACAATTCTGCAGGGAACACTAACTTCAATGTGGATGACCTAGTCTTTAAATGGGACAGACCCCATGAAGACAAAGGAAAACATACGAAGTTCCAGTCCCTGTGGCTTGGTCCATACATTGTCCATGAGAAGCTTGGAGCACACATGTATTATCTACAGTCACTTGACGGGAAGATTGACAATCTTCCTGTCAACGACCAAGATCTCAAACACTATTTTCAGTAAGTTAGGGCAATGCCCCGTGCCATGTGCATATTTTGTCTACTACTTGTTGTTTTTTAACTTTGCTTACTATTTTGTTTCGTTTTATTTTATTTTCTTAGTATGACGCTATTTTTGTCTTTGTAAACAAGTGATGTCCTCTACTTAGTTCTGGCTTTCAAATGAGTATGTGGCTGAGATACAGAGAGTCTTGTGACAATGTAGCACTTGGCCAGTCCTGCGTCCATATTCTCTATGCTTGGTTGTAATCTTTGATCAATTAAGTCTTAGAAAAGGCTATGAGCCATATGAAAGGGAAGCTTTTATCCAATAGTGAACCTGTGTCCACATTGGGAAACCCCATGCATGTGCTCAGTCTTCTGCTCTGTGTATTTAAGCTCATCCAACTAGTAGAGATGGAGAAGAGGAAAATTTAAACGAGCAAACCTATGTTAGAGGTCTTACATGCTTCTCTGAAGGAACAACTTCTTCTACTCTCAATAAGTTGGGATCCCTCTTTTTCCTCAAAAATAAATAAGTGCCTATGCACAGTCCTCTTACAAAATACAAAGGCAAAAGAAGAGAAAGGATTTATGTGCAAAGAGGTGAAGCATGCAACTCCACTGGGGTATTGATCAATCTCGTTGGCAGTGGAGCAATGCGTGTGTTCCTGCATGACTTTGACAAGATACTATCTAGGCATGATGGTAGTGGAGAAACATGAGAGATGAAACCTTATATTCTGAAAGTTTTTAACTTGCAAGCTAAATTACCCTTCTCGATTTTGAAACATTGTCACGATCAAGCTGAAACTTGTTATTTTGTTTGACTGAGTTGGTGAAAGGTGAGCCATGCTTTTCCATGGGGTAAGTGGGGAAGCCAAAGTAACCCCTACAATGATTCAATACTCATTGATAGACCAAGGCCCTATGCTCTCAATGGACCAAAACAAAGAAGCTGGTATTCAACCGGTGTGTCGCCAAGTGTTGTAGTGGCTGCAACACCCTCTAAAATTTTGGGATGCATCTAATTTCGGAGCCTTCATTGGGTTTTTACTTAATTATTTCAAGCACTCAAGCTCATCCCATGAACTCGTGTTGAGTCTTTGCACCCTTCTCACTTGAACATTCATTGGAAATTGTTTAGCACGTTAGTCATAATCTCATGCTTGCAGTCATGTTATGGCTATGCACACAATCCATATTCATGTGTACAAGTTGTATTCACTATGAAAGAATCTTTCGCACTCACACACGAAGTTGTATGCAATGTCATGAAAGTTTCATCATCATTGTTCAATGATCTATCACAAGTAGCACGCTTGTTGCTTGCACTCGTTGGTCAGTCACACTAGGCATGTTTCCTTATCGGTTTGAGGTGTCTTGTCGTCGAGTTGTGTTGAGTGTGTGTTTGGAAGGTTATGTTTGCACAAGTTCAGTCGCTCATCCACTTAGTCATTTTGTTGAAACTCTGTCGAATATAGCATCCTCTAATAGTTGGACCTCCACTGAGTTGCACTGCGAATTCTCATCCTTCAATGATCATGTACTAATGCCCATAATTACCTAGAGATTGAGGTTTCCTCCCAGGAATTCCGCACTGCACAATCCTGGAATCAACTGGACTGACTGTCACCCAGAAAAAAAATAAAAATTCTTAGCAAGCCATCTCAATCTCTACTACTTGCAAGCAAATCTATCAAGCTTCCCGCTGGTCAACTGGAGAGTTTGACTGGGTAGTGACCCCGAGCTTCACTCCTCCAAAAAATTGCACAAAAGCTACTAGCATGCATGCCTTCACTCACTAAAGAAATTTCACAGATATGAATGACATGCACCCACTGCCTATCACTGCATTGTCCTCAAAATTTGCGCAGTTCTGTCTACCAGTCACCCTAGGAGTCAGCCTACTGCTCCTCCTGAAAACTACATAGTTTTCATGGGTTGTCCTCTCGCTGCTCGAGACCTCGATTAGCCCAAAAAATGTGCAAACATGTCTTGTAGGATAGCCTACCAGGTCTGCACATTCTTTTCCAGCAAGCTGACATATATTGCTGCTAGCCTCCCTTGAAATCTACACAGCTTTCACTGCCAGTGTCCTCCCTGTTGTCTACACTGCATCCCTGGAAAATTTGTGTAGATCTTCCATTCAGCCGAGCTAGATACCACACACAATGACTATTGGTTCGAACTTCCCATGCTAGCCTCCTAGTGACCACTGTGCAATTTTCCTTGACAGTGCTCGGAGCCCGCATCCTAACCTAAAATATGCTCAGTGCAATTTCAAAGCCTTGTCCTCTCTCCCAGTCACCTTCACTCGAAAACAGAATATGATGCACCATGGTATACTATGATATTTCTAGATTTGATGTCATCTCATCATGAGTGATTACAGATATAGGTACATGGATGAGACATGGAATGACGACAAATGCAATGAAAAGGAGCGCATGCTAGGATACTTTTTCGGAAATGGATGAACACATGAAGCATGGCAAGTACAAGTGAAGGAGAGACATGAACATGCAACATCAAGCGAACAACAATACCATCAAAGACTCTACACACCTTTCCATGTGGAGGTGAAGCCATGATACACCAAGAGCACATTCATCACTCAACAACACTGCAACTTGGCATGGACACCACCAGTAGCATGAACATACCATCTTTGTTGTGTCAAGTCATGTCATGAGTCATCGCGGCCACATCACTACTGTGGGCCATACTGTTGTAATCAATTTAGTGTAACATGGAAGTCTAAGAGACCATCACGTAGAGTTGAAGAGTCATGTAAGTCAAATAGTCACGAGGGAAGTCAAATAGTCACAAGGGTTAGTTTCACCTTTGCTATATATACCCCTCATTTGTACATGCAAAGTACTTTTTCAGCTTGGCTCCCCCCACATAGCCTTGAGAGTTTGTAGTATTTTCTTGGAGGAGTGAGTAGTGGCTCCAATGCCCCTCTATCAGGGTTAATGATGTAATGGTGAACCGATGTGTCATTGAGCTTTCACTTAATTCATAAGACTAATAACAGGCCAACACATTTTCGAACATGTATTGTATTAGTTTGTAAGACTATTCTTTGGATGCTTGTAATGCATGTTGCCTTAACTTGTGTCAAAACAGTTGAACTATTTTGGTTATTTTAATACATACACTTTAAAATATGTGTTGTATAAGTTGTTAATGTTGTCTTTCCCATGTGGACTATTCTGCTAGACACTTGACAAAACCATTCTCCTAAACTTGTTATAATGATCATCGCACTAGTGTGGATTGTTTCTCTGGGTTTTGTATGTGCTATATATTCACTATGTATTTGTCACTTCCGCATCTATGTTGACTACTCAGCCAGAAGATGCACATGTCCTCTTTTTTTGTATGTCTCTAATAGAGTTGGTACTATTCCCTTTCGACTTGAGACTCACTCCCACCCTCTCCCTCTAGAGTGAAAGAACCTTGACACAAGTAACACTAAGCACTCACCTGGCACGCAAACCTCATTTGTCGAAGACAAAGAAAACCACTGTCATGTGTTGACAAGTAAGAGCTAAGGCAAACCTTTAAGACAATGGAAATCAGATCATCAAGCTAGATGGGACTCCTACACCAAACGATGTGAGGTCTTGTTGGGACTTCATATTGGCGAGATCCCCTGAATGTTAGCAGGTCCAATGCCATCAACCTGATCCCATACCTTAGTATGTATCAACCTATGTATTCAATTGACCATTTATTCTAACAAAAAATATGTAAACAAATAAATGGATAATGCAATCAAGTTCAAAATATAGGGCTTGTAATATTTATAAATACACACAAGAAATACTAAATCAAGTTAGTGAAAAAGCTAAAGCTTGACACCACAAGGATCATATGTTTCATTCACTCCAAATTGGGGATCAAATTTGGTTACTCTATGGTTATAAATATTTAGTGACTTGTATAGGAAGATGAAGTGTTTGCAATATGGTACTTATGCCATACTCAAGGAAATTATGGAAATTGCCTTAGTAAGATCATCATTCCACTATATTTGGTTTCATATTCATTACTCAATGTGGATTTCCGTCGACCCTGTTTCTCCCCTTGTTGTAATAGATTGAGTTATAGCCTAAACATCTTGAAGTTATAGACCAACTTGGCACGAACATTGGATAACAAACAAACAAGATAAGAATGAAAAAAAATCCCTTTATTCATGTAGCCAAAGAAGGATAATTTTGAGCATAACGAAAGTGGTACACTACCAATGATTTTTTCTGTAATTTTTATCATTTGCATAAGTGGTCAATGGGGATAGCTTCTAATTAAGGGGGGGGCTTTTGTTTGTTGTAATACCGAACTAACATCCATCAAATAATGAATATAATTAATTAGATATTTAGTCTAAACTTACAATTGACTCCTTGTAATTGATCCTCAACATAGTTGAATCACACTATCCTCCACTCAACCAACTTATGCATCCTTCAAAAATGATTGTCACTTATCCTACATTTCTAGAGATAAGGATGATTCAACACATATCTTCTCATTTTCTTCCTCTAATCGACCACTAGCAAGAAGCCATTTGGTCTACTAATCAATTATGTAACTATCTTGTAACCAAAACAAAAATGGTAAAGCACCAAAATGTTCTTCAAGAATATACATAGATATATAATAATAATAATAATAATGAGATAGAAAGGGTTCTCTAGCTTTTCTCATTTTGAGGTACCTCATCTTATCATCAGAGTTGAGTTCATTAACTTATTACTTCTATGTTTAGGGTATTTCATACAGATGTAGAATATAACATTCTAAAATGATTAATCAATACACTAGATTTTTTCCATTTGGGGTTTTCATCCTCAAGTCTTGGTTTGCATATTCATGTGATTGGTATTATTCTTCATTACTTTTATACATCATTGTTTGGGTGTTTATTTCCTAGTTTTCTTAAATAATCTTGCTTTATATGCTTCTATCATCATAAATATTTACTCATTCAATCAAATTTCTTGTCTCGTCTATGTTTTCCTTGGGCATAATGGATCCTTGGTATCAATGCATCATTTCTAAGAATTATTTTTATTATATTATAATTCTCTAGCCTTACTAAAGTGCTACAACCAAGCTATATTTATTTAGACTCATTATAAGACGTAATTATTTAATCTTCCCCTCTCTTCAACCTATGAGTATTTATCTACTTGATATCCTAGACATAATATTGTAGGTGAAAGTGAAAATCAAAATCCTCCTACTGTGATGAAACTTGACCAAGATTGACTTGCCAAGGAGAATAAATGTTTGGTAACTTCAATTTTATACTTGCACAACTCACCTTGGACTTGACTTTGAGTCATGACTTGATGATACTTTTCTTCGTTAGGTTTATCCCCTTTAAGGTACAAATGAATCTATATATACCTTGCTTAGAAGGAAATATTAATGCCAAATTTTTAAACAAGTATGTGCATCAACTACAATCTGACTTATCTATCAATAACCCTTTTTAGGGTAACAAATTCACCATCATAACTTTTAATATGTTGACTTATGTACACTGTTGGGGATGAAATCTCTTGAAAAGGAAGGACAAAGCTAAAGCATCCATCACCACCCAAATTTCATGAATAATAGTATTAGCTAGAATAAACAAAGTTGATGGTAACATCCAATTACGCATAATTATACTAATGAATTCTACCAAATAATGGCTTCAATTGGTGTT
The DNA here is from genome assembly GCA_031772625.1 of Pinus tabuliformis. Lineage (NCBI taxonomy): Eukaryota > Viridiplantae > Streptophyta > Pinopsida > Pinales > Pinaceae > Pinus > Pinus tabuliformis. Next base: position 683,044,259 of record CM062819.1, read on the forward strand.
AAGGAAGAAGATAAGCCACTTGTTTTGAAGTATATTAGTGAATTAACTCATTATATTGAAAATCAATGGAATTCCTCACTACTGGAACTATTGTAAAAGCATACCATTATGCTATCAAGATTGAGGAAAAGATAAAGTTAAAAGGACATTGCTTGATTAAATTGATTGGTTGACCTATCAACATGAAAATTCAAGTGAATGTTCACTTTAGAAAGTTCAAACTATGTCATATAAACAAGGTAGAAAGAAGTTCTTCAGGGTAGGAATATGCATTAGCCAACCTCCTATAGGAATATTATTTGAGTATCATATTTCATCTTGGAATTCCTAACACAGATGTCTATGTCCAACATACATCCATATATGATAAATATGGATAAAGCTATCATTTAATTTGTTCTAGAATTATTGATTCTATTGGAATTGAATTTTACAACCCTATATAATTTTACCATGGTCAATAAAGTGGAAACTAAATAACCATTCCATACATGAACTTGGGTGAAATACAACCCACTACATCTAATTGTAGAAAAAATTAGTCAAAATAACTATTTGCCCAAAGATATTATGAAGAAATTTGATTTTTTACTACTCCACATTCACAATATCCTTACCATGTGAACATCAGTTATATGATATATGGACAATAACTTAGAATCACCTAACAATGCTATCATTTTTACCTTATCAAGTCGTTTAAGGATGGGGTGATTTGTGACGTAACACCACTCTGAATAGTTGATGTACTATTTGGAAAACCATACTTATGGGATAGACATGGTAGTTATCAGTTTATACCATAGAAAGTGATTTTTAATATAAAATATCAATGGTATGGAATTCCAAAATTTCTATCTAAGTTGATAGTCTCTATGGTTTCAATAGAACAAGTGAAAAACATTATCAACCATACTTAGAAATGCATGTTGATGATTTCTAAACCTTAGTGTTCCAAGATATTAGTAACTAACTAAGTCTTCATGAACCAAACTTGTGATTATAGCAACAATTCGATAAAGTAGTTGAAAAATACAAGAACATGTTCAAATATCTAGTTCGAGTACCGTTACATTCCCAAGTAAAACACTCCATAGATATTTACCTTGATTTTTCATTACCCAATACATATATCTACAATTGGTTTATTTTAAGGAATGAAAAAATTTGCAGAAAAATTCAAAAATTGATAATTTGTTAAGGAATGTTTGAGCTAGTTCCTATCCTCGTGGAAGACTAGTGATATTGCATATTAAGAAATATGGAACATTGTGCATGTGCATTAATAAAAAGGAACTCTATAAAAGCTCAATAAAGAATAAACGTCCTTTTCCTAGAAAAGAAATGTACTTGATTATTTGAAATATGTCAAATTATTTACCAAACCCAAACTTAGGTAAGTATATCATCAAATATCCATAGATCTCTTAGATGTATGGAAAACTACTTTCAAAACCAAAGGAGGCTTGTTTAACTTGAAAATCATGCATTATCCTTTTCCTAGAAAAAACAATGTACTTAATTATTTGAAATATGTTAAATTCTTTACAAAACCCAAAATTAGGTAAATATATAATCAAATATCCATAGATCTCTTACATGTATGGGAAACTACTTTCAAAACCAAAGGAGGCTTATGTAACATGAAAATCATGCATTTTGGACTTTGCATTGCACCTACAACTTTCACTAGGTATATGAATGACACTCCTAGACCTTCTGTAGTTACATGTGTCATTTTTTATTAAATGACATTAACATTTTTTGCTGATTGTGGGAATTCGTAGCACCTTCAACAAGTTATTAACACTCTCATATAGCATAAACTTTGCATATAGTTTTAAAAGTGTTTTTATATCAAAGTACCAAAAGGGTTGTTCCTAAGTCAACTTCTTGGATAATAAACGGATGTCGACAAGAAGTGACTCGTCGTAGGAGGGCCTTAATGAATCCCGCATCTATGGCACGAAACGAAGCAAATGATTTTGTGGAGGTGAAAACGATCTGATGATACAAGGTCTAGGGTGGCGGTCATGAAAGAATGAAGCATGAAGGTATTGCAGCGGATGAGACATAAGATAGGTTCGTCTATTCTCTGAGCGACTTCTCTCGAACATATCGGTGACACTGAAATGGATTGGTAGCGTTAACCCCAAAAATGGATGGTACGGAGGACCAACGGTGATATGACCAGTGAACGAAATAACCTAAACCGACTCAATCATGGTGATGGAGTGAAAGTGTCATGTTCAAGAGTGACCTACTACCAATAAATTTTCTTCAAGTTTTCTTCCCAATTTTTTTCCAGTCATTGCTGACCAGTACCTCTTTATTTTTTCAAGCTTGAGGAGGATAACATATGCTTGTTCTATAATTTTCCCTTCGGGTAAACCTGTCGCTATGTTTTAACGAGCCTAGCGACAGTGAAACTCACTCTTGTTTGCATGGACAAGTTTGTCGCTATTGTTTTAACCAGTTTAACGACAAAGATAACTTGGTCCTTTTCAATTTTAGAGAGTCTGAAAGAGATAGAAAGGAAACTCCAGTAATCATTTTTCGTAATATAATCCCTTAAGTCCGAAAAAGTATAAAATAATACGAAAGGGATGACTTTCGATAGTTTTAACGAGCCAGACAAGACAAGCACTCGATATTTTTGTGTAATGATCCCTCAAGTCCAAAAGATTAAAATCTAGAGGAGGGATGGCACTTCGAATCACTTTAATGAGCTGGAGAGGACAATTGCTCAACAATCTTTTCATATTTTACGAGTCAGATGAAAAGAGCTTAAAGGAGACTCATTTTTTGAGGAACGAGTGATGTTTTCGGATAGCAGCTAGTTCCAGGTAAGGTTTGGAACTTTTCAATCACGACAGTGTAAAGAAGGTGGCTAATAGAATCACTCATCGTAGTTGTTCCTCAAAAGGGGTAAACAATCGAATGGAGGCGTATGATCAGCTAAAAAAAAGTGGAGGTGATGGTAAGAACATGATCAAGGTTCAAAAGCTGATAATTATGCGATCACAATGGTTATTTATCGAAGGTGGGTTCATTTTTTAATGAGCTTAAGCTTTGTTGGAACATGTGCTCATTGCTAGGTTTATTTTTTAACAAGCTTGAACTCCACGTAAAACTACTCGTGCCAGTCGTATAATAAGGATATCTCTCATCAGTAGGTTCATTTTTTAGGGAGCTTGCCCCATGTGCAAATTTGCTCTGGAGCCTTCTATATGCAAGCTAGGAATGACCAACTACTGTCCTAGGGTTTAAAGAGCTACTAAGGTTAGGTAGGATAGTTTCACAACAGGAAACCTTTCCTTTACTTTGCCATTTCCGTCGGTCCCAGCAAAGGTGAATGGTTGATCAGACCAATCACCTAACTTAAGCAGTTGAAGTTAGTAAAAACTACGGGGTTAGAGTTACACTGGTTGCTTTTCACTTTCGCACAAAAGGTTTGCATGCTCCCAGGTATAAAGAAAAGTAGAGTTTCCAGGTTACCATGTGAAAGTTCTTGCATTTGCAAGATTGCTACATCCACATTTGCAGACAAAACATTTCCTTTGCTCTGCCCATCGAAATAGAAAAAGGTGAGTGGTGCGACGCATCATTCACATAACTTTGATGAGGGAATCTTATTCCAGTCTAATCCCATTTTCCTAAACGGACGGGTGTGTCAGACTAGTCATATATCCTCCACAGAAACCTACCCTATACCTAAAGTTTTCCTGCCGAAGCAGACCAGGGTGCATGCCACCTAGGTTTCAGTCACAATCATTGAATCACTTGCGCTCATCAAGTGGACGAACAGGAGATTGATGAGACATTCCTTGTGTAAAAAGACTAGTTAGGGATGGAATTTGACTAATAGTTGTGTTTGAACCAGGGAATGAAAGTTGGTCAACTAGGTGGACCACTCTGCCTTCATGCAGAAAACACATCACTCGAAAGAGCGAGGAAACAATAGCTCCCATGCTATAAATGTAGTCACGCCCAAGGAGTAGATTGTAATCTAAAGGTCCTTGGACTACCATCACATTTAGATGAACGGTTTTCCTTCTCAAAGTTATAGGAAAATTTGGAAGGATCCCTAATGGTCGACTGGTTCCTTTGTTGAAGCCTGTCAGATTTCGAATCTCAGGCAGAAGCGATGGTGAACCAAGCACTTTCCAAGTAGTTGAGGAAAGGATACTCATAGAATCCCCTTCATTTATGATAGCACCAACCATGATCATTTTGTAAGCTTGTACTATGATTCAGAAGGGTACGTTAGATGGTAGGCGGGGTCTGCCTAGTAGATTCCAATTGAAGAAAACGACTAGATTACTTAGAGGAGGGACTGAATAAACGAGAGGGTAAATCTCTAACAAACTTCCTTCCTATGGTAAAGGAACAGGTAGATTGCCCCCATGTTCATCGGATTCTGTGTTAACAAAAACAATTTGAAGGGTATCGTCCTCATTCTCTTTGGTGACTGTATCATCCGAAGGTGGACCTTCTGAAGACAAGACTGGGTCGACTGCCATCTCGACCTGTTGACTTTGGTTTGGTGTGGACTCAGAAGGTTTATCTTCAATGATAGGTGTTTCGTCCGACAACGAAGGTGTGTCAGTCAGATTTTCAACTAGAGATGGGGTCAGCAAGATTTTTTTGTGTCCAGGAGGAAGTCGCTGTGGTGAAGCAGGACGGTTATCCAAGACTCTTTTAGCTTAGTCCAAGAAGGGACAATGGTGGATGGCATGATCACCTTCACATAGTTTACAAGGAAATTTAGATCTTCCTTTTTGTCCATTGACTTCATTTTCACTAGTTGACAGTGTACTTTCAACTTGATCGTCAGAGGTTGAGGACACCGAATTGTGCAAGCGGGGAGACCAGTCCCTTAAGATTCGTGGGATGTAAGGGAAATCTATATGATAGTGGTCTCCTTTGCAAATGACACATGGAGATTTAGGTTTGGATGGTGGAGTGTGTGGATTTTCACTAGACAATGCATGGTTGTCCCCTTTCACCGTTGGCTTCTTCTTCTTCTTCTCCTTCCCTTTCTTCTTCTTCTCAATTACTTGGTTTTTAGTTTCACTAGCTTCACCAAGTGAAGAGGAAGAAGGAGAGGGAGTAAAAAAAAAATTAGAAGTTTGGGGGGTAACTCTAATATCATCTGGTTGCTAATTTGATTGCTCGGGAATCACGGTGTTTTGAATGATAGAGGTTGAGAAAAGCCATACTTGAAGACCAATTATAAGCCCTAGAAGGGACAATGTAGCCATATGAGGTGCACCAACATCTCCCCAAGAGGAGAAGGGACTGGGATTTCCCCCAAGGAGAAATCATTGATTGGTGGACTTCATTTTCTCAACCTAAGACCAATGAGGGAATAGTGATGTTATTTCGATTAAAATAAATTTTAAGACGCTTTGACACAACTTGATTTTTCAATTTTAAAGAGTCAAGAAAAAGCTAAAGATGACTCTAGTCACCTTCGATTTTTAATGAGCCTAAAGTGACAAGTGCTTAGATGGACCTTTTCTTTTAAGGAGTCTGAAAAGAAATGAAAGTGACTGCTATGGAAATCTAGACAGAGGGATTACCAAACCTATTGCAAAACTACAGAATACTTTTTACAGTATGGCAGTCAATCTTCCCGAATGTTGTGTTCAGTGCATTGAAATTGATAGGGTGGCAGACACGACTTCCTAAGGATAAAGTATATAGCCTATTGTGGTCTCCCAATATATACTTGACGGTACATGGGAGAATAAGTCTGTACTGGCACTTGTCGTCTCAAAGAGGAGGAATCACCCAACCTACGATGAAAGTAATAGTTACCAGGCTTTACGACGTCGGAATACGTCTCTAGCCTAGACTTCTAGATGTTGTGCATTAGGTTCCAAAGCATTTTAATGTTCATTGAAATTTATTTTTACAGTTGATCTTTCTTAAGAAGTTTTCCTTTAAGGTTAACCGCATGATGTAGATATACAATTCCTAAATATGCAATCTAAGATGACAAACAATCGTTTACTTTCTTTTTGCAATGAAAATCTAGCTACTAAGGAAAGAGAAGTAAAATCCTTTCAACATAGAGCAGAGATCACACACTAAGATGCACTGTCCTAAATCAATTTCCATAAGCAGTATAAATGCAAATGCACGTGCATGTATTTGTTTTTTGCTTTCTTAATGTGTGAATGACAAAAAGAATGCTAAGTACAGATCTGAACTATTTTCTTTCAAAGCGACAGTACTAACAATTTTTCTTTTCAAAAATGAAAGGAAGAATAAGACGACACTTTCAATTTTGACTTGAAAACTTCTTTCGACACTTGAAATACTATTAATTATAATCAAATACAATGGAAAAATTGTGATCGACTGTCAAAAAGAGGAAGACTCTTTTCTTTGACTGAAAATGACAATTGCGACACTTTCAAATCAAAAGATGACAATTCGATTAAGCTATTGTTTGCAAAGGAGAACTGTAAATGACGAAAAATACATAAAATCATTCACAATTATTTATCAATGGGGGCTTGAATAATGTAAAGGAAGGGAGTTTCAACAGTGATATACTGATCACATACAACAAAACTACAGAATAAAGCTGAAGACAATAAAGAAAAAACTAAAATCTGGAGGCAGAAACAATCTCATCTGATCATCACATCTGTAACATAGGGAAACATGGATGCATATCACGTATAGCGCACAGGAGGTACGATGTATCTAGATTACCAATGAGAGACAGTGCGATGGTCGAGGAACAAGACTAAGCTTGGTTTTTACTCACAGTTTGCAACTAAGTTCAGGGGTTTAGGCTGAGCTAATGATAGGCAGTAAACACAAAGTATAAGGGCTGATCTAATGAGGTTATTTGATCTACCACCAGGGCAATTAGGATGTTTGCAAGTTAGTTTTTTAGTTTATAAACAAAACCCGGAGATTGACTGAAGCAACGTTGATCTACTTTGCACTTGCAAAGCAAATGCAGTTCGAAGACTAGCTGGCTTAACTTCGGGCTCCATTTGTAGTTTATAAAGCAAACAAATAGAAACAAGCTAACAAGCTATTCGCTCCCCAGTGGAGTCACCATTTTGTTATCAGGAAAACTAGTGTCCATTCAGAGCTACTAGTCCCACTAAGACAGGTAGTTATCTTAGAAACAAACAAACTAAAGTTACTTGTGTTTTCCTTTATGAGAGATAGATGAGAGAGAAGCAGAGAGTACCAACCTCAGTATTTCGCTTGGCTCCTTGTTTCCACCCTCCTTTGATAGAGTTTTGCCACTCCTTCCTTACTTTTCCTGCTTCAAAGAACACCTATAGAGTCAAAGTAGAATAATACCGTCAAAGCATCGAGATCTATAACTTTAAACAATATGGGATCAGATGTATATTAACCATACACATGCATATATCAATACAAGATTCAGAGATATACAAGAATATGTAAGAAAACTCAAATAGCTTATTAATAGAAGTAGTAGAAGAGAGGATTACAACCCATTGGTCTAACCCAGCACCATCCTCCCATCATGAAAGCGCTCTTCACCTCATGAAAATCTTAGATTACCCAACAATACAATCTTGCATAGAGAAACCAATAGCACTTCCTTACAAAAATACAAAATTCCAGCCTCTGGATCTCTAGGATGAGGGATCCATATTAGATATTTGTAGGTGGGTGAGTCAGCTTCTGGGATTTTGATTACTGTCATTTCTTTGATAGTTCTTAGTTCCACTTGGAGATTTCATGATCTCTTACTCATCCCTGGGCGAATTTAGAGAGGCAAGTGTCATATGAGAAGTTTCTAGAAGATTCCTTGATCATCCACTTAGCAATCTATCTCTGCCATTTGTCTATTCTCGCTCATCGCACCCTATAGAAGGAATTTTCAGTATGCATCACATCTCCCGTGTATAGCAGGTGAGATGCATCGCACCCTGACCATGGAGCAGGTGAGATGGTCCAGTTTTAACCAGTTCTCAGTAGTTTTTCAGGGATAACTTCTGAGAAATGATGTAACCAGTTGACCTTGTTCCTTTAGGGTATGAAACAACACTTTTAGGTATTTAGAAGCCCTTGGTTTATGGACATATGTGATTGGGATTGCAGTGCCCAAATATGTCTATAACAAGATCCATTGGAGCTCAAGCATGTACCAAATTCCTTAAACTCTTGAGAAACATATTCTCCACCGTTGTCACTTCTCAAGGCCTTGATCTTCTTCTCTGACTCTTTCTCTACCAAAGCTCTGAAATCACAAAAATTTGTGAAAGTTTGGTCCTTCTTCTGCATGAAATAAATCTAACATTTAGGAGAATAGTCATCTATGAAAATAGAAAAATACTTTTTCTTCACTATGGATGCTGTCGAGAATGGTCCACATGCATCGATATGAACTTATTCTAAGATAACCTCTGCTCAACTGTCCTGATCATGGAAGAAAGACTTGGTGTACTTTCCCAAGGTACAACCTTTGCATGTGTCAACTTGCTCAAGTTTACCTTTGGGAAGTCCTATAGATATCTATTGCATTATCTTCAAAGCCCCATGATGCAAATGGCCCGATCGCTTGTGCCACAACTCGCCAATTTCTTGGCTTCACACTAATTCTGTTTTCATACTCAATGCTACACAATCATCTACCTCTAGTTTATAGAGATTCTTCACCTGAATCTCTATCCTATCAGTCTGACCCGTGACTATGTGTCTTATGAATGGCTTTCCTTTACTGAAGACAACATCATAGCCTTTTTCCTCCAACATCGCGACCGATACCAAGTTCTTCTTCAGTCCAGGCACATACTTCACATCTCTCAATGTGATAGGAGCTCCATGCTCCCTCTGAAAGGAAATTGTGCCCACTCCTAAAACACTATACCTGCCTTCATCACCCATCTCTATGTGCATCTTGAGGTCTTTCTCCTCCAAGGCACTGAATAAACTTTTATCACTGGTCATGTGGAATGAGGCCCCACTATCCAGATACCAAACACAACCCATCATCGATGACACCATGTATGTGATGAGGGTAAAGTCCATTTCAAACTGAGAGGCTAATGCCTCACCTTCCGATCCTTCTGAGGATCCCTTCTTGGAGTTCTTAGATGGGTAATTAGTCACATAATGTTCCATTTCATGACAATTAAAGCATCTCACTTTAGATGTGTCACCCTTCTTCCCTCCATGAGAATAATTCAATTTGGAATGGGAAGCCTTCCCCTTCCCTTTCCTTGCCTTACTTACTAAGGCCATATTTTCTTCATCATTATTCTTGTATGAAGAACCATCTCGTGTGCTTGTCCTCATCTCCTCCTGCATAAGATCCAACCACAGTTGTTCCCAATCCGATAGTTTCTCCCATCCATCAACAGAGTCCTGATAGCTATTCCAACTCTTTGCAAGGCCAAGGAGAGCGAGACTCACCATATCATCATCGGCAGTAGTTATTCCCACAGTGCCAAGCTCATCTCTATAGGTGGTGAGCTTGTTCAGATATGTGGAAATAGTATCACCCTTCTCCACTTTGATTCTTCGAAGCTTATCCTTGAGCACTAATTTTCTTTGGTTGCTACTGTTCTGGTATATTTCCTTCAATGTCTTCCACATTAAAAATTGAGTATCCTTCCCATAGAGACTTGATAAAATATGGTCTCAAACTCCCTCAAGGACGATCCGTCTCGCCTTCGCCACACACTTCTTCCACTCAGCCAACTCTTGTGCATTAGTTGAAGCTGGCTTTTGGATTTCTTGATCAATGAATTCCTTCAAGCCATTATCTTCTAATACAACCTCCATTCTATCTTTCCATGCTATGTAATTTGAGCTACCTTCCAAGGTATACTCGAGTCTCAAACCATAGAATTCCATTTGCCAACATTGAAGAATGGTATGAATTCATTTTTCACCTGAACCCCGAACTTCAAACTTTGAATTCTCATCTCAGTATATTGTTCACAGCTCCGATACCATGTAGATATTTCTACAAATCCAGCTCTGATACCATGTAGAAAATCTGTTGGTAGGGTAACCCAATAATGCAATATAAATCAAAGTAGAATACTATAACCTACTTCTACTATCAATTCGCAGAAGCTTAAAGATCGAGTTGAAAAATATAACCAAAAGAAGAAGAATCAATCACACAATACACATGAAAATACTTTGGGGAAAGCCTCAGCTAGAAAACCCACTATCTGTATTATCATACAAAGTGGAAATACATAGGAATTATACAAATCCCACAACTAGCCAACTCTTAGTACAATCCTCACAAATGCTCACAGGAGAACTTGGCTTCTCTTCAAGTCTTCCTCTCTACCCTCCAAGCTCCTGTTTCCTTGCGTTGTTCCTCTAGGATGATTCTCCTTGAACCAAGTGGAACACTTTCTCACACACTATCAGAACTGCGTAATCCTCAAGGAATGATACCTTGACTCTGTGCATGATTTTTCTTTATAAGAAAACACATACAACTGATAGTACACTGTCCTTGAATATAATCTCAACTGGGTCTTTCTCAAAATAGACATGCATGAGTTTATGATGAGGGAATCCTCAGTTAACTGGAGTAGCATTAGTTGAGTGCATGCATGCATCAACTGACTATTAACTCTCTATTAGTTCCTCAAATAGATTGGAACTAATTTAATTGGACTTAACTCAGTAAACTTACTTAACTAATTACAACTCAAATATAACTCAATCTTATCTCCTTAATTTAAGGATAACTCTTGCATGGCTTCAAAAAGACTTCTAACTTGAATTCATCCAACTAATTAATTCAAAATGAATTAATTAATTATTTCCAAGTAGATGTTAAGACTAAATTCAATTTTAATTCACAATTTAATTCAAGGACAAATTAAATTGGAATATTCTTGTTTCCATATTTCAACATGTGACTAATAGGTTCTCCTAAGTATTGTTTTCTACCTTTTCAGACTCAAGAGACTATTTACAAAAAGGAAACTTTGGAGTTTTCTTTTTCACCTCTTTTTCAAACTCTCTAAACATGAAAAATATGTTATCAATCATATGTGATCCTCCTCAATATTGTTAAAAAATAAAGAGGTATTGATCAACAATGGTTGGGGAAATTTGGAAAATGGGGTACTCCAATTATTATGGTAGTGAGTCACTCTTAAACACGACACTCTTCCACTTCATCTATGTGGCTGTTGGGTTGGGAAATATGCTTGTCTTTTGGTTGATCACAGCATTTCAGAGCCTTCATTTTTGTTTTGGTTCAATGCTGGCAACTCCATTCAGTTTCGCTAATGTGTTCAAGAGAATTCATTTAGTTGATATATTCTATGATAATATTAAGCGTTCATTCCATGTTTGTTGTTCCTGAACTAGTTCCATGTTGATTTCATTCTTTATTGAATCATGATACCTATTTCGTGTCATTGATGGGGGATACATCAAGGTCCTCTTGTGACGGGTCGCTTCTTGTCAACATCAACTCATTATCCAATAATTTGACTTAGAAACTCTTCCTTCAGTACCTTAGGGCTTGCATACATCAATGGAAACATTCCTCACTCTTAGTGATAGCTTTTCATAATTGGCCTTCGACCGATAGATTCTATGTGGTGTTTGACATAAAATAATTCATTCATGCCAGATGAATTGTACTATAGTACCTTGAGAGCCATTAACATCATCATTGGTTTCACTCACACCTGTTAATGGATTACATCATTGGTCGATAATTAGATGGTGTCTTCCATGTTCAAATTTATCTCCTTTATTCGCATGGTTAGACTCGTACATTGGATGACCAAGTGAACGAGATAAAAGACCCTAGATCTAGTTTCATCCATCTGGGCTAGGATTTTAGGATTGATGCAAGATTACAAAGCATGAGGGCTATGATAATACATATAGTCATCCAATCATTAGTCCACCTTTTGTCGTTAGTGGATGTGTCTCCTTGATTATTGTACATGTAATGTTAGCTTATGTCTTGAGCATGGGTATGCCTCCCTCAAAAAGTATATCATGATGAAAATGTATTGTAACAAATGATGATCCGACTAGTTGTTCTTGATCCGAACTTGTCACAAGGTAAAGTAATTAATTCATTAATTGTTGTTTATGACTTTTCATTTTAGGGGGAAATCTCTTATAGGCCATTTTGTCACATCTCGTCAATAGGCCTGTTGGATACCTATAGTAATAGGTTTCATATTTCATGATTGGCAAGAGAAAAGCCAAATATGCTCTGCTCTGGTATCCCAAAGATCCCATATTTCCTAGAAAGCAAGAGCTGGGTAAAGTGTTTCAAGTATTGAGGACCTTATTTCAAATTTTGTGGATGATTCAACAGTCTAAACTGGATCATGCCATGTTTCAATTTTGAGTTGTAGAATAGAGAAAGAGGTCTGTCCAAACAGCTTAATCTTGGCAGACAAGTAGTTCAGGTAGAGAAGCAAAGGTTCCCAAAAGTTTAATCTGGGACCTTGGAAGACATAAGGGTAGAAGTAGATAGAGAGAAAAGGAAAAGCCAAAGAAAAGAAAAGGCAATTGAGGGTTGCAAGTCCAAGTGCCCCTCCAAGAAGAAACAAAAAATGCTAGGCAAAATAGTTGGGTAGGCAGTTGTGGTTGCAGAAAGAATATGATCACCATTACACAGGTATCAATAGGTCTCTTGCCAAGGCAATAAATCTATCAGCAAACAAAGTGGTGAATTCCATGAACTCACAGCAAAGAGGATCACTAACTTCTTTTTTTTCCCTCTCTAGTCCATCACTAACACCCCCTTTCTAATTCCCCTCCTTCATTCATATTAACTCCTAATTCTACTATATAACCTCCCCTATCTTACCCCCACCCCTAATAATACTAACACTAAGGTGTATAAAACCCCAAATCTTATGTATATTCCCTCCCCTAGGCATAATAGCCGTGTATTTTTCAAAAGGGACCAAAATGGCATCTGGCCACTTTGGTGAACCTATTCCACCCTTTTCCCCCTTTGCTGCAAGTTAATTTACCCTCAAATCACCTCTGCATTGATAAAACCCCCTCTCCAAACCCCTTTTGCCTATAAAAACCTTTGCAAAGGTTAATACCCGCCTCTGGCACGTTCCCCAATCCTACCACATTATTGGTTAAGCGAAAACATTTGAAAAACCCATAAAAACCCACAAACTTTAATCTTTTCCGCCCGCAGTATGAAGCGCGCATCTTTCTCCTCCGCCAGCCGTCGGATCAAGCCCATCAGATCCGACGGTCCACATTAATATCGGAGCGCATCCGATGGTGGCACTTTAACCTCCGAGAAAGTGACGTTGCGCCTTGTCACGCCTCCTCCACGCGTCAATCGATCAACCATCTCGGAGCCGAGTCTAACAGCTTCTGCGCCGTACCTAAACCGCCCCGAGAAACCGCGGCGGTTAAGGCCTTAACCGTGACCGCTGCGGTTTGACTGCCACCTACCCGTCGCTGACTCGCCGCCACGTCCTTATCTGCTCGTACCTGCCTTTGTTATTGGTCCACCTCACTGCTGACTGGGTTGCCACCTCACCGCCCCTTTGACCAGTCACCCACTGCCACGTCGCCCGATGACGTCAGCAGAAAAAAGCGCCAAATTGGTAAAATAACCCATATTTACCAATTTTCCCGTGTTTTTTACCACTTTCACTGTTATTACTGTTGGACGCTCTGCATGGCCGTTTGCACTCTAATTTTCGCCAACCAGTCTATTAGCCAGGGCGACCTCCTCAAGCAGCAACTGTGCACCTTTGCTTCAACCTCTGCTCATCGAATTACAGGTATTTAGACCGTTTCGCCCTCCATACGACCTCCATTAAGCTTGAAATTGCTCAGAGGGATAGTAGAACCATAAAAACGATATTTACACCGTTCATTTCCATTTGTTCATCCACCATTGTCATTGTGAGGGCCAAGAAGTACCTGCAGAGCTTTAGAAACCTGCAATTCACATAAAACCACTGTAATTCTGCGTTTTCCCGGCAGAGCTCCTAATAGATATAATTCACCCGATTGGAGAGTTCAGTTAGACCACAGAGAAGTTCTGTCACTAGACTCCAGTAGTATTTCAATTGCTATTGAGAGAATTCCCCTTGGATACTCAAAACATCAACTGTTTCCACAGAGAACTGCCTCCAGACTGTGTTTTTACCATTCCACCTGTCCACCTGCAATTCTTGCAACTTGAAGAGCTATGGAGACCCCTATTGCACTGAATATTAAGCCCATCAATGCTCCTCACCAGGAATTAGCATGGAAAGCCCTGGGAGACATGGACTACCAAATGCTGGATTGGTTCCCCATGGGAACCAAGTACAATATTCAAATGTTGAATGAATTAAGAGCCCAGCACCTCAGTGGGGCAGATATCTTGGGGATTTGGGAGTCAAATTTGCCCATATACAACCTTCCCCAAGTCAATCCTATGCCAGAGCTCATTTATAGCTGCCAGGAATGCTATGACCCCAGCCAAAGAGCAGTCATTAGCCCCACAGGCCTAGTCCTGTTCCAGATCACCCCAGAGAGCATAAACCAGATGCTGCGCTTCAAAACAGCCAAGAAATTGACCCCTCTATCCATGCAGAATCTGATTAACAGAGGGATCAAGCTGTCCAGTGACCAGATTGTCAAAATCAACCAACTGTTTGTCACACCAGGCTCTGAAACAGTCAGAACCCCTCCTATTGGGTACCAATATCTAAATGAGTTGGGCAGAATGTTGGTGGATCTAATTGGCTATGTCCTAGGATTCAGGGGGTTGGAAGATGTAGATGACAGCATAATGGCAATGCTGTCTATATTTGCCCCTGGTAAGCCTCCAACTGTGCAGTATGATTATGCAACTTACATAGCAGAGAAAATCCATGAGCAGTTCATGAATTTGAAAAGGGAGAGACTGTTCAGGTACACCTCCTATATATATCATTTATTCCTTTTCAACCAGCCAGCTACCTTCTCTGTTCCTTTGAGGCCACTCAATGCCCAAGGAAGCCCAAGATCAGTTGTTTTCTGGACCTCTGTTTTTCATTCTACCTCAGTATCACCCTATACATACTGTGAGTTTATTGATTTATTTGTTCATCCAGCCCTAACAGCGCTGCAAGGTACTCCTCCTCCTAGATTAACCGATGATATGAAGAGGATTCTACATTTGAACAAATCTTACAATATTGGCAACTGGTACTTCTACCAGAACCACACAGTCATTAGGATATATGGCTGTGAATTGAACCCATTTAGGTTGCCGAGGTATGTCCCCATGAGGCTTTTTGCCTTAGAATATTTCAGGCAGTTTGGGAACTCAGATTACCTTCACTTTCAGAGTAGAAACAAGAAGTCACAATTGAAGGTAAGAAACCAGCTAGGTTCCTTCCTATATAACAGGAAAGAGGAAGGGTGGAAAGAGGCAGACAGCATCCTGGAAGGCCTCAGATTGCAGACCAGTTTTGAATGGATTCCCTATGACCCCAATCATTCTATCTCCCTCAGGAGAATTAGATACAAATTGGGCAACTATGCACATAAAAGACAACCTGAAATTGAAAAGTATGCCAATGCACTAGATTGGGAAGAGGGTACACTAGTAGAACAAGTCACTAAGGTAGAATTACTTGAGAAAGAAGCTAGGAATGTGCAAAAAGAAGCTGACTTGGAAACTTGTGGACAGGTGCCCCTCTCCTACAGAAAGCAAATTGGAACAGCTGCTAAATCTTCAGCAGCACAGCAGCAAACTACTGAGAAGACACCCCAGGCAGCAAGCAAAGACAAAGGAAAACAGGTGGAACAGCCACCTATATTGACAGAAGAACAAGTTGACACCTTGCTACAGCAGCAAGAAGAAATGGAACAGCAAGAACTGGGGCAGCAACAAGAAGAAGCACAGTCCAGTGAACAACAGCCCTTGCAGCAGGAAAAGGGGACAGATCTACCTAGTTACACTGAGCAGCAGCCCCAAACAGAGGTGCCTCCCAGGACAGACACCAATGTAGACACCTCAGTCCTCCAAACACCACAGAAGGAGGACTTGACCAGGAAAAGGGAGAGAGAGACCCCCCACACCTCATCCTTCATCAGAGGAGAGAAGAGACAAAGACTGAATGACTCCCAAGAGGAGGACATAGCAGTAAGGCAAGCCATGGGCATGGGCCCACCCAGTGGAGAACTTTCGGCCAGCTCATCTCAGCGTGGACATGACATGACTATGGGAGGAGAGGTCAGCTCCTCCGGTCAACATAGAGAAGGGCAGTCAAGTATAAAGCAGCAATTCATTGACATCAAAAGGAGGAGTGATCCCATAAAAGTGCAGCTGTATAATCACTTGTTAAACCTAGCTCCTAGCAACCAGCAGAGACTCATGTCTGCTTTCGATGTGAGCGAAGGCAAAATGATAATGAGCCACTTCATGCCCACAACTTTGCATCCTCAGTCCACCTCGGACTATCTAAGAACCAACATGGAGGTTCTTGCCAAAGACATACACCCTATGGACAAGATTGAATTACATAAACAAACTGGTGAAATGGTGTATGCCTGCCTGGCAGATGAGACATTGGAGAACTACAAACTAAAGAGCAGCCTGGATAACACAGCTTCTCAGCTGGAATTAGAAAGAGCATCATCACAAGCCAAGGACAATAGGATCAAGTCCTTGGAAGAGGTAATTATAGATATAGGGCATGATCCTAAAGATGTCAAAGGCATCCAAGAACTCCTGAAGATAAGGGATGCAGACATGGCGGCCCTAAGAAAGAAAATCAAATTCCCGGCCACCATCCATCCACAAACAGATGAAGTTGCCCAGCAAAGGCAAGAAAAGGATACTACAGACCTGCTGGTATCCCTATACAAAGAGCTGGTTAGGACTCAAGACCAGCTAGGACAAACTGAAGCTGCAAAGGCAGCACTACAAGAAGCACTGAAGCAAAGAGAAGAGGGCCAACCCTCCCAGCCTCCTCCTGTGATAATAAATCTTGAGGAAGTCCCTCCAAAGACTACTCCTCCTCCTCAGCAAACAGAAGCTACAGCACCAACTACAGCGCCATCCACAGCAACAACAACTACAACATCAGAACAGGCTACTAGTTTAGACATGCAAAAGCTGCAAGCTGAGATCCAAGCCATGGAATATCAAATGAAAGAGCTGGATGAACTTAAGAAAACCTTGGCTAAGGTAAATGAAAAGTTTGACAAGAGCAAACAGAATGAGGCAGCCAAGGAGAGAGAGGTAAGAGCTCTTAAGAGGAGAATTGCTGAACTAGAGAAAGAGCTTGCACTAGAAAAAGTGACAGCTGAAATGAAAGCAGTGCTATGGAGCAACATTGGGCGGTCCATTGCCAACCAGTGGCAATATATTGAGACCATGGATGAGCAAATGGTGCTCATCACTAAAGCAAACAGAGAAATACAGAGAGCCAGGGCAAGCCTTGGACACATGCCAGAAGCTGCTACTAGGATGATCAATATTCTGAACTATAAGACTAGCTCTCAATTAGCTGTCATGGGAATCACCAACAGGACAGAAACAATTGCTGTAGCCAAAAGAGTCATAACATTGAGGAACTTGGTTGGAACACTGGAGAGGAGGACACAGGATATGCAGACTGAAATCAACAGATTCCTGGAAAAATTCGTGGCACTACAGAACAGAGGCCTCCCCAGCATTTTAAGCAGTGTAGGAAGACTGCTCACCCTAGACAATTACAATAAGAGAATTGATGCCCATGCAGTAGCAGAGATTGCAAAACCGCCCAGCACTTCAGCAGACGCAGGGCCAGCCACCGGGCAGACTATGTATGACAGGGTGGAGAACCTATTTTTCCTCATGAATGAAGTTGAGCATCTGTTTGATACACCACCTAACTTCTTCAAATTCACAGAAGCAGATGAAACTCTAGGGGCAATCTTAGCACACCAACTGCCCACACAGGATGCCTGGAGAAATTTGACACAGACAATTTTGTCAGGCCAGAATCAGTAGCGCTAATTCTCCAGTCAAATGAGCATACATGCGCAGGCACAATTTTGAAGAAAGATAGCTACAAGGAAGAGGCAGAGGCTGAGCCAACTCAGCAGGACCATTGACTCACCACAAGCAGCGGTCACAATCACAGGTGACAAGTCCAGGATACAGCGTACAAGCCTTAAAGACAGGTCTTCCAGCATTTATTCAGAATATCTCGACCGACTTAGCTGTTTCCAAAGGCTAAAATATCTTCTGACAGAGCATTAAAATGCCTGTACTCTGTAATCAATGCTGTATTAAATTTTGGTCATAATCTCTTACGTGGTTGGTAAGAATGTAAAATCTGAGATAACTCAGAACTCAGATATTTTGTAAATCACCGCAAGTATATATTCACCCTTCACAGCAGTTGAAAGGGGTTGTTGTAATTTTCCTTTGAAGAGCTCTCGCTCGTTGTAAAAATTCCCAGAGAGAAATAATAGAAAAGGAGAATGGAATTTCCAAAGCTTGGTGTATTTGGTGCGTTGTGATGAATGGTGAATGTTGCAGGATTCCAGTTGTTTCATAAAACAATAAGTCTTCTCATATCTCTATATTACATGTTTTCAAGTCTTTGTTCTCTTTTATCGTTTCAGATATTTTACACTTAATAGCAAAGTAGAAGAATAGTTCAGGACTTAATCCATGATTACCCTGAACTCAAACTGAGCTATTATCTATGTTTTCCTCAGATATAGTAACAGAAGTGTAATTCTTAGTTGCTGCACTTTGAATCTATATCTTTCACTGTGATAGACATTCCCAGGGATTCAAAGTTTGCCCCTGTGACATCTGTCTTTTCACGTAACCAGTTTGGTGGAAACAGTTAACAACGAGTGAAAATTCTTGAATGCTTTCATTTGTTTGCCTTACCTGTTTCATGTTTTTAATCAAAATTTGTTCTATGAAACATCCAAATGGCCCTGTAAGTTTCACCAGTTCATCTCAAAGTTTCTAGACACCTACAGCTACAGACTCCATTGCCCAATGATATTTGACTCTCTGAAAATCACATCACAAGAGATCTGAAGGATATTCTTCAACCAAAACATAAACAAAACCAGTGCATAATAGCTAGCCTAAAACCCTATCATAAACAGTTACAAATCATAAAGAGAGAGCCCTCTCTGATCACAGTTTGGCTAGAAACAGTGATCCAAAGATTGGTTAGTGGTTACCCCGGCCGTATTCCCTTGGGAGTCATAGGGAACAACCTGGGTGTTAACATAATTGGCGACTCCACTGGGGACTTAAGATTTTTTCAATTACTATCTATTTTCAAAAGCTACCATCAAGCCTGAAACTAGCCAAGAGGCCTTAGGACTGTTTCTGTAAACACAGGGACAGCTTTAGGGAAGAGCTAACTAGGGAATCTTCATCCTAGCTTTGAAAAATATATAGTCATTCCAGAATTCTTACCTAGTCCTTGTACATACAAAACCTCTTGTATAAAGTTCTAAAAGAATACTTAGAAGCTGGCTCCCAAAAGAAACCCAAGGCACACTAGGGCAAACCCTGACCCTGATCAACCCATCATTGTTGATAATCCAAATATCATTCCAAAAAACATAAGGAGACAGCAAAAGCAGGAGAAGCCTGCTGATTCAGATATAAGTTCAAACCAACCTATCCTCATTCCAACTCCTTGTAAAGTCCTTTTCCGTTCCACACCTAATTCCCCTAGTTCATCATCAACACCTCAAAGCCCTCCTCTCCCATCTTCACCATCTGCACATACTCTTTCAACCAGTTTCCCGCTTGTTACCCCTGTTATACCTGTGATCCCAGCTGTCCCATTTGTTCCTATTAACCCTATAAATCCCATAAACATGGCTAACAGATATGCACCTCTGCAGATACCAGCCAATGCTCCAGCTCTACCCCAAGACTACCAAACTAGACTCTCATTTTTTGACTCCCAGGGCCCTTTGACAGCTGCCCAGCATGCTAAGAAGATGCAAGATCACTTTGAGACCTTTGAGATAGATGATGACAGTGTCAGGATGAGAATTTTTGTCCAAAGCTTAACCGGGGATGTCAGAACTTGGTTTAGATCCCTGAATGCAAATTCCATTGCTACCCCTGAAGTTCTATACCAGGAATTTACCAACAGATGGGAGAAAAAGAGAGATCCGCACCATATACTTGGTGAATATAACACTATTAAAAGAGGTCCCCAAGAAACGGTTTTGGAGTATTGTGCTAGGTTTAACAACATATACAATGCTATCCCCCAGAACTTAAGGCCCCCTCCTGATTTGGCCCTTTATAACTTCCCTGATGGTTTTGATTCTGATATGGCCTATCAGTTGAGAGAAAGAGACCCTCCAACCCTTGCAGAAGCCCAAAGGGTTGCAGTCACTGTAGAGGCCAACCTAATTGCCAAAAGAAACAGGGCAAAGCTGGAAAAGAAGACTGGTTTCAAAGAAGAACCCTCGGGTTTTGATCAAAAGTTGGATGCAATACTAAACAGCATGAAAAGACTAGGTGAAAGAGTGGAATCAGTTGAAAGAAAGTCATCATGGGAGGCACCACAAAACAATCCTCCTAGAAACCCAAATTTTAGGAGAACACAGAACCCAAACATAGGGAAAACGAGTGCAGACCAAGATATCAGACCCCCTTTTCAAGAAAATTATGCAGAAACTTCCTCAGCTAATCAGCTCAATGAAGATCCTGAAATCAACTTAATAGGTCTGGATGGTAAAAGTCAGGTTTTCTTAACACAAGAAGACCATGAGGAGGATGAAAGCAAAACATTCCAAACACAATCAGGAGAATCTTTTGACTTTAAACAAGGGTATGATACTGCTGTCTATGAAGTCCATAAACAATACAAACTAAGAAGTCGGACTGTAAATGCAAATCAGCCTGAGAAGGTAAAGGAGAAACAGCAATCTAAAGAAACCTTAGTCACTGAACCTAATGACAAAACAAACTTACCTACAAAAGAAGTAGTGGTTGAGGAAGTCACTGAATTACTGTCCACACCACAACAGCCCACGACAACCTCATCCTCCCATCCAAATCCGAACATTACCCCTCAAGACATGGGCATGAGGGGCAGGTTTCAAAATCAAGATGAAATCCAACAAGAAGATTTAATGAACAGAGGAAGGACTGCTATCCGTGACTCTAAAATTCAGGTGGACAAACCCTTTGACCTAGGAGCAGAGATTGGCAAGTTAAAGATAGCAATTCCCCTTTCAGAGCTAGCCAAGCATGACATATATAAGCAACAGATCAAAAAATCCCTTCAGCTCACCAACAGCAAAGATGATGTAAATGTGCTAGATGACACTCCAGAATTACTGTTTGGCCCAGAGGTAGATGGAAAAACAGTAGTCACAGGGGTTTTACCTTTTTATGTCAGCTTGCATGTTCATGATAAAATACTGCATAATGCAATGTTTGACTCAGGTGCATCTCACAACCTTATGCCAAAAGCTGTCATGGAAAGATTAAACTTGGATATAACAAGACCATACAAAGACCTGTTTTCTTTTGATTCTAGTCAAGTCAAATGCTTGGGCCTAATTAAGGATTTATGTGTGTCCTTGGTTCAATTTCCCAACAAAACCATTTTAATGGATGTTGTTGTTGCTGATATCCCACCCAAATATGGGATGCTCTTATCAAGATCATGGGGAGCCAAACTCCAAGGCTCCCTGCAATTAGATATGTCATATGCAACCATTTCTGTATTTGGGCAACCAAAAAGACTTTATAGGGAAACACTCATGAAGTATATGGTCAGCAGTGAAGAAAAGCCTCAAAATTTTCCAATATACGCTGTCCATTCGGACATAGACTCCTTCATCCTCTTCAATGACAGCGCAAGCTTCTCAAACAATGACATTAAGACCGAAACACTCATACAAGAACAAAACATTGATCAAACAAGTAGCACCTGCCAAATTTCAATCAGCCCAACAATACCCATTAACCCTCCTCTAGTTGTCAAAGATTGTCAAACAAATGATGAAATTATCCTAGAAGACAAATGGGAAAAGAAACCTCAACTCATGCTCACATTGCCATCCCATGACAAGAATGTTAAATCCCCTATTCAGCAAGATAGTCTGTGGGTCCTAGAGTTTGATGGCTCAGTTAACAAGTTAGGGGCAGGAGCTGGAGTATGGATACATAACAAAGAGAAAGGCTATGCAGAAGGCAGGGCTTACAGATTGAAGTTTAGATGCACTAACAACATAGCAGAATATGAAGCGCTGCTATTGGGTCTAAAGCTAGCAAAATCACTACAAGCTCCTAAACTCTCCATCATGGGAGACTCTGATCTAATAATTCAACAAGTGAAAGGAAATTTTGTTACCAATGACAAAAGATTAAGGTCCTATAGGTCTGCTGTAATTGAAATACTAGAGACTTTCTCCGAGTTTGTTATCACAAAGATTCCAAGGGGCCACAATCTCCATGCTCACAGCTTGGCAACATTTGCCAGCACCTTCAAATTCCCACTACAACCCAACAATTGTTTCACGGCAGAGGTCAAATATAGGCCTTCTATTCCAAACAATGTCAAAGAGTGGCAAGTATTTGAGAATGACATGCAAATAAACAACTTTTTAACCTTGCAACAAGAGTTTACAGGATTAAATATTGACCTTGAGACAGCAAGTCAATCTCAAATAGTTGATGGAGCAAGTCAATCACAATTACAGTTTCAACAGTCTGCCCACCCAATGTCACCTAGAACAGCCAAACAATTACTCAGTCCAACCATTTTCAACAAAGAAAACATTCAGCAAATTCACCAAATTGACTGTGAAGAGGTGAGCAACGCTGAAGATGAAATCATACAACTCAAAGACAATCTCCTTCCAGCAGGCCTTACCCCACTAGAGGACATTTTTGACTCAAATGATGTCCCCAGGAAACCAAAGATGCAGCCATTAGATGCAACAATTGAAGAATGTAACATTGGTACCACTGACAAGCCTAAAATAATAAAGCTATCTGCTGCTTTGCCCCCTGACCAAAAACCCAAATATATTGATCTCTTTAAAGAGTTCCAAGATGTCTTTGCCTGGGGTTATGAGGACTTGAAGTCTTATGATACCTCTGTTATCCAGCACACCATTCCCCTCAAGCCTAATCAAAAACCATTCAAACAGAAATTGAGAAGAATCAATCCTGTGCTCCTTCCTTCCATTGAAAAGGAATTACAAAAAATGTTCAAAGCTGGTATCATAGCACCAATCAGGTTTTCTGAGTGGATTTCAAATTTGGTCCCTACAAGAAAGAAAACTGGTGAGATTAGACTTTGTGTAGACTTAAGGAATTTGAACCTAGTGTCACTCAAAGACAACTACCCCTTACCCAAAATGGACCACATTCTTCAAAGAGTAGTAGGAGCCTCAAGAATATCATTGTTGGATGGTTTCTCAGGTTTCAATCAAATCCTGGTACACCCTGATGATCAAGACAAAACTGCATTTACTACCCCATGGGGCACTTTCAAGTATGTGAAAATGCCCTTTGGATTGAAAAATGCAGGGGCAACATTTCAGAGAGCAATGGACATTGCTTTTGCAAAAGAGATTCATGACTTCTTGGTCATTTACTTAGATGATCTAACACCCTTTTCAAAATCTGACCAAGAACACTTGAAACATTTGAGACAAATCTTCATAACATGCAGGAAATATGGTATTTCCTTAAACCCCAAGAAGTCATTATTTGGCTTGGAAGAAGGGAAACTTCTAGGGCATATCATTTCGAAAAATGGCATAAGAATTGATCCAGATAGGATACAAGCTATCCTACAAATGCCTCACCCAAGGAATGTCAAGGAGCTGCAAGGATTCTTAGGAAAAATCAACTTTTTGAGAAGGTTTATCCCAAATTTAGCAGAGTTAATCAGATTACTAAACAATATGCTAAAGAAAGATTCAAAGGTCAAGTGGACCGTTGAAGCAAAGAAAGCCTTTGAAAGTATAAAATTGGCCTTGACTCAAACCCCAGTGTTAACTAACCCTCAGTTTGACAGAGACTTCATCATTTTCTCCTTTGCTTCCCAACATACTATTGCTGCTGTTTTATTACAGAAAGATGACCAAGGGAATGAAAAGCCCATTGCTTTTTTCAGCAGAGCTCTTAGAGATGCTCCTCTAAAGTACCAAATAATGGAAAAACAAGCCTATGCCTTAATCAAAGCTATCAAAGACTTTAGGATTTACATCCTTTACTCCCATGTTGTGGCTTATGTACCAAGTCCCATTGTCAAAGACATTCTCACCCAAGAAAACCTAGAAGGTAGGAGAGGAAAATGGATTGCAAATATACTTGAATTTGACATTGAAATAAAGCCTACAAAGCTGATAAAAGGGCAAGGTTTGGCCAAGTTAATGACAGAAGCAAATTTCCAAGCCTTAGATATCAACCAACTGGACAGTGAAACAGAGCTGGCGACTCCAAAGATCAATGTAGCCTTTGAACAATCTCCATGGTACTCTGATATCTGTTATGTGTTACAAAACCTGTGTGCTCCCCCAGGACTGTCCAGAACTAAGTCTAGGTTCCTAAAAATGAAAACATCTAAATTTTGTGTGATAGATGAGAATCTACTCTGGAAAAACCATGAAGGTATTTTGCTGCACTGTCTTCTTGAGAGTGAAACTGACAATATCATGCAAGAATTCCATGCTGGAGACTGTGGTGGACATTTGTACTGGAAGTCCACTGTAGACAAGATATTAAGGGCTGGTTATTACTGGCCCACTATGTTCTCTGATGTGAAGAAATTCACAACATCATGCCACAAGTGCCAACTGTTTGAAGGCAAAAGACAGTTGCTGCCACTTCCTTTGAGGCCCATTGCAACAGAGAGACCTTTTCAACAATGGGGCTTGGATTTCATTGGAGAAATTCATCCCTCATCTTCAGGACAACACAGATGGATCTTGACAGCAACAGACTACTTCACCAAGTGGATTGAAGCTGTCCCATGCAGACAAGCAAATGATTCAGTAATCATTCAATTTTTGGAAAACAATATACTGGCTAGATTTGGCTGCCCAGACAAGATAATAACAGACAATGCTGCTGCCTTCAGATCCAAGAAAATGGTGAACTTCTGCCATAAATTTCACATTACCCTGGGCCATTCTACAGCTTACTATCCTCAAGGAAATGGTCTTGCTGAATCATCAAACAAAAGCCTGATAAACATCATAAAGAAAGTGCTGGAAGAGAACAAAAAGAACTGGCATAAGAAACTAGTAAATGCTTTATGGGCAGACAGATTAACCACTAAAAGATCAATTGGGACCAGCCCATATGAGTTAGTCTATGGATTAGAGGCCAGATTTCCTTCATCACTAGGAGTGCCGGTTATGAAACTTCTGCAAGAAAGTCAAGCAGAGCCAAATAATATGCAAAGAAGGATTAACCAGATAATCTGTTTACAGCAGACCAGAGAACAAGTTTTCAGCAGAGTGCAGATACTACAAGAGAAACTAAAAAAGGCCTTTGACAGAAGAACTAAAGCAGAAGATTTCAATGTAGGGGACAAAGTTTTAAAGTGGGATGCAAGAAGAGAAGAGAAAGGAAAACATGGGAAGTTTGATTCTTTATGGAAAGGACCATTTTCTGTCCAAGCAGTACAAGGTAATAACACCTACTTCCTAAAAAGTTTGACTGTAACTGAACTGGATGAAGGTCCTGTCAATGGCAGGATGCTGAAGCACTATTTTGACTGTTCACTATGATAGAAATTCAGAGGTTCATTGTATATATGCAGCCTTACATATTATTTTCTATTTTAGAATGTAAAAAGAGGTTTTCCCAAATGCTGCACCTAGCAGCAACAGGCAGATAGAATCAGAGGTTCTCCAAGAAAAGGCACACAATTTTGACAGATTATATGCAGCAAATTTCAAAGATTAAGATGGGCAGTCAAGGAATAAGGCAATCTGACCTGCTGTTCTTGGTCTTTCAAAAGAAAAACCATCCCCATGTGGAGCCACTGTTGGATACCTATAGTAATAGGTTTCATATTTCATGATTGGCAAGAGAAAAGCCAAATATGCTCTGCTCTGGTATCCCAAAGATCCCATATTTCCTAGAAAGCAAGAGCTGGGTAAAGTGTTTCAAGTATTGAGGACCTTATTTCAAATTTTGTGGATGATTCAACAGTCTAAACTGGATCATGCCATGTTTCAATTTTGAGTTGTAGAATAGAGAAAGAGGTCTGTCCAAACAGCTTAATCTTGGCAGACAAGTAGTTCAGGTAGAGAAGCAAAGGTTCCCAAAAGTTTAATCTGGGACCTTGGAAGACATAAGGGTAGAAGTAGATAGAGAGAAAAGGAAAAAGCCAAAGAAAAGAAAAGGCAATTGAGGGTTGCAAGTCCAAGTGCCCCTCCAAGAAGAAACAAAAAATGCTAGGCAAAATAGTTGGGTAGGCAGTTGTGGTTGCAGAAAGAATATGATCACCATTACACAGGTATCAATAGGTCTCTTGCCAAGGCAATAAATCTATCAGCAAACAAAGTGGTGAATTCCATGAACTCACAGCAAAGAGGATCACTAACTTCTTTTTTTTCCCTCTCTAGTCCATCACTAACACCCCCTTTCTAATTCCCCTCCTTCATTCATATTAACTCCTAATTCTACTATATAACCTCCCCTATCTTACCCCCACCCCTAATAATACTAACACTAAGGTGTATAAAACCCCAAATCTTATGTATATTCCCTCCCCTAGGCATAATAGCCGTGTATTTTTCAAAAGGGACCAAAATGGCATCTGGCCACTTTGGTGAACCTATTCCACCCTTTCCCCCTTTGCTGCAAGTTAATTTACCCTCAAATCACCTCTGCATTGATAAAACCCCCTCTCCAAACCCCTTTTGCCTATAAAAACCTTTGCAAAGGTTAATACCCGCCTCTGGCACGTTCCCCAATCCTACCACATTATTGGTTAAGCGAAAACATTTGAAAAACCCATAAAAACCCACAAACTTTAATCTTTTCCGCCCGCAGTATGAAGCGCGCATCTTTCTCCTCCGCCAGCCGTCGGATCAAGCCCATCAGATCCGACGGTCCACATTAATATCGGAGCGCATCCGATGGCGGCACTTTAACCTCCGAGAAAGTGACGTTGCGCCTTGTCACGCCTCCTCCACGCGTCAATCGATCAACCATCTCGGAGCCGAGTCTGACAGCTTCTGCGCCGTACCTAAACCGCCCCGAGAAACCGCGGCGGTTAAGGCCTTAACCGTGACCGCTGCGGTTTGACTGCCACCTACCCGTCGCTGACTCGCCGCCACGTCCTTATCTGCTCGTACCTGCCTTTTTTATTGGTCCACCTCACTGCTGACTGGGTTGCCACCTCACCGCCCCTTTGACCAGTCACCCACTGCCACGTCGCCCGATGACGTCAGCAGAAAAAAGCGCCAAATTGGTAAAATAACCCATATTTACCAATTTTCCCGTGTTTTTTACCACTTTCACTGTTATTACTGTTGGACGCTCTGCATGACCGTTTGCACTCTAATTTTCGCCAACCAGTCTATTAGCCCGGGCGACCTCCTCAAGCAGCAACTGTGCACCTTTGCTTCAACCTCTGCTCATCGAATTACAGGTATTTAGACCGTTTCGCCCTCCATACGACCTTCATTAAGCTTGAAATTGCTCAGAGGGATAGTAGAACCATAAAAACGATATTTACACCGTTCATTTCCATTTGTTCATCCACCATTGTCATTGTGAGGGCCAAGAAGTACCTGCAGAGCTTTAGAAACCTGCAATTCACATAAAACCACTGTAATTCTGCGTTTTCCCGGCAGAGCTCCTAATAGATATAATTCACCCGATTGGAGAGTTCAGTTAGACCACAGAGAAGTTCTGTCACTAGACTCCAGTAGTATTTCAATTGCTATTGAGAGAATTCCCCTTGGATACTCAAAACATCAACTGTTTCCACAGAGAACTGCCTCCAGACTGTGTTTTTACCATTCCACCTGTCCACCTGCAATTCTTGCAACTTGAAGAGCTATGGAGACCCCTATTGCACTGAATATTAAGCCCATCAATGCTCCTCACCAGGAATTAGCATGGAAAGCCCTGGGAGACATGGACTACCAAATGCTGGATTGGTTCCCCATGGGAACCAAGTACAATATTCAAATGTTGAATGAATTAAGAGCCCAGCACCTCAGTGGGGCAGATATCTTGGGGATTTGGGAGTCAAATTTGCCCATATACAACCTTCCCAAGTCAATCCTATGCCAGAGCTCATTTATAGCTGCCAGGAATGCTATGACCCCAGCCAAAGAGCAGTCATTAGCCCCACAGGCCTAGTCCTGTTCCAGATCACCCCAGAGAGCATAAACCAGATGCTGCGCTTCAAAACAGCCAAGAAATTGACCCCTCTATCCATGCAGAATCTGATTAACAGAGGGATCAAGCTGTCCAGTGACCAGATTGTCAAAATCAACCAACTGTTTGTCACACCAGGCTCTGAAACAGTCAGAACCCCTCCTATTGGGTACCAATATCTAAATGAGTTGGGCAGAATGTTGGTGGATCTAATTGGCTATGTCCTAGGATTCAGGGGGTTGGAAGATGTAGATGACAGCATAATGGCAATGCTGTCTATATTTGCCCCTGGTAAGCCTCCAGCTGTGCAGTATGATTATGCAACTTACATAGCAGAGAAAATCCATGAGCAGTTCATGAATTTGAAAAGGGAGAGACTGTTCAGGTACACCTCCTATATATATCATTTATTCCTTTTCAACCAGCCAGCTACCTTCTCTGTTCCTTTGAGGCCACTCAATGCCCAAGGAAGCCCAAGATCAGTTGTTTTCTGGACCTCTGTTTTTCATTCTACCTCAGTATCACCCTATACATACTGTGAGTTTATTGATTTATTTGTTCATCCAGCCCTAACAGCGCTGCAAGGTACTCCTCCTCCTAGATTAACCGATGATATGAAGAGGATTCTACATTTGAACAAATCTTACAATATTGGCAACTGGTACTTCTACCAGAACCACACAGTCATTAGGATATATGGCTGTGAATTGAACCCATTTAGGTTGCCGAGGTATGTCCCCATGAGGCTTTTTGCCTTAGAATATTTCAGGCAGTTTGGGAACTCAGATTACCTTCACTTTCAGAGTAGAAACAAGAAGTCACAATTGAAGGTAAGAAACCAGCTAGGTTCCTTCCTATATAACAGGAAAGAGGAAGGGTGGAAAGAGGCAGACAGCATCCTGGAAGGCCTCAGATTGCAGACCAGTTTTGAATGGATTCCCTATGACCCCAATCATTCTATCTCCCTCAGGAGAATTAGATACAAATTGGGCAACTATGCACATAAAAGACAACCTGAAATTGAAAAGTATGCCAATGCACTAGATTGGGAAGAGGGTACACTAGTAGAACAAGTCACTAAGGTAGAATTACTTGAGAAAGAAGCTAGGAATGTGCAAAAAGAAGCTGACTTGGAAACTTGTGGACAGGTGCCCCTCTCCTACAGAAAGCAAATTGGAACAGCTGCTAAATCTTCAGCAGCACAGCAGCAAACTACTGAGAAGACACCCCAGGCAGCAAGCAAAGACAAAGGAAAACAGGTGGAACAGCCACCTATATTGACAGAAGAACAAGTTGACACCTTGCTACAGCAGCAAGAAGAAATGGAACAGCAAGAACTGGGGCAGCAACAAGAAGAAGCACAGTCCAGTGAACAGCAGCCCTTGCAGCAGGAAAAGGGGACAGATCTACCTAGTTACACTGAGCAGCAGCCCCAAACAGAGGTGCCTCCCAGGACAGACACCAATGTAGACACCTCAGTCCTCCAAACACCACAGAAGGAGGACTTGACCAGGAAAAGGGAGAGAGAGACCCCCCACACCTCATCCTTCATCAGAGGAGAGAAGAGACAAAGACTGAATGACTCCCAAGAGGAGGACATAGCAGTAAGGCAAGCCATGGGCATGGGCCCACCCAGTGGAGAACTTTCGGCCAGCTCATCTCAGCGTGGACATGACATGACTATGGGAGGAGAGGTCAGCTCCTCCGGTCAACATAGAGAAGGGCAGTCAAGTATAAAGCAGCAATTCATTGACATCAAAAGGAGGAGTGATCCCATAAAAGTGCAGCTGTATAATCACTTGTTAAACCTAGCTCCTAGCAACCAGCAGAGACTCATGTCTGCTTTCGATGTGAGCGAAGGCAAAATGATAATGAGCCACTTCATGCCCACAACTTTGCATCCTCAGTCCACCTCGGACTATCTAAGAACCAACATGGAGGTTCTTGCCAAAGACATACACCCTATGGACAAGATTGAATTACATAAACAAACTGGTGAAATGGTGTATGCCTGCCTGGCAGATGAGACATTGGAGAACTACAAACTAAAGAGCAGCCTGGATAACATAGCTTCTCAGCTGGAATTAGAAAGAGCATCATCACAAGCCAGGGACAATAGGATCAAGTCCTTGGAAGAGGTAATTATAGATATAGGGCATGATCCTAAAGATGTCAAAGGCATCCAAGAACTCCTGAAGATAAGGGATGCAGACATGGCGGCCCTAAGAAAGAAAATCAAACTCCCGGCCACCATCCATCCACAAACAGATGAAGTTGCCCAGCAAAGGCAAGAAAAGGATACTACAGACCTGCTGGTATCCCTATACAAAGAGCTGGTTAGGACTCAAGACCAGCTAGGACAAACTGAAGCTGCAAAGGCAGCACTACAAGAAGCACTGAAGCAAAGAGAAGAGGGCCAACCCTCCCAGCCTCCTCCTGTGATAATAAATCTTGAGGAAGTCCCTCCAAAGACTACTCCTCCTCCTCAGCAAACAGAAGCTACAGCACCAACTACAGCGCCATCCACAGCAACAACAACTACAACATCGGAACAGGCTACTAGTTTAGACATGCAAAAGCTGCAAGCTGAGATCCAAGCCATGGAATATCAAATGAAAGAGCTGGATGAACTTAAGAAAACCTTGGCTAAGGTAAATGAAAAGTTTGACAAGAGCAAACAGAATGAGGCAGCCAAGGAGAGAGAGGTAAGAGCTCTTAAGAGGAGAATTGCTGAACTAGAGAAAGAGCTTGCACTAGAAAAAGTGACAGCTGAAATGAAAGCAGTGCTATGGAGCAACATTGGGCGGTCCATTGCCAACCAGTGGCAATATATTGAGACCATGGATGAGCAAATGGTGCTCATCACTAAAGCAAACAGAGAAATACAGAGAGCCAGGGCAAGCCTTGGACACATGCCAGAAGCTGCTACTAGGATGATCAATATTCTGAACTATAAGACTAGCTCTCAATTAGCTGTCATGGGAATCACCAACAGGACAGAAACAATTGCTGTAGCCAAAAGAGTCATAACATTGAGGAACTTGGTTGGAACACTGGAGAGGAGGACACAGGATATGCAGACTGAAATCAACAGATTCCTGGAAAAATTCGTGGCACTACAGAACAGAGGCCTCCCCAGCATTTTAAGCAGTGTAGGAAGACTGCTCACCCTAGACAATTACAATAAGAGAATTGATGCCCATGCAGTAGCAGAGATTGCAAAACCGCCCAGCACTTCAGCAGACGCAGGGCCAGCCACCGGGCAGACTATGTATGACAGGGTGGAGAACCTATTTTTCCTCATGAATGAAGTTGAGCATCTGTTTGATACACCACCTAACTTCTTCAAATTCACAGAAGCAGATGAAACTCTAGGGGCAATCTTAGCACACCAACTGCCCACACAGGATGCCTGGAGAAATTTGACACAGACAATTTTGTCAGGCCAGAATCAGTAGCGCTAATTCTCCAGTCAAATGAGCATACATGCGCAGGCACAATTTTGAAGAAAGATATCTACAAGGAAGAGGCAGAGGCTGAGCCAACTCAGCAGGACCATTGACTCACCACAAGCAGCGGTCACAATCACAGGTGACAAGTCCAGGATACAGCGTACAAGCCTTAAAGACAGGTCTTCCAGCATTTATTCAGAATATCTCGACCGACTTAGCTGTTTCCAAAGGCTAAAATATCTTCTGACAGAGCATTAAAATGCCTGTACTCTGTAATCAATGCTGTATTAAATTTTGGTCATAATATCTTATCTTAAGTAGTTGGTAAGAATGTAAAATCTGAGATAACTCAGAACTCAGATATTTTGTAAATCACCGCAAGTATATATTCACCCTTCACAGCAGTTGAAGGGGTTGTTGTAATTTTCCTTTGAAGAGCTCTCGCTCGTTGTAAAATTCCCAGAGAGAAATAATAGAAAAGGAGAATGGAATTTCCAAAGCTTGGTGTATTTGGTGCGTTGTGATGAATGGTGAATGTTGCAGGATTCCAGTTGTTTCATAAAACAATAAGTCTTCTCATATCTCTGTATTACATGTTTTCAAGTCTTTGTTCTCTTTTATCGTTTCAGATATTTTACACTTAATAGCAAAGTAGAAGAATAGTTCAGGACTTAATCCATGATTACCCTGAACTCAAACTGAGCTATTATCTATGTTTTCCTCAGATATAGTAACAGAAGTGTAATTCTTAGTTGCTGCACTTTGAATCTATATCTTTCACTGTGATAGACATTCCCAGGGATTCAAAGTTTTCCCTGTGACATCTGTCTTTTCTCGTAACCAGTTTGGTGGAAACAGTTAACAACGAGTGAAAATTCTTGAATGCTTTCATTTGTTTGCCTTACCTGTTTCCTGTTTTTAATCAAAATTTGTTCTATGAAACATCCAAATGGCCCTGTAAGTTTCACCAGTTCATCTCAAAGTTTCTAGACACCTACAGCTACAGACTCCATTGCCCAATGATATTTGACTCTCTGAAAATCACATCACAAGAGATCTGAAGGACATTCTTCAACCAAAACATAAACAAAACCAGTGCATAATAGCTAGCCTAAAACCCTATCATAAACAGTTACAAATCATAAAGAGAGAGCCCTCTCTGATCACAGTTTGGCTAGAAACAGTGATCCAAAGATTGGTTAGTGGTTACCCCGGCCGTATTCCCTTGGGAGTCATAGGGAACAACCTGGGTGTTAACAAGGCCTATAAACCGGATCAACCAACATCCATGAACACCTTTTCATCATCCCTACAGAAAGCCATAAGAATGAATCTCTCAAATCCCTGAGTTTCTAACCTTGACTGCTTCATTCTAGTGATTTTAAGGCCCAACATACCATGGCCCATTAAGGACATGTGTTCAGTAACATATTTCTCAATTATGCACCTGCTCCGATATGAGTAGGTTGTCCCTTGCTAGGAGTGCACTAATTCTAGAAATTTGGGAAAAATAAAAATAATCCTGAAGATTCCTATTCGAGAAGATTCTAAGAGTTGTTACAACCATTTAAATTGGATAAGAACTTTGAATCCTATATGATCCTACCATTGTGATTTCACCTCTTATCCCTTGATCTCATCCTCCCATTAAGAGTGGATCTGAAGCCTCGATTGGTAAATGGGTAATAATTCCTAAACTACCATCACCTCCTATATATTTACTTCCATTCACAAGCTAGAGGTTGGATTTTTGATACTAATAATACCCTTATGATGTTGCTTTGATCATAATAGAGTTATCATTCCCATGCATTAGACTGATCTCTACGTGGACTTTGTGAAAATGAAGGACAAGTCAACTGGGGTAGATCTCTAAAAGATAAACTTTCACTTTTGGTTGTAAACTTTCTCCTTTTTATATTAATACAAAGAGTATACTATTTTCCTATATGTTTTATGTTATCTTTACAGTTGTATATTTCAATGTTATGTTGGTTCATTGAATATAGTGATTGGATAATGCTACATATATGTCTTAGACCTTTCACTTGTGTTGATTGTTTGTGCAGGTTGTAATTATATCTATTAGAGCTATGGTTGGATCTTACAATCGAAGAGGAGAGAAGAGCTTGAAAAAAATCAAATGTAAGCACCTTTCCATTCTCCAATTTTGATCCAGGTGGATATTGGTGGCCACCTGCCAAGTCCACCTGGACCCCCAGCATTGTTTCTCTCAGCATTTTCAGTTCCTTTAATTGTAGCACAACTTACTATTTTTAGCAGTTTTTCGGGTCCTGAACTTCTGAAGCCATTGTGAGGCCCTAAATGACGTTTTTTGGGAAATATGGGGGCAACATGGGTCCATGGACCAATGGGCCAATGCTGCCCTTCCCAAAGTGGTAGTTCTTGGATAGATCTTTCTAACGAGCTATTGTACGTGTCAAACGGAGATCGTATGCCAAATTTACGACCCTGGGAAGTTGATGTACCAATTTACCCAAACGGGGCCCACAGTTTGGCATTTCATCTTCTAGGGTTAGGTTTTGGAATGTTAAGGGTTTTCCATTGTTTCTCAACAATAAATAGGCCTTCGAGCCTCCTTGTAACACAGTTCAGAGGCATGTAGCCACCACATCTCTTCTTAGAGATAAGCTACCATCGCCCTAGCTGGTTTATTTCCATTACTGTTTGTAAGCATATTTCAGTATTTTACATTAATGAAATGAGGTATTATTTCCGCTGCATATATGTGCTTATGGTTATCTCTGTAATTTGTTGCGTTCCTATTTAAGTCCAGATTAGTGGTATCAGAGCGGTCTACTTTTTCTCTGTTTTTCTTTGCATGTCCCCAACGAGGTCGGGATATAAGGAGTTAGGGCTTGAACTGGTCGAACCTTTGCTCGCAAATCCCAACGCCCTCCCATGGCAGATGAGAAGAAAGATGAGGGCGCAGGAGATTCTATCAAAATCTTGCTCGAAGAAGCCCTCGAGCGACAACGAAACGCGATGATGGACAGCTTTGCCCAGATCCTTCAGCGGCTACCCAAAAGCAATGCATCGTCTTCAAGCAGCTACTCTGGAAACGCCACGCCCTTTAAGGTACAAAATAATTTTGAAATCCCCATATTTGAGGGTCAGATAGACACAGATGCCATAGATAAATGGTTAAATTTGCTAGAGGGTTATTTTTCTGTTCATGACTTTTCGAGTCGAGAAAAGATTGTTTTTTCTCTTCTCAAAGCAGCCCCCCACATCAAGGACTGGTGGGAAACCTACTGCGAGCAGAAGGATGAAAATACCGGCTCACTATTTTTAGCCACACCCACCTGGAATTCATTCTGGGATGCCATCAAGGAGCAGTACTACCCTGTCGGAAGCTATGAGGATGAATACATAAAGTGGACCACGCTGCGGTAGGAAAGGGACCAAGACGTGCTGGAGTTCACCAATCTTTTCCATACCCTTCGCACAAAGTTGGGTATTAAGGATTCGGAGCATCATTTGATACTCAAATACCGCGGCTGCCTGCACGAGTACATCCAGGAAGAAATAGAATTCCTGAACATCTCCTCGCACGGCACAGCATACCGGTATGTCGTCAAGGTCGAGCAGAGGTTTAAACAAAAGAAGCGAGACTTTGGATCTGCGAAACCGAAGTAAGGGAAAGGTGCCCCTAAACCATAGAACAAAGGACAAAACCAAGGTGGGGCAGCCCAAGACAACTTGCCAAAGCCGCAAGCAAAGAACAGTGCCGCAAAGCCGAAAATGGACACGGGAAAATGGTGTGAGTTCCATAAGAGCTCCACTCACAACACAAGTGAGTGTCGAGCCAAGCAGTCACTGGTGGCTGAGCTAAAGGTTTCAAAATTAGATGTATGTTCCGACTCTGAGTCAGAACCCGACAAGGGGAATGACAAAGGGAAGCAGATCATTGATGCGGATCCAATGCCACTATTGCTACTGCCAAGATCCAGAAAATGAACCCAAAGATCCAGAGGAGGACGAGCGTCTCTTCCACTCCCAAATGTGGGTAAAGGGCTCCCCACTACAGTTCATTGTCGATAGCGGGAGCCAAAAAAACCTCATTTCAGAAGAGGTCGTGAAGCGGTTGGGCTTACTGACCACAACACATCCACAATTGTACACCATCGGGTGGCTTCACCAAGGACAGGATCTTCACGTGAGCCAGTAGTGTCACCTTCCATACAACATCAAGCCCTTCACGGATGAGGTATTGTTTGACATTGCTCCCCTTGAAGTTTGTGATGTATTATTAGGACAACCATACTTGTGGAAGCGACATGCTGTGTATGAATCAAGGCCCCGTGCTGTTATTATTACATTGGGAAATAAGTTGTACAGGATACCAAAGGTAGCACCGCCTACCACCATCTCTTTGATTATTGCAAAACAATGCAGTAAGCTCATTTCCAAAACTAGGAAATTTGTTTTCTTGATGATACGCCCTCAAGGAAAGAAGAATACGGTAGCCACGGCCTCCAAACAAGGCCCCTCCACACGACAACTATAGATGGACAAGGTCGTGGAGGAGTACGAGGACATCTTCACCTCCCCCGTAGGGGTTCCTCTGCACTGTCAGGTCAAGCACTCCATTGATCTGACCCCTGGTGCACCGCTACCCAATGGACCAATTTATCGGCGCTCTGTTCTGGAGAACAATTAAATCAAGAGGCAGATTCAGGATCTACTGTAGAAAGGTCACATCCGTCTGAGTTCATCGCCTTGTGGGAGCCCGATCGTGTTGGTACAGAAGAAGGATGGGACTTGGAGACTCTGTATTGACTATCGAGCGCTGAACAAGATCATTGTCCGCCAATAGATACTCGATCCCGCGGATTCATGGCCTCCTGGACCAACTAAAAGGGGAAAAATATTTTAGCAAGATCGATCTGAAGTCAGGATATCACCAGGTACCAATCGAACCCTCTGATGTGTTTAAGACTGCCTTCAAATCCAAGGAGGGCCTTTTTGAATGGTTGGTTATGCCTTTCAGATTGACGAATGCTCCTGCAACCTTCATGAGGCTAATGGATGTCATCTTGCGGCCATTCACCAACTCATTTGTAGTGGTATACTTGGATGACATTCTGATCTTCAGCCAGAGTTGGGAAGAGCACCTCCACCACATCCGACAGGTTCTCCAAACACTGCGGCAACACAAGCTATGTGCCAATTTGGAGAAATGCACTTTTGGCATGACCCAGGTTCAGTATTTGGGATACATTATTGATGAACAGGGGGTGCATGTGGATCCAGCCAAGATCCAAGTCATTCGGGATTGGCCAGCCCCAACCACTTTGATAGAGCTCCGCAGCTTTCTAGGTCTTGCCAACTTCTACTGCAGGTTCGTGTTGGGGTTTTCTCATATCACTTGGCCCTTGAGTCAAGTCACCCAGGTAGGCGTGAAAGCAAAATTATTTTGGTCTAAATCTCAACAGAAGGCATTCATAGAGTTGAAAGATCGCCTCTACACAGCACTAGTGCTCGCATTACCAGATTTACAACAACCATTTGAGTTCGAGACAGATGCCTCTGACTATGCTATTAGGGCAGTCCTTACTCAACATGGGCATCCAGTGGCATATCACAGTGAAACACTTTCAGATATAGTCCGGAAGTATACCACGTATGATAAAGAGATGTATTCCATTGTGCAGGCCTACCGACAATGGAAGCATTACATTTTGGGGAAGGAAACGGTCATCCACACAGACCACGAACCCCTGCAGTTCATACAGACCCAAGGGAAATTGCAGAATGATCGCCATCAAAAGTCGTCTACATACCTGCAACAGTTCCATTTGATATCAAGTATAAGAAAGGAAGCACCAATAATGTTGTAGATTGCCTCAGTCGACCACCGATCATGGCGTTAACCACCGTGCTTAACTCTTGTGGGCACGAGACTTCTTATTGGCCACTTCTCTATAGAAGTGACCCAGAATTTGGCCACACATACCAGACACTCTTGGAGGGTCGGCATGTTCCAGATTTTCACCTCTAGGATGCCCTGTTATGCTTGTGCACATCCTGCACATGTACAACTCAAAGCATCCATGCACATGGGACGAGAGCCTCCCCTATGTTCAGCACAACTACAACCAAGCTCTTCACAGCTCGATTGGCCACAGCCCCTTTCAGGTGTGGGCTTGGGATTCCAGCCACTATGCCATTGATGTGGCCATGCCACTTGCAGCTACTCACACAGGTTCGGCTCATGTCCAGTCCGAAACAGTAAAGGAACCAGGCTTATTGAGCACATCCAAATATTCGCCAGTAGGACCATGACATTCTAGAAAAAGCAAATGCCAAGTACAAGCAGC